>VZTE01000631.1:1131523-1149403 GCA_013397775.1 Eulacestoma nigropectus
CTTGCAAAACATTCCACCAGGGAGACAGAAATATTTCAGTTCTTTTCGAACCATTTAACATTTGGGTAATTCTTATAATTACTTTTCTCTTTAATTGTTAAAGCTGGAAGGCTTATATAATATTACTTTCAAAATTCATAGTTCAATGTAAATAATCTTTTCTGTACTCACAGACCTCTCAGCTGGATGCTGACTTGAACCCTAAGGGTGCTCATTCTTTCTTTTGGTCTTATTTATTATTTTCTTCTCTCCTCGTCAGTTTTCTATTATTGTCTTTCCTGCCTCTTCATCTGTCTAGAGGCACATATATGGGGTGAAATGGCACGTGAAGCCATGCTGGTTGTTTATTTAAACAAACCCTATTGAGATGAAAAGAGCAGATGATTGCAAGGATATAACAAATCTGATCGAGAAGCTCATCAGGCTCTTGAGAGCTCTTGTCATTTTAGGGAAATCTCCCACCTGGACTTGTGGCTCAGAGATCTTTTGGGTCAGCACTCCTGGTCTAGCATGGAGTGCAGGAAGTTTCTTTTGTGTTGCCTGTCTGTGTCTGGTGTTCTGAGTCTCCTGCTGTGGTAGGACTGGCAAATGCAAGAAAAGCAGCAGAATACAAGGGGCTGCCTGCTGTCCAGGCTGTGTCCTGTGTCCTGTTTGTTGGGAAACCTCTGCACAAAGGATGCTACAAGTGCAACAGGCAAATCACAGCTGAGAAGATTGAGCTGTTTTCTAGAACCTTCCCAGCACAAAAAGGCATCTGCAGAACGAGATGCTTTTCCCAACAAGCTCAGCTAGTGGAAACTAAAGAGACAGAAACATTGGCTTCATCTGCAAAACCAGAAAGGTGATCTCCTCTGAAGGTGGAGCTCCTGTCACCTCTGCTGGAAGGGGTTCATGGCTTGGATGGCATTGGTCTGTTAATGTGCTCACTGTGAGTAGCACCCGCTATCACTATGCTGAGATTTTCATTTCAGGAAATATACTTCCCAGGAGGAAAATCTGTATCAAAGCTGAGATATATCTACTTTGGAGCACCACAGGTTACACTGGGAAGAGTATTTCTTGGTGGCAAGACTAGCAAAGGACAATTTTGGCAGCTGATGCTCTCATACTTAACAAGGAGGCATTTTTATTACCAGATACTCCACTTCCAGTTTCCTCCTAAAAACGCTTTTACAGTATCAGTTTCTTAAAAGATTCTTAGTGCCTTCTCAGGCTTTAAAACCATTTTCTTGCATATTGAAGGCAGCTGTATGGGGAAAGGAAAGCTCCTGCTGCTTCTCAAAAGCAGTATGTGTAATATCACAGTGGGAAATAACATGTTTCATGAACTTGATTTATCTCCTCTGCTGTGCAGTATAAATCTTGCTTCCTCACTGCATGGCTTGCACAGGCATTTTTGAGGGCCTTATCCTGCCTGGTCCTGAAAAAAGTGCAGAGGAAGGATTTAATTAAAAACAAATATTTATTTATGGGGACCTCTAACTCCTACACATACTCTGCTGCCTAGCAGGGGGAAGCACTAAGTAAAATCACAGGAAACAGTAAAAGTATTTCCTACCCACTGGAATTATTAAGTATTTGTAGTACCTAATACATTATTTCAAAATCACAATTGTAAACCATGCAAAGCAGTGCAAGATAATGCTTCATTTAAGACAGCATGATCTGTTTGTTCTGTTTCATAACAAGTGGAGGACAAGCTGCCACGGTTTCCATTTTATGTTGTTTTTTCTCTTAGACAATGCCTTTTGATGCCAATTTTAATGAACTGCCAACTCTTTTTTTTTTTTAATGGGCAGCTGCTCAATCCCTGTTCTTAGAATACCTAAGTCCTTCACAGTCCTTAGCTTGCTTTTTGTCTCCACTTTTTGTGCTGGTAATTTTCATAGGTAACTGAGGCAGAGAAAAAAATCATAATGTATGTGAGAATATTAAATTATTAAAATCTGTGGGAGTTGAATTTTTTTAACTGAGTGAGTCACTTGTTGTCCTGCAGGACTAGAAGTAAGTAATCCCCAGATATAACAATGTTCCTACCTCCTGGTCCAGGCTGCAATTTCAGTCCTGCTGGAAGTGCTCCATTGAATATTAAAAGCCAGAGCAGCTGTTTGCTGTTTCTCACCTTAGAAAATCTGGTTGTTGATTTAGATGTCTAAACATCGAGTGCTGCAACGGACATTAAATATTGAATTACCAAACCCTGACCATCTCTCTGTCCTAGCTGTGTGCAGTCTGTGCAGTGTCACTGTGTTTATGAAGGCAGCTCTCAGGCCATGATCAGAAGCCTGTCATGGTTGTGGCTGTACGAACCCAAAGCAAGATCCCTGTCCTGCAGTTTGAAATCTCTTAGACATTAAAGAGGTGTAAAGCTTCGTGTGAACCTTGAGGAGCTGAAACACGCTTGTTAAATGTTTCACCCATCACATGGGCAGTTTGTGGCGGGGCTGGGAAACACTTCTGTCTGCAGTCTTAGGTCTGTGTCTGAACAGCAAAACTCCTGCCAGCCCTGTGTACAAACCTTATAGATTTATAGCCCAGTGACAGTCACTGATCTAAAAAAAAAAAAAGCTGTTATGCTTTATGAAGTGTTGGAGTATTTTATCTCTTTATGTCTGTTGTGGTGTCCTTCCCTCTCAGCACGAGAGAGAAAGGGAGCGAGATCACCCAGATAACACTGTCCTTCTTAACGAGAGGTTCAGCCAAGCATGTGCTGGTTTTTCCGTCACTGTGCTGTGATTATCTGCAGAACAGGAATAGAAAACGAGTGTCTAATCTTTAAAAAGGGCTTTGGAAGATTGCTTCAACCTTTACCCTGCCCCAGCTGAGCTCCCCTTAAATCCTAAAAGGATCTAAATATCTTGTGTTTCCAAGACGGATGTTAGTGTACCATGCTGGAACCCTCCAAAGCAGCAAGTGGGAACTAGCTGGTGAGAGAGGATTTCACATTAAAGCAGAACTGGAGAGGGTTGCCTTTTAAACATTCTCTTTTTTTGTTTGTTTATTTTTCCTGACAAAGAAAAGTGGAGCTGTGCATGTTGGAACAAACCAGTGGGAGCAAGTGAAGGTCAGGCGAGGAGGATTATTCCTTGAATGTTAACCAGAAATGCTAACTCCTAATTCATTGTGGGCTGAATTCTTTCCCTATGTCATTGTGACTTCATGGACTCCCAAACAGTTACTTGGATCTTGATTTTCAGTGAAACTTTTAAGAAATTAAGAGTTAACAAACCTTTAGTGTCTGTGGGGATTCTGCCTAGATCAGCGTCAGCCTTAATTAGTCCTGCTATTGGAACACGTTCAATTCTGCTCTCCCAAGACAACCTTGTTCCTTCAAGAGTGTCTTGACAATATGACCTGACTTTAGGGCTGCCAAGGATGAGACTGTGTAACCTTGTGGCACTGGCCTGCACATATTTGCTGGCGCTGCATTTAAAGCGTGGAAGTGGCCGTGTGGGAGAGAGAAGATGTAAAAGGCCACATTCCAGAAGAGAGTGAGTGTTTTCCTCTGCCATTGTGGGAAGAGAGCAGGCTAAGCTTATGCAGTTGGAGGCTTATTTTTTAACCTCAATGTCTGTTAGGAAAGAAATGGTTGATTTATGACCAAATTTATTAGATTTAATTTCATTACTAACTTCCCTGTATGTTTCCTTCAGCCTGGGCTGTGCTGTCACACAGAGCAGCTACACCTTCCAGAGAAGACTCTGCCCTCACACAGCTGGAAGAACAATCCTGGAGTGGACTGTGCAGCACTGGCCAATTGTAATGTTTCAGGATATTTCAGTGAGATTTATCTCAAGTGAACACAAAGTGCCTCTGGCAGCTCCACTTCATCAGGTCTCTACCTGGGTGCAATTCTGAATGGCTCAGGCTTGCTGTAACTGTAACAGAGACTCGATTTGCTTTCGTGTCTGTACTTTTGGATTCAAAGCTTTGTCTTTCTTCTCCCCCAGACAAAGGCAGAGCAATGAAAATAACTGCAAGTTAGCAGGTGTACGGTGGAGATTGGGAATAGCTTTAGCAGCTCTCCCATCACACCCCTGCCCTTGGGACACGGGGACTGGGGAGTGCCTGCCATCACTCACAGAGCCTGAACACTCCATAGCTCCAGAGGAGTCAAAGGCACTTAATTCTTTGCAGGAGGTGTTTATGGCATCAGTCTCTAGGGCAGTGTGTGAATTAGAAAAAGGATCATGTGTGTACCTGTCCTTGCTGTTAATTACCTTGCCATTGAATAAAACAAAGCAACATAAAATGGCCTTAGGAAATATTTAGACTGGCTGGAACATAAGGTTAAAGGTTTCTAATCTGCTTTATGATGGATGGTCCCAGTAGTGCTGAGGGGTGGGAAGCAGTTCTTTCTCTTTTTGGTTATAATATGGCTAGAAAATTGTCAGAGTGCAAATTTCCAGCACCTCCCCATCTGCAGTGCAGCTCCAGTCCCTCTCCCTGATGCTTGCACAACATTGCAGCAGTCTCTTGCTGCTGGAAGAGCAGAAGTAAGAATTCCTAGGGAAGCAGGCCCAGGTATTGTCCCTCCGTGTGTTTTCCTGAGAAGTATAAACTGCAGCGGCTTTTTGTCTTTATCCATCCATAAAGTTTAGCTACTCACAATCAATTTCACTCTAAAGAGTTCTCATGTATCTTTCAAAAATAGAACATATTTAAATGAAAGTGAAATCTCGTTTTTAATTTATACAAAGGTTAGTGCTTCTGCTCCTAGGAGTTGTCTTTGAATTGCTGTGAGGAGGTTACCTCGTGCCTTCCAACATGCACCTATATCAGACAGCTGGGCCCCCTTCAAAGAAACTTTCCAGTTGAGTAATTTCAGTATATAAATGATATGTTATGAAAATATTGTCTTTTTAAAGACCTTTTTTAAAAAATCTTGGGTATTTTCTTTATGTGAAGAAATTTCTGTAGATATAGACAAGAACTTCAGTAGTGGAATAATATTCCCCATCACATTTAACTTCTCCAGAGTCCTTGTAGGTCATAAAAATATAATTCCAAATTCTAAAACAGATTAGACATAACTATGCAAAGAACCAGGGCTTTGGCTTTGAAAAAATCCAAGGTCAAAGGGGAAGGGTCTTCTGAGTAATACAAGGCAGCATTTTGCTACTCAGAACTGCTTGAACATTCACAGTGCAGAATGCCAATCAATCCCTTTCCCCCATCACTGTTCCCTCTTTCTCTTTTTCCATCAGCAGCTTTTAACTAATAATCTTCAGAGCTCAGTGATTAAAAAGTCTTGTGAGCAGCATGAAGACACTACCATCCTTCACGTCACCCTGTGAACATCAGCAGTGAGCATCTCTATAAAAATGTGCACATTTTGTTAAATGCTGTCATTTATTTCAATGCATTTATTGCCATAAAACTCCAATGACAGTTTAATTAAGAGCTTAAATATTTTATACTACAAAGTAGAAATATTTATGAAGGAGCATGTCAGAGGCAAAATATTAAAAGAAAACAGGTGCTTTTGCAGAAACACAAATAAAATGTCTAACAGTAAACATTAAAAAAATCAATTATTAATCATGGTTCTTTTCATTACTATTGAATTGCCTTGCTAAGGTTTCATGTCTGACAGAGTCAGTGGATCTGCAATATTGTCTTGCCTCACCACTTGGTCTTCCTATTCGTGTCCTGTGGTGCTGCTGGACAGATTATTTTCTTCTTTAGGAAAACATTTTGGAACAAAACGAGGGTGAAGGCTGTAAACTCCTGGGGTCAAGTGTCTGAATTCCACCTTTGCAGTTTTGTTGGCATGTACAAGTTTTCACTCCCAGTGTTAGTGTTTCATCACTGTTGATGACACCAAGTACAGGAGCTTCACTGCGAACCTTTCAGTGGCCTGTAAAACAGAATGACGCTCTCTGGCTTTGGCTCACATTTCCATTGCTAAGACAAAATCAGAAAAACTTGTCTGTCATCTGAGACACCTCAGGTTTCTTGTCCCATCCAGTCAGGAGATGTCTGGGAGACTGGAGTGGGAGGTGGGGCTGCAGTGTCATCCCTTGATGAGGTGGATTCCACCTGGTGCTTCATCACTGCTGAAGCTGCCTTCTCTCTCTCTTTCTTCTTTTCCTTCTGGCTGGAGGCAGATCCTGCAATGATCAGCACTATATTTTTATGTCAGCATCTAAGAGTTTCTAAGCCTTTGACTTCAGTCTGCAGGTTTTCTTCCCCTCAGTTCCATTTTTGGTGATACTATCTTAAAATTTGCACTCTACTGCCTATCTGAACAGTGGGGTTTTATTACAGCAAGCTGTAAATTACATCTCATTTGTGGCTTGCTCACATATGTTAGGGAAAAATGTTCCTACTGGGTCTACTAAAGGAAAGACTGGGTCGTTCATAGCAGGAGTCATGTGAAAAAAATCTCTGCTGTAGGTTTTGGAGAGAAAAATTGTGTTTGTCTCCCAGATTTCTGATCGTTGCCACACTTTTGAGAACAGAGCCCACCTGTACGTAGCAGCACAGTGCCATCAGCTGTGCTGACATTGTCCCATTCACAGTAGGTGGCAATAAGGGAGGAAGGTAATTAGCAGGCGTGATGGAGATGTTTTATTTTCTGTAGCTCTGAGAACATACTCGAGGGAAGTCCAAATTTTCCTTGGTGAAAAGAAATGTGATGCATTGAGAAGAAACATATTGCTAAAACTTACAAATAGGGGTCATGCAGGGGCTGTTCCCCTTGTGCAGGGGGGGACTGAGAACCAGGAAGAGCCAACCAGACATTTGCAGGCACCTGTAAAAAGCCCTGAGAAGGCACCTAAGTTGCCAGGAGGGTGTTTTTGCTGCTGTAGGTGAATCTGTGGATTTGGCAAGAGCTATTGAACTGCCGTAAGACCTGGTGGTACAGCTGAAAACGCCTTTCTGAGCGGGGAAATCTGCTTCACCTGGGCATGATCAACTACTGATCGCTGCTAGCTGGGGGAAGGTAAAGAGAAACGGCGCAGCCCTGAGATCGTGCACATCTGTGCTGGGGGCTAATCAGCAGAGTGGATTATAAACACCTGCTGTACAAGAGGTGAGGGTACAAGAAAGGCAACAGATTGCTTGGGAAGGAAGAACCATGCCTTCTTGTAAAGCTCTTCTGTGTTGCTTTGGATCGGAGGAAGCAGATTCGTGCTGCCCTTGGGAGCGGTTGGTCAACTAAAGGTAAGGGAATTGCTGCTGGCCTTGTGATAACACCCTCACCCTGCAAAGAGAAAGGGGATGAGGGCTGCTAGTTTGGCGTTTTAGGGACTGAGGCTGATCACTGGAGAAAGGGAAGTTTGCTCACACCTTGGTATGTGCTTGTGGAATGGTGCTTCCCTTGAGGCTGATCCCTGGTTTTATCTGGTGCTGTTTTTTTACCTTCTGCCCTTTGTATAGAGCTAAAAACACAGAGATGAAATGCTTATCTAAAGGCTTTACTCCCACAGTTAAACTCTGATTTTTCCTGCCAAATGTTTCCTGAAACAGTAAGACTATGAAGGTAAACTAACCTTTAGTGTACCTTCACACTGATGGCAGAGTTATTCCAAAATTTCTCATGCCAGGTAACTCTTCTCTGTTTCACTGAGGTATCATCCTGTTCCACTACAACCAACTGCCAAGTGACTTTGTTTTCTCACTCCAGACTCCTAATGGAGCTATTAACATTTTTTCCAACAACTATTGTTGAACGCAGTGGGTGCACTTGGCTGGCAGAAATCCCATTGGCTGCAGTGCAGGCCAGATTCCACGTACTGCCGTTTCTCTGTTAATTAGTGGCTTTATGCTTTTTTTCCCTTTTCCAGTCTTCACAAACAATTGAAGGAGCTGCAGTGGGTGCTTCTCATGCTGTCTGGTGCTTAAGAGAGTGAGGGAAGGAATTAAACTGTTTAAAATGCATTTATTCTTTGTGATGTAAATTCGATGACTTAATTCTGGGTAAAAAACAGCCAGGGAGTTGGTCTGCCAGCCTTGCCAATGTCTCAGTACCTGAAATAATGAGTGCCTGAAATACAGAGGGTTCCAGTACCTGAAACAGGGGAAACAAGTTAGGTGTAGCTCATGATTAGAGGCTCAAAACTCTGTATCCAGTTCTGGCTGTAATATCAATCCTGTCTTAATCTCAAATTAACAAAGAAATTGGGCTGTTGGTTAAGAATCTTGCTGTCTTGAGAATCAGAGCATATTCTCCTCTTAATTCTTCTCTCCAGGGAAGTTTTACACCAGTGCTGTAAATTTTTTTTTTTCTTTTTGCTAAGCAGTCCCTAACTTTCAAAATACAGAAACACTAATCTTTCTTCTGCTTTAGTGTCCAAAATCTTTACTCCTGGAAGCCACAAGAGAGTAGTTGGTCTGACTCAAAACAAAGGGCAAAGCTGTGGCTTCACTGGTGGGGAAAGGGAGAGAAAAATAGCTCTTGCCAGAGCATCCACTGGTTGGTTAGAAATGAAATGCTGAATAGTTTCACCTGAAGAGTTCCTTCTTACAAGTATTTATTCTAGTCATCTACTTTAAGATAGCCAGTAAAATAAGGTGGGAGAGTCATGTGCCAGTTCAGAATCACTTATCCTATGGATAATGTGCTCAAAACTCCCTCAGGCTGGCATTAACCTTTGTATTGATTCAGTCAAAGAGCCTCATGTGATTCCCAAGCTGCCATGTGCTCTAGGTGTGAAGGGAGTGCAGCTGAACATTATTCATCTGGTAGAAGTGTAATTAATTAGGCAATGTTTTAGTTAAGAGTAGTATAGCGAAGACACTCACTCATAATATAGGTTACAGTTTTATAATTACAGTACATTAGATTTTTCTTTCATCTTGCCTCTACCTTTCAAGCTCAGAAGCCATTAAGTGTATTTTTCTTACTTTCCTCCCCAGTCACCTGCTGTTTCAAAGGCAGCTCGACTTTTAATTACCCATCAGTGCTTGCTTGGCCAGCCTGAAAACTCTTCTTTCTTGTGTTGGTCTGTTTTGGGTCATACCGTACTAAATAACCCAAGAAAGGAAAATCTGCAACAAAAAGCGTTGAAGTCATTTTGCTGAACCCCAGCAACAGAGTGGCAGCGTTAGAGCGATGCCAGAGGGCGAGATGCTCACAAACCTGAGCAGGAAGAGTGGGCTGACATCAGAGGCTCTTCAGTACCTGCCTTTACAATGCTGCTGCTACTCCTTCACACCTTTGTTTCCAATGCAAAGAGCTTTGCTGGTCGCTTTAGGGTGTGGAGGGGAGCAGATTCCTTCCGGAGCACTGTCATTATGGGGGGGTTCCTTTCAAGTCCCTGGTTTGCAAGGGTGGGACATGGCCCCGTGCTGTGCAACAGGTGAGCAGCTACCACCTCCTAGAAATCTGCCTCCTTGCTTCTGTCGGTTGGGATTTAGTTTTTGTTTCTTTTTCTTTCCAGTCCCCCTTGGTCTGCCTGTGTTCTCCTAAAACTGAAGCATGTTCATAGCCCTGGGAGTATTTAGCTGTTGTCAGTAGAGTGTGTTCATCATACTTGGTGGGTTTTTTAATGAGGACTTTTTAGAGAAAAAAAACCAAAAACCCAAACCACCCTTACTATTGTGTGTGATTTATGGTGTCAGAGGAGCTAATTAAAAATAATAGGGAGGAAACTGCTCAGAAGAATATAATTGGAATTGTATCCAAATGGAAATCTGTTTTGGTCTCCCTTGTACTTTCTCCTGAATTTTAGAGCTCTTATTTGAGCATTATGGAATGAAATTTATTTTATAATATACCTGAACTAGAACAAAGAATCCAAAGTCATGTGAGTGTAGGTTAAGTATAGAGCTTTTGTGGCTTGTCTATCTGCACCATTGCAACCTTTTTGATGAGTTTTTTTTAACTCTTTACACACTTTAAAATAATTGCATACTTAAAGAATACAGTTTTATAGCAGTTAATGTATTATAAGAACAATTTAAATATTACCTTAGGAAAACTTTCTATTCCTATCTCATTAGCATTAGCTGCTCTTGACATTCCTTGTTGCAATTCCAGTACAATTTCACTGTTTGCTTTCATTGTAAACCTCTTGTGTTCCTCCACATAAAGAGCAAACGAGTGCCTTGTGGGCTGGAAAGATGACAAAGTTCTACCCTCTTTACTTATATTTCTGAGAATCTATTTTAGATGTTTTATGAACAGAGAAAATGATATTTAACAATGCCAGTAAAACAAACTGAGAAGCTCCCAGGCACGTAGACAGTGTGCCACAGTATATAAATATCTGCCTAAGACTTATTTCAGAAGAGGGAACAGTGTGGACTCCTTTGCAGTTAAGCAGGAAAATTCTTGTGGCCAGTGGCAATTGATCCAGCTGGCATTTGGATTAGCTCTAGATGAGCAACTTGCATTCAAGGTTTTTATTGTCATGATACAAGCTGTCCAAGTGTTTATGCCACATCCCCATGGAAAACAAAAGATGATGTATATGCAATTTGGTTCTGGTGTTTTTGCTGCTACAATGAATGCATGTGCTGGCTTAAAATGAGAAAAAAACATCAAATGGTTAGGGCTTAAAAATGTTACTTAATAGAAATAACTTATTTTTATCAGTAATTGATTTTATCAGGCTTTATCAGCATAGTACAAGGTGATAGACAGTTTTATAGTCCGTGGGTAGGGTTGTGACAGCCCAGAGCTAATCCCCCAAAAGGGGAAGATGTGCAGTTGAGTCCAGCTTGGGGCATGGCTGGGCACACAGAGGGAGCTCCCTCGTGCCTGCAGGAGATGCCGTGGATGACTTGTTAGAAACCACAGTGCAGCATCTGCACACCAGGATTATTCCTTTGGTCTATTAAAGGGCTTTTGGGCATAAGTATCACAGACTGGCCCGCTTCCACGAGTCTTTGGGAGAGCCTGGAAAGCCCCTGCAGGTTCTGTTTCTGAGCAGTTGTCTCTGAGGAGCTTGCAGGTTTCTGCCGAGCTGTTGGGGAGGACCCTGTGTGTGAGGCTGCCGTGCGCAGCCGCTGGTACGGAGCTGAACCCGTTTTGGTGACAGCATCAGGAAATTGTTCCCTTTGCCTTGGTGTGTGGATGGCTCCAGGGGAACCCTCTCCTATGCTGGAAGATGAAGAAAAGAGGGATCAATTCCCAGCTTGTCACAAGATGGTTCTTCATCAAGTGATGCTGCACAGTCTGTAGGTGTGTGCCAGAACAGCATCAATTATCTGTTCTAACCCCCTTCCACATCAGTGGGTGACTACCCTGTGGCAGTCACAACTGTTACACTTCTTTCCCCAAATATATAGAAACATGAGGTTAAATACTGTCTTGAAATAGTTTTTTGTGTTTTTCAGAACTGTGTATGAGCTGGTATATAAAAAAACGACTTTTTTTCTTTTTTAGTAGCGCCAAAGTCTCCAGCAGTGTGTTCAGAATGCAAATTAATTAAGGGTCCTGAGGATAAAATATTGTTTGATCAAGTAATTAGAACCATTCATATATACAGTGGGGCCAAACTGGAGTTGAATGGGCAGTTCTAATTCTGGCAATTCTTAATTTTGGAGTGCTTGGCTTAGCAATAAAATGCTATTTTATTGTAGTTCTTGGATGTAATTGAAAATATACTGGGAGATGAACAAGTGAAGTAGGAAACAACGCTGAAGATAATTACAAGCAGATCTTCATTTCAAGCAGAGAAGTTAATCTTCCTTTGGACTCTTGGGTCTGTTTTAACAGGGTAATTAGCCATGGACCCTGTGGCTTTTGACTCCCAGTCCCAGCTCAAACCTCTGTGTCCTAATAAATGAGGCCACGCAGTTCTGTGACTGGGAGAGGCTGTCAGAGGCACATGTATTATGCATGTTTGAACCACAGGGAGAGCAGTGGCAGTGAGCCGGACTCTGCTTGCTTCAGCAAGGACGTGCGTCCAACTGGTTTCAATGAAGTGAAGAACCACTGAAGCAATTTAGTTCGTGTGCATGGATGAGTTATTTTAGCCCTCTTTCTTGTCCTCTACATTGTCTTTTATTTGCAAAAGAATACAGTTACAGCTGAATTCAGCCTGGCAGAGCTGTAAACCAAGTTAATTTGGTTTCTACATCACCTTTTTCCACACCCTGTTTTTGGGTCCTCATATTCAGCTTGTTTCCTTTAAGATAGGCACTGCCAGAGGTGAGTCACGCCTGAACGTCCTTTTGTTATGAATCTGGTGCAAAGGGTTATTTCTGTCTCCCTCTTGTTCAAAAGCAGCTCCTGTCTTCTAGATCAGGCCCTTGATGTTTTTTCATTTGTTCATTTCCTTTGCCTTTTCAGCCTCAAACACCCTTCCAGCAGAGTTTCCTTCAGAAGATGTTTGGGAGGAGATGGGCTCTGACCACCCTTGCTGCTGCAGGAAGGGAGTCTGTGGGTTTGCAGCAGGAGGGAAGAGCCCTTGTATCTGACTATAGCTTGCTGGCCTGTTTCAGATGATCAAATCTGGCCCTTTTAAAAAACAAGTGGGCCTAGCATTGAGGGGAGATTTGAGTGTAGTGTTCCTCAGCTGAATTGTATGAATCGTGGGCTTGATGTCTGCAGTCCGTCCTAAAAGCGTGGCAGGATCATTCTGCAAAATCTATCAACCTCACAGTCCTGGCTTTTTTTTTTCCCTTCCATTTTTTTTTCAACAATACTTACAGTAGGAATGTGTATAGATGTGGGGAGAAAAGGTAAGGATAATTTGTGACATGTATTTCTTTGAGGGAACTGGAAAGGAAGGCTTTGGCCAAGCCAGAAAGATAAACAGTGAATACAAATTCTGAAAGTTGAAAGGGCAACCTAATAGGGTAGAAAAAATAAACATTACTCTCAGCTTCCATGAATGTTAACATTTTTCTCAGGTTTACACAGTGATCAGTATTTAACACTGGCTGATCCTTATTTTAAAACTGTTGACACGAGCAAGCGATGTGGGGCTTGCCACTAACGTCAGTGGGAACAGGCTCAAACAGCTGTCACTGCTCCAGCTTTGCACTGTTTCTTGGAAGGGGGAAGAAGTCAATGTTAAAAGCCTCCCAATGGGGCTATTGAAGTGAAAACCGAAAGAGCTGCTAGTTCTATGGGAAGATTATTCCCTGTGGCAAAATGTGTGTGTTGAATAATCTACAATCCAGCCTTATCCTGCTTCCAGTTTTCTAACATACTTGCAGAGAACTCGCTGAGCTTTAACACTTTCCCTTTCCATTTTGAGGGATGCTGCTCTCAGTCCTGCGGTCCTACAGCTAAACCAATGTGATGTGAAAAGGTGATCAGCAGAAACACAGGAGCCAGTGCATCATCCTTCCCACTCTCTCTCTCTGGGGAATTTCTTACCCTTCTGCTTCTTAGACTTGTCAAATGTTCTGTTCTGTAGGTAGAAAGCTTCAGCACATCCTTTTCCTAAGGAAGCTCTGTTGCACAGATCTGTGCTTGCTCTTTAAGGCTGCAGCAATGCCAACTAATAGACACAGTTAGTTTGCAGCTAAAGAAATGTTAAGCTGCTTGGTTTTTCTTGTGTGTGTGCGTCTGTGTGCTATAAATGGAGGAGGAAGGATTAAAACTTTACACAGTCTGGAGGTAGCTAAATCTACTAAATATTGTATGACTGTCTTTGCCATCAATAATTCAAAGAACTCGAGTCCAAAATGACAAAAATCTCCCTTGGACAGCTGTAGCTGCAGGCACAACAGAGAGGTTTTGAGCCAGTTGCAGAGCTGGTGCTTTGTTGGCTATAAAGATTGAAGAACACCTGATGTCCCTGCAGTCATTAAAAGAAAAAAGAAGAGAGAAGGGTAAAGCAGAATATTGCTGCAGAAAAGGCAAAATACACTTTGGCACTTGCTACAATTTCCCTGATAGATGTGAGGGTGCTGAATATGTGCTGCAGCACAAGGCATGCTACCCTGAAACGCCGGATTAATTTAGGAACGTACCGAGCCCAATTATATCCTTTTTGTGAGATCACCTGGTCCCTGCTCTCCTTTAATCACTGGGCTGGATGCGGAGACAGGAAGGTAGAACATGGATTTGTGTCACCTGTAGGATGCAGGTATTGATCCATGCGCACACAGTGCCAGCAGGAGGATGGAAGGGGCGAGAGCTGTGACGTTATTCCAGCTCTGCAGGGCTGGCTCGGTGCGTGCACAGCGATGCCGGGCTGTGCTCTCCTTCCCAGCCTTTGCTGGGGCATGGAATGTTACAGCACAGCTGTCCCAGCGCCTGCGGACCTCAGCCTTGATGGCAAGGGTCTGTTGCATGTATTATCAGAGATGCACCACTTGTTTGTGTACTCCATCTTACTGAGTAAAACTACTGCTGAGAGCTTGAAAAAACACCAGGGGAAATGGAATGAATGCTAGGAAGAGGAAGAAATTGCCAGCAGGACATTACTAGCTAGGAAACATGGTGTTTTTCTGTTAAGAGCCTGATCAGGCTTCAGTCCTCCTTGGCTCAATGATTATTAAACTGAGAAAGCTAATTCCATGTTCTGAAACTTGGTTATTGACAGATGCAAATTTAACTTCCATCTGGAGTGGGTTCGTGAGCTGGTCCTAAAAAATCCTGAGGTGGTAAACCCAAGAATATCTTCCTTCTAATTCCCTCTATTTCTAGAATTTCAAATGAACCTTGTGCCCAAAACAGCAGAATATTGAGTTCCCAGCTCTAGTCTTCACCACCAGAAATTGTTCTTGCAATATTTCTGGCTAAAGTGAGCAGGCCATGAAAGACTCTCCTCATGAAATTTTCAGCCCAATTTTATGTTACTGCACAGCCTGGAGCAAAAATTTTTCTTTTCTAAAGTTCTTATCTGAAGTTCATTGATAAAAGTTTGGATTTTTTTTTTTACTGACTACTAACTTGCAAACCTCCAATGTATATGTGAGCAATTCCATTAAATTTAAACATCAATGAAATTACTCAAGTGAATAACATGAAAAGATGACTCCCTTTAAAGTGTGTAGATAAAATTCTGATCACTTTGCAGAGCTCTGAACTCAATGACACTCCTGAGAGCAGAGAATGAAATCTTGGTTGAACATGATTGACATTTTGATGCCGTATATTGTCTGACTTCCTCCAGTAGCTTCATAAAAAGCCCACAGAAATGATGGGAACAACTCTTAAGTGAGTAGAGCAAGTTCTCTCTCCACTTCAGGGTGAGAGTGGGTTCAAATTGTTCTCCTTCTTTGAGCTCCTGGCCCGAGTGCCGTGAAGTCTCTCAGACTTTAAGATGTGTTTGTGAAAATCACAGAACATCCCGAGTTGGAGGGGACCCACAAGGATCATAGAGTCCAACTCCTGGCCCTGCACAGACACCCCAGCAATCCCACCCTGTGCCTGAGAGCATTGTCCAAACATTCCTTGAGCTCCGTCAGGCTGGTGCTGTGAGCACTCCCTGGGGAGCCTGTTCAGTAACCAAACACCCTCTGGGTGAAGAACTTTTTCCTGCTATCCAGCCTGACCTTCCCCTGGCACAGCTCCAGCCGTACCCTCGGGTCCTGCCACAGAGAGCAGAGACTGGAGCTGCCCCTCGGGAGGAGCTGCAGCTCCCAGAGGGGGATGACCTCAGTCTGCTCCAGGCTGAACAGACCAAGTGTCCTCGGCTCTCCCTCTGTGGCTTCCCCCCAAGGGAAGGGTTTTGCCAGGATGTCATCCAACGTACCCTGAAGCCAGGGCCTGACTTTGGAACAGACCCTTGAAGGTTTTTGTGTTAGATTGGAAAGTAATACGTTTAAAACTCAAATTGTCAAAACTTCCTCTTTAATATACTTCAGATTAAGGCCTTTACTACTGCTGACATATTGCTGGCTTTTAAGTAAATCTGTGTTACGTGGGTAGCTGATGCAAAGAGCTGCTTTAATATGAAACACTTCCTTTAAGCAACATGGCTAAGGATATAAGCAGTCTATTTCCTTTAATGTAGCTGCCTTGCATATTTCACTTACATTTTAATATAATTATAGGTACAAATTGTTCACATTTGGTTTTATGAAGCCCTGAAAAGTTATGTCTTACGAGTCAACATGTAATTTCCTTCTGCACAAATTGCAGAATTATGCATTGAAGCTAAGTACATTGAATAATGGTAATTTACAATTGAATTCCTATGGATTTACATATTACAATCCCATTAATGCTGAAGGAATCTGCAATATTGTCAAATAGGTTAATAATGGTTACTGTTAGCACTGAGAATACCAATGGAATTAATAATGATTAACCACTTTAAATGTATGCAAAATTATGCAGCTACCTTGAAATTACAAAATGACAAAAATGTCATGGAAAGTAAAGGCTGGAAAGTGGATTAAATGTGTGTTATGAAGGGTTACCCAAACACAACTCTGGGCTTTCCTGGGGAGTTCTGTTCACATCTGAAAACTACCAAAAATGTGACTCTCTTGAAACTGTAGAATTTTTCCTTCTTTCCAATGTTTTTCTTGTAATTTAGAGTTTCAGTTCTGCTGTCTGCTCCACTCTTCTTTCTCATGACTTTCTTGCGACACACAATGCCAGACTGACAGAATTATGCTACTTTTATCCTAAAAACCCCTTTCCACCATTTCTTTGCTGTTAAAACCATGAAGTCCAGTAAGTGACTCCCAGTGACTTTGAACTGGCTCATAAATAACCCATCTGTCTTCATTCTAATCTTTCCCTAAAACTATTTGTCTGCAGAAAGCTTTGGAGATAAGCAACCAAAAATTGACATTGAGAAATTGGTGCTGCTCGGAGATGACCCCTTAAATCTGGCCACAGCACCCTTTGTGCACTGTGGTGTCAGAATGAGAGCTCTCTGTGCTTTGGAGCTCTCTGCAGGCTCCTTTCAGGCATCAATAGAAATAGAATTTTCTTCTGTGGACTGGGCTGAGGCTACAAAGGTCTTCAAGCAGAGGCGGTGGAGCCTCAGTTCCACAATTAACTCTGCACATCCAGCTGGTGCATGGCTGTGTTCAGCCTTGTGCCACCTTGGAGGACAACGAGGATCTCTCCTTTGGGAGCTGTGTCCAGACAGAGTGTGAGCACGGGGCAGGGGCTCCCACACCAGGGAAGCTAACACAGATGTGCAAATCTGCAGGCTCCTTTCCCATGCCTCTGCTGGCCTTCAGCCCCTCGTGCCCGAGTGTTCACCTGTGTGTCAGTGTAGAGGTGTGAAAACCTGGGCTGCACTGAACTGTTTTATGAGTTGGAGTGGAAAGCCTTCCTTAGGTCTCCTCTAAGAAGAAAATGCAAATACATTCAGGAGAGCAAGGAAGAGGGAAATAAATGGTGCTGCAAATGAATGAGACCTGTTATTTGTACAGGCATTAATATTTAACTGTCCTTTTTCACAGGCTATTACCACTTGAATTTGTCGGATGTCAAAGTTTTCCTGCTTTGGCTGAAACACAGATTTGATCCTGGCAGACTTTGAAAGGTGCTCAGGTTTTATTTTCTCCATCACAATCCATCCAGTGTATTTGAGATGTGCTTAAAGCTGCAAAGCATCCAGCTCTGGGCCTTGGCAGCCTCGGCTCTGCATTTCATCCTGTTTGATTAGCTGGGGAAAACAGCCTGGTACAAAAGATGGGAGGGGATTTTGTTGTGCTTTTGTTTTAACCTCTTGCTCAGCATGAGCCAGTGGTATGTGAGGAGTATCTATCTATTAATGCTTCAGTCAAAGCAGGAAGTGATTTTTGCTAATTGTTTCAGCCCTTTTGAAGTGGATGACCACATCCATAAAACAAGGTTGAACAAAACATTGAGACTTTTGCCCTGCTTTTAAAAAGAGAGGGGGAAAGGATGAAATAAGAAATGTTTGTTTCTTTCTACTTCATTTGGAGTGAATGATTGCTGTCAGTAAAAAAGGGGGATATTAGGAATGCCCTTACTGCCAAAGGTTGGTCTTAAAAAAAAAAAAAAAAAAAAAAAAAAAAAATTTTGATTTTTTT
>VZTE01000631.1:1149447-1180537 GCA_013397775.1 Eulacestoma nigropectus
ATAGAAATGCCTTTCCTGCCAAAGGTTGGTCTAAAAAAAAAAAAAAAAAAAAGTAAAATCGTGATTTTTGTCTAAAAGAATCAATCCATGACACCACCTGGTCTCTGTATGAGCAAATGGCTAATAAGCCACTTCCAGAAAGCAGTTGTTTTGCTTCTTTTAGCAGAAAAACAGAAGCATACTTAAGCTTTGATTTAGGACAACCTTTTGGCGAACAGGAACAGTATAAGGAAAAAAATTCTTCCAGTCAATTTGCACATTTTATGTGGATCTGTCTAGAAGGTGGCTGCTACAGGAAGATAAGGATTCTAATTTTGTAATTGAGTGCACTCTGAAAAGACAATTAGGAGCTAACGTGATAAGTAATTGTAAATTATAACAGCAGACGAAACCTGATTTACAGTTCTCTGTGGAAACTGTATTTGTGTATTCAAATGATGCATCTGTACTTTTATTTTCCCTGCATGTACATTTTATTTAATGAAGCTAGAAAAAGCTTTCTGTACGGTTTGGTTTTAAAAAACAGGAATTTAAAAAATGCAGATGCCACTCACTCAGCCTCACGCTAATCTCAGAGCAGTGCTGGAACTGTCCTAGGTAGGATTTGGCAGCTCTGCCACTTATGAAGAGTTATGTGGGTATGGTGCCTGCTATCTGTACTCTTATGGGTTTTACAGGATTTTGATCTATGTCTCTTTGCCCGGGATAAACACCCGAGTCAGTGGAGAGCAGGAGGAAGTTTTAGTGCCTTTGTTATGGCAAGAGAAGCACCCTGGGGTGTGTCTGTGTAAATCCTTCTGCTGCAGGTTACAGGAACAGCTCCAGCACCGCGGAGCTGAGGCTGCAGGCTAAGGGAAGATGATTCTCTGATCATGGTGCTGCCTTATTGCCTGGCACAGACGTGCAGCTCTGGGCTCTTGCCTTGCAGTCGCTTTCCACATGGTGCTGCTTCTATTTCTGATCATTAAAGTGGCGACAATAATTTTATGCCAGCAGGGAAACGCTGTGGTTTTTAGGGAGATAAGTACCCCGTGCCCATGGGCAAGGTGTCCCAGCTGCTCTAAAGCTGTTCTCCTCTAACCGGGCCTGCACTGGCACCCTGCAATGGTTCTGCTGTAAAAAGGTGTTGGTAACACCTACCCCATTACACTTTCTGCTCTGGGCAGACTCAAAAACTTCCAGGACTGTCTGTGAAACACAGGTGGAGCAGGCACTATTTGACACAAATGTTTGTGAGATCTTTTCTGCACTCTGGATATTTTTGTTGTTTATTTTATTTTTTTTTAAATTCTGCTTGATTCTATAAATAACTGCTTGATTATTTTCTCCCAAGGGTTTTTGCACAAAGTAGTAAAATGGTTTCAAGGAGCTGGAAGTTTATTATTTAAAAAAAGTGAGGGTCCTGCTTTCTTATCCTCTTAAACCTTCTCACGAGTCTGCTCCAAAGGTCCTGTGCTCAATGACTGTCTAAGGAATTATCTAGGAATGTCTGGGTGGGAGCGAGGGGAGTGCAGTGCCCAGCTGAACCAGACTCCTGCAGCTGCATGGACTGAGCTGTGCTCCAGCAGCAGTGCCACCCGAAGCCGTCTGCAGCTGCAGAACATCTGCCCCCATCCAGGGCGGGCGTGCTGGTCCTGCACACAAAGGGTTTCTACGGGCAGCCCCCCATGGTGATAACCCTGCTGGATAGACTGTGACCTCTTTTCTGCTAAAGTAGCTGTATGCCAGTTCTTAAAGCATTTTTCACCTTCTCAGGGCTCTTTTTCTAGGGATAATTCCTGGATCTTTGTTTATGGTGCTGCTAACCTCATTTAAAGGAAATTCAGCTTTTAAAAGGAGTATTTCAATGCTTTATTTTGCTGATTTAATCAGTTCAGTGTGACTCTGTTTTGAGATCATATCATTATTCAGGACTTTTTATTTTCTTGGAATTTATTCTAACTGAAGTGTTGATCTAATCTTCATGAAGTAAAGCTGTTGGATTTTTTTAGGTTTAGAAATAACAAATATTTTGAATTCTTGGTCTACAAGGACATTTTTGAAAACTTATACCCTGTTTACCACACATGGCTGTAACTGCAGTTGATGGAGTTTTTGTATGGAATCACAGGATCTCTATAAGTAGCTGGTTATATGTAGTTTGTTGAAATATCTTTTATCCTCATGATAGAAACGGTTCTCTAAGAATCTGGGGGCAGCAATAACTATTAAATTAATGAAAGTGCAACTTTTTCTCTTCTCTTTGTAAATGTCATGGCCTTTTTCAGACCATATTAATAAATACACTTTTTGAAGTGTCTGATATATGAAACTGCCACAACAATTATATAAATTTACCGAAAGGGAAAGAAACATGTAAACAAAATTAAATACTTGCATGAATGACCTGATGTTAGATTTAGGAAAGGGCCCATAAGAAATGCTGCTTTACCATTGAAAAGAAACACAGAGGAAAATTTCTCTGGTGTTCTCACCTTTGCAGCCAAGTTATAGCCTGAAAGTCACGTTAGAAAACAAAACTGTCCTTGGGTAGGGAAGAGGAAAACTGTGATCAGTTTATCACTGCTGAAATCAGCCTGGTGCTTAAATCAATCAAACCTGTCATGTTACTACTCTCCATTTCCCCAGTCTATAGACTCAGATGTGCCTCAGATACAGCAGGGCCAATTTAGCAGGTGCTAAACCTACAGTAATTTTGTGTATCAGCTTTTTTTTCACTTGGTAATAAAACTTCCACACTAGTGAAAGCTGCTGGCACATGGAGACTTTAGTGCCACCATAAAAACAGCATTGTAGGAAAACTGCCTTGAGGTGAGAATGGATGAGTAGTTTCAAAGTTGTTATACAGTACCTCTAAACAGAGCTAGGATGGGAGTTCTGAACAGAATCCCAAATGTTACCCTTCTCTCGAGTTTTGTTGATATAGTGTGAAGGACCACAGTGTGATTTAGTTGAAACTACGCTGCTGTGTTGCAATTTGTCATATAAAGCCAAACTTTCTGTGTGTTGCATATAGTCCTCAGTTCAAAGCTCACTAAACTGGTGTTTACTGGCAGTAACTGTCCTCATGCCAGGCAGTGTTCTCCAAGCTCACATGATTTGTCCTTGTGCCTATGGGATCTCTTCTGGTGAATATTCCCTACAAGGAAAATAAGGTAAAGCAAGACCCATGAGAGCTGCTTTTGCTAAAACGAATTTAGAGTTACAAGCAGACTTGGCTGCAAGAAATTGATACTTAGGAAGGCTTCTGAAATCCACAAGTGATTTTCCAAGTTGGGGACTGTTAACCCTGGTTTTGGTTATTTCTTGAGCTGACCTCAAAGTGTTTCAAAGGTGACTAGTTTGTTATTATGTAGTCTGGCAGTCTTGTTCCTGTAACTATTGATGGTCTATCCATACAGATAAGAACTTAGCAGGAACACTTGTACAGGCTTTGCAGCCTGTCCTGGGTTAAGGAATAAATGCATAATATTCCAAAGGTGCAGTTAGCAGGACAGATATATGCAAAGCAGATAAAAAGCCATTGTTGTCTTTCAAAGAGCAGCGATATTAAACAACGTAAATGCTGTATTGCTCTGGAAATTAGGTTTAAGTTTAGGTTATTGAAATTGGAGTCTGCTTTATTTCTGTACAAATGCTCAGATTTTTCTGTTGAATGTCACTGATTCCATCAAATATAAATCCTGACCTCAAACAACATCCAATCAGGCACTGAGTGGAGATGGGTTACCATACGTGAATCCATAGCAGCATTAAGGTTTTGCATCTCTCCTTTAAAAACTGGGGGCGGATTTGTGCCTGTTAAATGATTCCCATCGAATTAGTGTAATGAAAATTACATGAGTCTTTTGGTGACAATTACTGAGTATCAAAGTACAAGTCAGTAAGGCTCTTCTGTAGCTGAAGACAGAATAAAAGAGGTTGCAAGGGTGCTGTTCATAAAGACATGCAGTAATGTTAATCAAAAGAATTTTTGATATCTATCAGTCTCATTTGAACTAGGCAGACAAAATAAATCTCAACAAAAACCATATCTATCAAAATGTTGTTCATGAATATTATCCAAATTCCTGCTGATGAGGAAATTGCCATGTGTACCCAAAAGCTGGGGCCATTGCTTTTCTCATGTGCTTTTCACTAACACTACTTTATGAAACCCATGGAGGAGCACTTTGCTGTTAAAACCTGTGTTGATTGTAAAGTGATTTAATTACATTCAATTAAATAACTCTTGCTTAAAAAAAAAAATATAATTGATGAGAAGAATTGCAAATCTCATCTAAAAATGATGCTGAATCAGATTCCTCTGGGACCTTCAGTTCATTCAGAGGAGATGTCTGGGGTACAGGCATATTGTTTATTAGACAATAATAGCTCTATTAGTTCTTTTTCAAGCAGGCAAAATCCTTTTGGCAGTTTTACACTGCTGAAATTCCTGTCATGTTCAGAACCTCTCATAGGAAACTAAAATGTCAGTATGAAATTAAGCATTAAAATTTAAAAGGTTTGTCAAGATACTGCACACTCAGATTCTTGTAAAAATATATTATCACACTTGCACTCACATGCATATATGTATCCAAAAGGAATGCCTAAATACTCTTGTGAAGAGATATAAATATAAATGTATACATAGATAAAAAAATAATCATGATTGGGAGTTCATCGATTTCCATACTTTTTTTTCATACTCAAATCCCTAAACCTGGGCTGCCTAATTACTATGAAACTTCCATTCTTTTCTACAAAAATATTTGATGGAAACTTACACCAAGGATACGAAGCAGCACAAATTATCTTGTCTTTGATGCAGTGTTTGTTTGGAGCTGGTGCTCACTAGAGGGATGTGATGCTGTGGGTAAGGCACAGATGAATTCCCCTCTGCACAGCAGCTACCAGCTGCCTCTCTTACAACTTTAAAAAACAATCATTCACTGCCAAGCCAAGAAAACTCATTAATATGTTCATTACCCAAACCAGGAGCTAATAAAGAAGGGGGTTGATTTCTGGCTAGACAAAATTTCAACCCACTACCACCCTCCCCCTGAGAAAAAAAACCCCAAACCCAAAGCACCCAACACCATCCAAACAAAAAACAACGACAAACAACCCAGAACCCAGACAAGTATTTTCCCCTTAGAATTCAAAGAAGGGGTTTCTGTTTCTAACAGCTTTAATTAAAAAGTTTCTCAGTGTATTTAACAGGTTCCATCAATCTCCCACCCAATAATTAGCTGTGCCTCAGACAGGACACTTTTTCTCGCTGTTCACCTGTTTTTAGTGTCACTGCAATTGAAAGCAAAAGTCCATTTCACCCAGCCAGGAGTCATCTCTGATTTTAACCATGTGGGGCTCCTCTGCTGCCTGTCAGGTGTCACCAGATAAGAGCACCAGGCTTCTGCTGGGGAGGTGGCACTGGGACTAAGGAGTTGGGTGTGAGTGTGTGGTGCTTTGTTCTGGCTAAAAATATTAATTTGTGTATGTGTCATGATCCTGCTGTGAGAAGAAAAGGTGTACGTGTTAAATAATCCTGGCCAGTTTGAAAGCTGCTTACTGAAATCAATAACAGACATTTTGGATGGATCTTTGAAAATTAATCTCTTATGTCTGTCTTTTTGTTTTATACTTTAAATTTCACTTGGAATAAGCTTCTCTGGCTTTTAGTGGATGTCCTTAAAGAGAAGTTTATTAAGCTATTTATATTTTCTTTCAAAAACCCTTATCAATCTTTTTAAAAAAATCAGCATTACATGTTATGACACTGTAGTTGCTCCTTCTGTAGTTGAATATGCTTTTGCTTTGATACATATGCAAGCTCCTGATGCTGTAGGCCTCTATTTTACACATGAAAACATAAGAATCCCATGAATAGAACTCATTATCCATAATTGTGATTCCCTTAAAGAGGGAATTATGAGCCCAGTCATTGCTGCCCTTGATTTATCTAAGCACAGTGCTTGTCTTGAAAGTTGAAATAGCTTTAGAAGAGTGAAAAGAAAGTTTTCCCTAAACTATGAAAGACAAAGTGGTAAGATTTTTTTTTTGTCTATTTCTTTTCAATAAAGCAAAAGAAACTAAATTTCTCTAGAAATTATCATGAAAATACTCTGTTGAGCGTGGTGAGTGATACAGGTGAGAGTTAAATAATGAGATTAGGGCTGGTAGCACTTTATGGCCTGTGTGTGGGTTGGAAGCAGGGTGTGACAGGAAAGCTCTCGAGCCTCTCAGTTTTCAGGCCACACAGATAAAGTTCCATGGAAAAATATTTTCAATGCTGTGTGAATTTCAGTGCTGTGGGATTCCTGTGACCACTCTGAGGGTTTCTGTGTACCTTGGCTCGAGCTGTTTGACATGTTTTTCTATTCACACTGAGGGAGGAGGAGAGTCACCAAGGGTCAGAATGAGATTGGGACGTAGCAGCCGTGTCCCAGTGCCACCTTGTCACTCATGAAGTGGCTACGTGGATATTTTCAGGCAAAGATTTTTTTTCTGAGCCACCACTTGGGTGAGAAAGGTCAGACTGTGTCACTGAAAGTATGTCTGGGTAATGAAAGTATGAAACCGGTCGTGTCGGGGGAAAAAAAAAAAATAAAATCACTTCTAGAGGCACCAACAATATGACAAGATTTTCCCAAACAGTGACTCTGCTTGGTGCCTCAATTTTCAGACCACAGTAAAAAGCTGAGGGAAGCAGAAGAGGAACGGTGTTCTAGGGGACAACTGGTTATTCCCTGCTAACAACAGGTTCATGTTAACATATTTTAGCTTAATAGAGTTTTTAAACCCCAGCCAATTACTCCTTGGTATTATTAGTGTTTTAGTACTCCAAACATAAATTAGGGTATATTAAAGTCTGAAGCTCTTGTATGGCTCTGCAGGTTATTTGTTCAGGGTTTCACGAGCATCAATTTGGTTCACACATCTAATTATAATCATCATATCAAGAGTGTATGGAACGTTCCAGCACATGAATCTCTAATATTGAGTAATTCCTTATAAAAATGAGGCAGCCCATATGGGTGAACAGATGAAATGCTGATAAACATTGTGAAGTAGAGCAGATGCATGAGTTATACCAAAGGTTCCTCACTCCTAATATTTACTGTCCGTGAGGAGAGAGAATTAATTCATCGCACCCATCTCAAATTCTCGGTACTAAATACAGCAGTGGCATTACAAACCAGAGTTACCCAAGGTGTTGCTGTGGGTGGGGATACTGTTTGAAGGTTGTTTGTGGGTGATGGTGCAGTGTTGGTTGGAACAATCACAAAGGGAGTGTTGGATTGCGTGCTGGTGAATGCCATCTAAATAATGGAGCAGAATGTGGCTTGGACGGTGCTCTCTGTAATGACTTTGTTTCTATTGTTCAAAATAATTGATGTAAATTGAACAATTTTGTCTAATGTGTATTGCAGCTGGAGAAAGCCAGTTGCTTATTACAGCCTAAGCATATGCATTTTGGTGTTTATGAACGACTTTATTCACTTTTAATGAGATGCTTAAGGCAAATACAGTGGGTGGGTACATAGACTCTCTTGGCTTGTATGTAAAGAATAAAAGGTTCGTGTGTTTGAAGCGTTTGGTTTTTGCATGATGAGGTTTCGCAGTAAGTCCCAGTACCTCGCAAGATGATACATGGTTTTAAGAGATTTTTGGTGGCAGCAGCACTATGATGTAGGAGCAGCTGTGGCTCCCTCTTCCCTTGCCCCTGACTTCGCTGGGCTTTGGGCTCTGCCACGCTGAGGGAATATTTCTGTTCACTTGCAGTTGCTGCCTGTGCAGCCAGGGATGCACTGAGATGCACTTTAGGGCAAAGCAGAGCTGCCTCTTTTATTCTTTGCTACAGTGAGAAAAGACTTTAGTGAAGCCCAGTACCTTTGTTTGGACCTAAACTGTCACACACCTAAGTCCATAGATAATTACATATTGTTTTAAGGCTAGATTAAGCTTCCATATATTTCTTTTTTACAACAAAACTGTAATGTCTTATGGTTTGACACACGTAGGTGTTAAGACCACAGGTAACAGAGATGGAATCTGTGGCTAATTCTGCTCTTTTTGTCAGAGGAAACTCAGGCTGCCTTCCAGCAGCCAGACAGACTTCTTAATGCAATAATCTGATTGACTGAATTCGATATTGTTCATGAAGGCTTCTTTGCCACAAAATTGGAAAGGGTGTTTTGGGATGTAGATATTAGAAGTGTCTCACAGCACACCCAGATAGTGTTTCTATAAGCATTAGAGTCAGCAAGATTTATTCCAAAGATGCAGCTTATTGGAGAAAGCCAGCCTATTAAATGTCTGTTACCAGTGATGGCATTCTGGAAATGGAATTGGTTTTGCTCAGCAAAGAAATGAAACCTAGATTGTTATATACAGGCTATGATAGGCACTGATTTCTGAGCATAGAGACTGCTTGGTTGCTCAGGATTTATTGCTGTTTAGTTAAAATATGTTGAGTGAAAAGGTTGATCTGTCCAAATGATTTGCAAGGGAGAGAGATGAAAGTGTGTTTTATCAAAGATAATGAAAAGCAATGGGGAGATAACTTGTGAATAATTTATTCAGGAAACTTCATTTTTGTTCATAAATTTCTTGCAAACAGGTGGCAATAGTTTCCTGCATTTGAATTTCTTTTTATAACTTATTTGACTAATTCTTCATCAGGGGCTCGCTGCTAAGGTGGATGAGTTTTGTATAATTTAAGCAATTTTGATTGGCTCACCTGAGTCACCGCAGATCCTGCTCCCCGATGAGAGACATGAAATTCTTGGTGCAGAGCTCTCTGTTCAAACCCTGGCTCATTCCCTGCAGTATTTTTCCAACTTACTGTATGGAGATTATACTTTTATCTGAGGGCCAGGCGGGGATCAGCAGAGCAAAAGTAATTAAACCTGATGTGCAGAAGAGGGAACGTCTTTATTTCCAGGCTTTACAGCTTTCCCTCAAGGTGAAAGCAGGTGAGTGGCACCAGGGCTCGGGCTCCCTGCCTGCCCTGCTGCTGGGGTGGGGAAGCACCAAGGACCATGTCAGTGCATGAGAGGTGGGGAGAGGGCCATGGAAAGGGTAGCGCCCCATTAATTTGTCAAATTGCAGCGTCGCAGTGCCTTGCAAACCACAACGATCTGCCAAGGCTGCTCCTAGTACACAGGGATCAGCTTCTCAGGGTGTAAGTCAGGGAGGGGGTCAGAAAGCTGCAGGTTTTTCCTCACACTCTGAAGAACAGAGTGGCTCCCAGTGCTGGGCTGGGAGAGGCAGCTCTCAACACCTCTCCCCTACCCTATTCCAAAGGCAGTGGGACCTGCAAAGTGCTGCCTCACACAGAATGAAGGGCTGTAGACGAAACCACTGGCAACACTTGGATTTACTTTTTATTTTAATAAGCATTTCCCAATGCCCATTGACTTTCTGCTTAATCTATAACAACATAATCTGGCACATCTCCCCAGGAGCATTGCTGCTCCTTGTGCCAATCAGTGCCAGGGGGAAAGATAACAAAGTGCCTTTTCTAACCCGCTCAGGTGTGACAGCACCCTGCTCCATCACTGTGTGCCTGGCAGCCACTGGGAGTGAGTGAGGCGTGCTCTGGAATGTGGGCTTAAATGCTCTGTAAGATCACTGAGGCCAATTTTTTCATTAAGGGGAAAAAAAAAAGAGCAGGTGATGCCAGAATACTCCTCCAATGGGAGTTCTCCCCCCTCTAGTGATGTGGGCACAATCTCTTACATAGAGCACACTCTGTCACACTAGGTGGTTTACAGCTACTTCCATATAATATTTGAGAATAACTCTGTCAATATTGCTGGAGAGATGTACGTTTTGTTTTCCTGGAGATATTTAGGAAGTGTTCAGAAGTAATATTTCCATAATCTAAATTCATGCTCTGCCCAAGAGGACCGTGTCTCAGGTACACAGACTTATGTCTCACAAAATACGTTTATTGCTAGAACTACCTTTTTTTATAGTTGTTACGCTAAGTAATGATGTATAGCTGCTCACACCAACATAATAATAACTCTTTCACATTCTTCATTCTTGCAATCTCTTCTTCTCCCCCTTAAATATACTCATTGAGGGCTTTGTTAAATGAATTCTCAGTGACATATTGGTAACAGTTTCTCTTCTAAAGCAAACAAAATCAAGCCTAGACAAAACAACTCTCTAGTTACTGTAACTATTGCCAAAAGAGATGAGATGGCATAAAACAAAAGCCTCCCCTGAAAGGTTTTTTCTTTTAAAATTCAGAGCTTTAGAAAACAATACTGACATAGGAAGAAATAATTTGGACCCCAAAATAAAATGAGAATTAATTTCTACAAGAAACATCACCTTTGAAATGGGACTGTAGTAGAAATTGCTCAGTAATATTTCACTTTTTATTTTAGTGACAAATGTAAAACCTTCAGACCAGGTCTTCAGCTATCATAAAAGGGAACAGCCAGTACTTGACTTATGCTTGTACAGCACTTCTGGATCATCCTGACTGTAGTAACTACTAAGTTTCAGAAGTCGTATGGGGAAAATCTTTCCCTTTTAATCAAGGAAAGACAGTTGAATGGTAAAAAAAAAAGGATATTTCTATATTTTAGAAAAAAAGAGAGCCTTCCTTGTCTGACAGTCAGTATCTTTCTCACTAGTGGAGCTAAAGCAATTTTTAGATTATTTTTTCCCCTTTGATGAAGTCAGTGGCAATGGCACATCTCAAGCAGCCTTGGTCATGATAGCCTGAGGGGTTGGTTACTTTTCGATGCAATTGGAGTCTCATGAGGTGTTTGTGTGAATTTCCCTGTGTGTCTCAGCAGGAGGGTATGGCTGGTTGGGGATAGCTGAATTTATATGCATATTTCTACCTTTGGTACAATTGGCTACCGAAGATTTATTCGGCATAAATATGATCTTAAGCTTTGCCGCAGCTGTTGTGTGGCTGTGTGCTGGGTGGTGAGAAGGCAGAACGGAGCCGTGGCACCCTGCCCTAGGCATCCCAAGGCAGTAATTCATATTTTTGTGGCTCATTTTCACAGAAGGGCTGAATCTGGGTCTTGAAGTCCTCGTGCTGCAGTGCGGTGCCCCTGTCTGCACCGGGGCTTGGGCGCCAAAGCCCAGCCTGCAAACCACACCTGCCTGAGCACCAACGCAGCTGCTGGTGCCTTCTCACACCGCTCCTCGTGAGGAAATCCTTACCAGAGAACGGCTGTGATTTCCCCTTGTTTTAGTGCTGCTGTTGTGAGGGGTGACCTCGTGGCCCTTCGGGTGTCCCACGCTGAGGGGCAGCGAGGAGGAGAGCTCTCAGCAGTTGATGCTTTCAGAACAGGGCGTGTGACAACAGCGATAAATACGCCCTCGCTCCTGAGGCAGCTCGTGGAGATGGAAGAGCTTTAACTGACAGTGTTTTCAGTAACACAGGCCCCAGGGAGTCTCAGACAAAGGAAATATTCCATGAGACTTTAGGAAACAGAGTCCTATTCAATTATTCATATTTTCACTCGGTTTTCATTTCTTGAGAATTGCATAAATTGTTTGACACAGGCTTGGTTTAGTTTTGAGGATTTTTGTATGATTTCTTTTGTTTAAAGAGTGTTAGAAACACTGTTTGAAATGGTAACTCTGCTGTGAATTTCAAAGGGGTTTGGGGACTGCCTGGAAGTCAGATGGAGTTGGGAACTCAAACCCTCAGGCAAACTCTTAGTTCTCATGTCCATCATTAAAATTGACCTGTAAATAGCTTAAGGGCAAACAGAAGCCAATTTTCCCCCTTATTTGCTGGAATATGCACATGTAATTCAGGAGAGTGATACACAAACTGAAAAGGAGAAGCCAGGGAGCAGAGGATACTAAAATCTTTTAGTGAAAAAGAAGTGAGGGGGGATGATGCTGTTATCAAACCACAGTGCTCTGGTATAGGTGCAAAGCACTCAGGGTATTGCATCATCATCAATTTGTTTTGTAACTTCCTTGGTGGTTTTGACAAATCCACCAGTTTCATCCTGTTAAAATGAATTTTTCTTGGCTTTCCAGTGCTTGATGTCTCTATTTAAAAAGCATCATCTATAACATAGAGCCATCATGCTTTTCTGTTCCGTGTTCTCATTGTTAAAAGAAGAAAGTTTTGAGGCTGACACTTTCCAGCATAGGCATGAGGAACAGGAATGGTTCTGGGACACCTGTGGTGAGAGTTGGTCACAACTAGGGAATGCCTTGCTGGCCAAGGTAGTGCTCCTTTACCATAGGAACACGTGAGTTTACTTAAAGGGGGTTTCTTGAGAGACACGATGGGAAAAGAGAGGAATGTTTCAGAAAGCAAGTGCTTGTTGTGGAACAAAGAGAGGCCTCGAGTTTCCAGACTGACCTCCTGTTGAATTTATGCCACTTGTTTGGTTAAGGAGGAGAAAAACCTGAGCAGTCACAGCTGTGAAAGGGGTCAATCCCTCTCCTGTGGGAGAGTGTTAAGAGGGTTTTCTTGCCCACCACAAGGGAGTCCTGGAGGGAGCTGTCCTAGATGGGCACACACTTCCTAGGGCTGCCTGGAAAATCAAGGCTGCCTTGGCTACCCCCAGGAGACAGCAATCTCCAAGTAAGAGACATATGTTAACACTGTCTATTTTAATATTGTCTTTCTGTTATGTCTCGTTCCTACTGGGAGAATAAACTATTTTGAGTATGAGCAGATTCTTTGTTTATGGTGCACAGCAGGAAGAGCAGCCTGTATCCAACAGACATGGAATACTCAGGGAGCTTGTAGGGCTTGGCATGGGGTGGTGGAAGGATCAAATTTTGGTGCAGCATAGTGGGAAGGGAGAGACAAGCACAGAGAAGAGCAAATAACTTTGAAAACAACAATTGCAACCCAAACTTGTTTGTGTGTCCCAGTTCTGAGGACAGCCTAGATGAGATGGATTTTTTTAATCCATGGAGGCAGTATGGAAATGCGGGTCCCCTCTGCTCCCAGCAGTAATGTAATTTTTGACTTGTTGATTTCGAAACTGGGTTTCTCTGTTTTATGAAGGGTAAGCTTTAAAATAGAATGGCACAAATGTATTTATTATTGCAGAACAAAGGCAAATATTGTGCCTTAAAGTGCTGCTACTTGTGTTATGATCTAATTATTTAAGAAACTGCATCTAACTGTTATTGCAATGTGTTGAGGCTTCCTAGTGGAAGCCATAAACATTCTTATGATCCCCCCTACATTTTTTTAACACAGCAGTGTCTATTCCTGAAGTAATTTGCAAGCTATTAGTTATTCCTGGAGTTTTTCGGTTTGCCTTCTGGCAGGTGGGAGAACTGTGCAAGGATCACTCGAGCTTGCCTTGCCTTTTTTGTTCTGGTAGATTAGAACCCTGGTATTCCAGCCATGGCATGATTAAAGATTTGAGATGGCTGAAGAAGTATTTTCACAGCAATATCTCTTCATGTGTAATCTGGTTACCTTGCAAAAGTAGAATTTCTTCCCATCCACTTTGGGCAAGAGCTGTTTAGGTTAGGATTGGTTTAGGTCCTGTGGTCTGACATGAGCGCAGGATAAACCAGAAGACCCTTGGGTGTTGCAAACTGCACATCAACACTTGCACACTGTAAATTTTTCCTGGATAATTTGGACATTTTTCATAGGCCAACACAGGAGATATCTCCCACTAACCACGTTGTAAAAGAAGGGGAATGAATAGCAATGAAAGAGGAGTTCCTATAATTCATATAAAAGCATTTGAGAAACAAACTGTCTTGGGTTTTGGCTAAAATATTTGTGACTCCTCACAATTTAAACAGCATTCTTTCCTCAAAATTTTCAGAAGATATAAGTGTATGCCAGGAAAGGTGTATTTGTATTCAAATAGGATTTGACTGTTGTGGAAATCATGCACAGAGGATATGTTTGCTCCTGTGTTATGGCACTTTAAATTGTGCTTCTTTGAGGTCTTAACACCGGAGAGAGATTAGTAAATTAAAAGTGATATTTCTGTGCAAATCAATGTGTAGATTTGTTATATTTCCAAGTTAGGGTGGTCTAAGGAGTGAGAAATCAGCTTAGAGCAGCATAGAGTACCCTTAATGAAATTGCTAGGGTCAACCTCAACACACAGATTTCTAATGTCTGAATTGTTGTCAAAAGATTAGAGCAGGAAAAGAGGAAAGGAAACTAAAGGAGAGACAAAAAGGTGGCAGAAAATGGAGAAAAACAGAGGGATGAGGCAAAATAGAAAAGGTTTAGTAGCAGTAAAAATTTCCTAGGTGAACGTCATAAGGTGTTGCTGCAAAAATAGTTAATCATTTATTGTGAAGTGCCTTCCTGAGAAGAATGGAAGCTGGAGAGTGTATGGTGTCCTGAATTAACGCTTGAGCATAGAGGGCGGAATTAAATATGGAATGTGGCCCTCATCCAAATGAGTTTGATACCTGTGCCTAAGCACCAGCATCAATGGAGTCGATCAAACACAATGCCATTGTCATTCTTCAGGCAGTGGTGAGAAATTATGCATTGTTTTTGCTTGAGGTACGTGGTACTTGTGTGACTGGTACTCACTCTTTACACGCAGGCAGCGTCATAATCAACTTTCATTAAGACTAATGCTGACTGTTGATTTACTACAAAGAGTATTTCGATTAAGTTTAGCATTTTGGATAGGACATGATAATTATCTGGTGTTGACATTCAATTTTGTTAGGCCTGAAGTTTACAAACAAATCCCGCATCTTTGTTAGGCATATTAGCAATTGAAATACCCTCCTAAATCACTGTCTGTATAAATGGCAAATCTCTGCAATCAATCTTTCTTTTCTTTGAAAATAATTTTTGGAGGAATTTGCATAATTGGCCGTGCTTGATAAAAGTCTGATGTATAATGTTGTCTTTTAAATGCACTGCTACCTGAAATCATGATGAAGTATCAACATGCAGGAGGTAAATATAAAACAAGCATTTAGTAAAGGATGCAGCTGATCTCATGAAGTGAGAAATGGCATCTAGTGGTGTTATAATTTGAAGTGGCTTGATGTAGGCATTTTGCTGTGAAGGATGTGAGAGAAAAGGACAGAACTCAATCACATCAAGAAGCTTTGATATGCACTGAACTTTGAAGTGAAATTTATGCTGAAAAGTGCTTTTAAAATACAGTGAGGGTGTTGCAAATGAATGTATCCACTTCTGATGCAAATGAAGAGCTCACTGTGTAGAGTCTGGGCTCATGGCTGGGTAGAGGCCTGGGTTTCTCTGGAGCTTGGTGGTGCCCCAGCTGCTGCCCTGCACTTCCCTGCCCTGCAACCTGCCACAAATGAGTCAGGCAGCAGGACTGTACCTGCATGTCCTCTGGAAGGTTGTGTTGGAGTCGTGTCCTGTTGCTGTTTCCATTCTGTGTGGCGTGGCCAGCGTTGTCCCCCTCTCCAGCACGCGCTCTGAAGCTGTCGCTGCCAGCTCTATGAGCTCACCCACACCACCACGGCCAGTCCCACGCTCCTCACCGCGACAGGCTTGAGATCAAAGCTTTGTAAGGCACCAAGGGCTAAGTGTCCAAAGCGCTGCTCTTGTCACCTGATGTGTTTCACACCAGGGAAACACCCACCGTGACCCCGCCCTGTTAGTGGGGAGAGGCGTCCTGGGGATGCTGAGAGGCTGTGCCAAGGAACTGACCCAGAGCTACAGCAGGAGAGATGGATGTGCCTGGTGCTTTCCTCTCCTTTCCCAGGGGGTTTGGAAATAGATGTAATGAGGGATATCTGCTTTCCAGGATCTTCTGCGCTCTGTGTGATGGATGTCTTACGACCTCATCTCTGCAGGTGCTATGATGTGGTTACTGTAATATGCCTTGGGCTTTTACAGTAAAAAACCTCTTGGGATGTTTAGGAATATGTATTTACCCTCTCTAAATGGTGACATCTGCTACTCTGAATGCTGCTGTTATTCCAGCAGTTTCTTTTGAGAAGTGAACTTGAGTATCTTCCAGCACCCTGGCCATTTCTGAGGACATTTCTGGGTCAGAACTGACTAAAGGCATGTGAGCATTTGTGATGTAATGCCCTCAGATGGGAATTGCTAAAGGAAAGAAGCTCAAATAACACTGCAAGTGTGATTAGAGGTTTGATAATGCTGACAGTGAATTGTGTGCTGCATGTGATATCAGTGTGGGGATCTTAAATTACTGAAGTAGAATGAAGCACTTAATTTCCATTCTTCTGTACTTGTCAGGGAATCTTTGACTTCTTGTGAATGGTGTTTGCACTGTGGACAGGCACTTCTCTACTACATTAAAAAAAAAATTAAAATTGCCTGCTGGAACTGGAGCTATCACACAACACTATACACAGGCAGGGTTGGGATTTTTTTGTTGTTGTTGTTTTATGTTTGAACCACGACTGTACCATTAAAGGGAAAATTCATCTTTTTTTGCTGGAAAGAATTAGCCATGCCTGTTTTATATTCTACTTCCAGTTCTTTCTTTGTTTTCAATACGCTGGGGTTTGGATGTGCACAGCACATCAAAGAATTGAGTTGCTGGGATTTCTGTCACTTTTCTAACGTAATGCACTGCAAGACACAAACTGTTTCTGCATTGCTTACAATACTTTGTAAAACATCATTGCCACCCTGCCACAGTAGATGCTGACATATTGTTGCCACAGCATTGCACAGGAGTGCATAAAGTCTTTAGGATGCACTGGTGTGCTGGGGAGGAAGGACAGAAAAGTTGTGTGTGAGCAGATGGGGGACAAAGCCCGCCAGAGCAACAGCTGCTATTTTCAGGGTGGCTTTCCACAGCCCACTCGTATGTGTGCACTGATGAATCAGGAAGGCCTGTGAGTCTTTGGGGATTCTCTAGAGCCTTAGCTAAGGATTTTTCCAAGCTCTTTCATTCTGTCCCCATGAGAGCAAGATGATCCCCAAGAAGCGTCCTGGCTTTTAAAATATAATAGGTGATTTTTTTTGTTTGTTCCTGTTGAGACCGTAGGCAAAAACTTCTTGACTTGAATGCAGACAGCTTATTTTCCTTTCATTTTTCTCTTAAAATCAGCAGCTGAGTAGACTGGTAATGCCAACAGGCTTAGCTGTGGGTGAGGTGGAGGTCAGCAGCACTGCTCTGCACGGTCTTGTGCTCTCAGGTTCGTTCTGCAGAGCTGTCACTTTGCTGCCTGGGTGAGTAGGACCAGGGCACAGAGGAGGGATGTGAGAGTTGGGGGGCAGACATTGTACAGTCCTATTGATCAGTAGTTTCATTAGTTCTACAGATAGAAGCACTGATGGCTTCTCTAAGAATCCATTTCACTTTCTGTGGCTGTTAACATAATGGATTTGGGGGAAAGATTTATGGAAATGAGAAGTAATTGGTAGTATTGACAGAGATGCCAACTTTCACTATTTTTTTAACTCTCCTCTTGACTCTGACTGGCTGTCCAGGCTAACCTCCTGGTTCTTGTTCTGCTTTTCCTGACCATTTCCCTATTTCTGTAGGCAGGCTGCAGGAAATCTGCCTCCTCCTCTGGTGAAGGCAGAGTGTGCAAAGGAAACCACACGAATATCTTTGAAGCACTAATTGTGCTCTTGAAGTTTTAAATGTGTGGGTTGGGTTATGTGATTTCATGCCAGAAATATATTTTCTGTCATCCTGTGTGCAGTCAAAGCTGCAGAGGGAATCCATTATCTCCTCACAAGTGAAGTGATGTTGAAGATTCCATAGGCCCTTACCTGTCTATGCTACCCCTTGTTTACTTGGAAGCTTGGAATTTGCACAAGCAGAGACACGTGCAAATAAGGAGGTGGTTTTTCCCTTTATATTTATTTATTTTGATAGCACAGCTGTTTTATTATGTGGGTTGGGGATAAACTGGACCAATAGAATCATGGAGATCTTTAGGTTTGAAAAGATTTTCAAGACCATCAAGTCCAACTTTTAACTCAGCACCGCCAAGTCAATCAGCAAACCACATTCCCAAGTGCCACAAATACACATTTTTAAAAATACCTTCAAGGATGGTGACTCCACTGCTTCCCTGGACAGCCTGTGCCAGTGCTTGACAACCCTTCCAGTGAAGAAACATTTCCTGTTATCCAGGTATCTCTCTGGGATAAACTGGCATTTCCTTGGTTGCACTGAAACTGCTCTGGTGCTTCTGAACAGAAGCCCAAAACGTTCCCTAAGCACTCTTGTGGATTTTGTGGAGTCTGAGCAGGGAAAGCAACTGTTGGTGTGTGGCAATTTGCTGAGCTAAGACATGCATTTCAGGAAAATACTCTTTTGGAAGACCAGAAATTTATTTAATTTAAGATAAAACAAAGAAGTACAATCTGTAATGACCTCTGTGCTCCCAGACAGAGCTGGGCCAGGTGATCCTCGTAGAGGTGATGATGACAACGTTTTCTAAAGAGGAGCAATAACTGGGAACTCCAAAGTTTTCCCTGACTAATTCTAGGGTTTAAAGGCTGTAAGAAGAGAGCATAATCTCCATTGCTGTGCTTTGATTGACAAACTTGAATGGATTAGTGTATAATATTCCTGCTTTCCTAATTACAGTCAAACAGAAATACTTCAACAGGCCTGTAAATAAGAGACACACAAGAGGCAAAACACCTTCTTAACGACCTCTGTGCAGTGGTGAGTCCTGTAAGATCAATGTACAGCTGAGCTGAGTGTCAGAACGCCACTGCATTGATTCTGGATTACAGCTAAACCCTAAGCAGTTCAATTTGGCTGCTCACTCTTCTTTGGTATTGTGAGCAAACAGCTTTTTAAGGAGATGTTTGCTGAACCTTTGAAGCTTCCACACAATGTTTTTTTTTTTCTTTACCCATCCATTTATATGAGTGTGTGTGTGTATGAAAGGTGGAAAGAGTTCCTTTCTAGTTAGTGGCAATGTACATACCCCATGAACACATTTACTTTCCAGATAGTCTCATACAAGTTTTTCTGCTTCCTGATAGCTCTGGGATTGAGCACTTTTTTTGTTATTGTTATGAATGTACCCACAAGTATGTGTGCTGACTCCCACTGACTTCAAAGGAATTTAACCAGAACAGAGGAAACTTTCTGGACCAATCCCTCCTTAAGCTCAGTGATCCTTGCAACAGGTCACAACAAGATGAAATGAAGCACGTACTTTTGGGTGAATGACTTTGCATTTTCGGTCTCTTTAAAACCTGTACTAAATTCTGAGTTTAAGTGGCTAAAAGCAATGTTCAAACTGTATTTTCTGCAGAAAAATAATAACCAGTGTGTGCTGGTGTTTAAAAGTGAGAACGATGACTTAAATTCCCATTAATTTTTAATATTCTTCATGAATCACAAGATCTTTGACTCAATCTGCTGACAGATTGCTTATGCCTCAGACTGCTTGGGTCCTGCCAGGGCTAGATGACTTTTTGGACACCACATTGCGTTCAAAGAACTTAATCCTCTGACTACGAAGTGAAAACTTTAAAACCACATTAAGCTTTTCACAGCCAGAGACAGAACATTTATTCTTTTAATAATTTTAAAAAATTGACTGAAGATGGATATTAATGTTAGTGGTGTTTTTTTTTTTCCCTTGTGCTTGCATGGAAAAAAAAATCTTTCTTCTGTGCTTAACCTTAATCAACAGTGGATTGATGGTGTGAAGGCCAATCCCTTTCCAGCGTGGTCTGCCTGGGAATGAGCAGGGGTGGGAAGCAGTTTTGGCCATGGAATTATCTACTTAAGCTGCATGGATCTCTACACTACACGTCCTACCAAGCTGCTCTTCAAAAACTTCTAATGGGTGTGGAAGGGATTTTTAAAGTGAGGTCTGTCTACCAGATTGCTTCTTGCTGTCAGGGCAGGTCCTGATGACTGCAGCGTGGTGATGATCACCTTGCTCACGTTGTTTTCCTGTATTGTCCTATATATTATATATTATCCTGTGCCTTCACACTGAGCACAACTCTACTTCTGCTTAAACCCTTCGGGTTACTTTGAAATGATTTAAATTGAAAAGGCTCAATTCACCCAGAGTGCCACTCTGGCAGGGGGCACACTGGGAGAATGGGTACTTCTGGCTGTTAGTGTCGATTGCGGCTTGAGGCCTCAAAGAGGAATATCAGCATCGCATGTAAAGGCTGAATGAGAGCAGCTGCACGAGCCCATCAGGCTCCTGCTTCCTTTGCCACGTGCAGGAACCCTCCCTGCTCCTCCTGCCCGTTTACTGTAGTGAGAACTGGGGGAAATCAGAGCTGTGGCTCAGTCACGTGGTGGCTCCCCAAAACTATCCATGAAAAGCAGTGCAGAGACCTAACTGGCCTCACAGGTGATGTTTCATCTTGATGATCAGTCTTACAGAATTCCAACAGATGCTGTGGTGCTCAGTGTCAACCTTCTGTGTGGCAGCTAGAGGCAGAGGAAACAACCTTGTTTCGTCACTGAGAGCTGCTTCAGTGGCCTGTGGTGTGGCTGTTGGAGGGCTCCCGCGCTCAGGGCTGTGGAGCAGAGAGAAGCCAGGGCTGTGCTGCTGCCAGGCTTGTCTGGGTGTTGCACTGGAGGGTCGCTGATGTGCTGCACCAGCGCAGGAGCTGGTGCCACAGCAGGGCACAGTGAGCTCTGGGGGGGCTCCTGAAGGGGGCTTGGATGCTTTGGGGGTCCTGTGGGATGCTCAGCAGCGATGTCCAGCTCCACCAGCACTGGAGACAGAAGGAGTAACCTGTTCATTAAAGTGGTACTACCGGCTGTGTGACAGAGCTGTAAAAGGGTAATAATTCACCTGGGTGTAGTTTGGGGGAAGTAAAGAGGAGCCTCCAAGGCTGGGACACTGCCTCAAATGGAGTCATGAGTTCTGTTGAAGTTAAAATGATCTTAATTGCAAGTGGTGACATTTAGTGCCAACCAGCTGATCCTTCTTCAAGGAGATTCAGAAGCAGGGAAGAAAATGTCACCAAGTATTTTTCTTGGAACAAAGGGCACACTTCCAGCTCTGCTCTCAGTGGCCACACCTAATGATTACCCTGAGGAGCCCTGCCTGTCAAAAACATGCCACTCATCACTGATCTCATTTAGGCTTTAATAAAGCATATGACCCAAAGTCTTTCAATCCAGTTCTGCGGATACGATGCCCTATGCATTTAATTAGGGAACTTAAAAGCCACTAGTGTTTAATTCTCTAACCTAGTTTGTCCCCTCTCCCATCCTTCCTTTCAAAGAGGGAATTGTAGTTACACCGTGGGGAAAGCAGATGGGCAGGGCTGAGATGGGTGGTCCAATGTATGTGTCTATTTTTTTATATTTATATATATATTGGGGTTTTTTAAATGCAGCAGAGGAGGCTGAGCGAACAAGGTTTAACCTAATCTGTAAGTGAGACATGGCAGGTGTCTGGAAGCAGCACAGAAGAGTTGTGGGGTACTTGAAGACAAAAATCATTGAGAGGAATTTTAGTGGGAGATTCCGTGTTGGTTTCTTTGCCAAGTCCATGATCCCACCTTTTTCATTGTCTAAGAAGAGATTATTTTAAATTAAAGTAGAAAGTATAATTTGTTGAAACTGGAAAGTGTCAGAGTCTTGGAGAGAAGCAGTAACCAACAATTAGTCGAAGTGATTGAGGTTAGAAACAGCAATCATTTCACAAGAAATGGAAAATATGTGATTATTTTTCAGAAGGTTATGAGTAGTAAAAATTTCAGGAGCCTTGGGTTTACTGGCCACGTACAGTTTTGAACTGTATTTTCTCCATATGTCTCGGGAAGATAAAATTACATGCATTAAAAATGCTATAACAATCCCTTTTTTTTTTTTCTTTTTTGACCATTGGAAAATTGTTCCCTGCAGTTTTTCTCTAATGCCTTTTTTCCAGTCCACTTTTAAATGATGCAATTGATAGGTTCCCAAGACTGATTCAATGCCTGAACTGTAGGTACTAAATCTCCTTGAACTTCTGGCTGAGCAGCAGAATTGAGTCACGATTCTCATATATTAAAAATTACAGGCCAGATTTCCTTTGCAATTTGCACCTCCAGAATTCCTATTGATCTTATGCCTTCTTTTTTTCTTTTTATTTCTTTCAGTATGAGACTGAGATTATTAATGGGTTTCGTATCAAGTTAATTATATTTTTATCAAAAAACTTTGCCTAAATCTCAAAGCCCAACATCGTAACTCTGACAGAACCTGTAGTGGGCAAGAGGAATGTGAAGCAGCTGCTGGTAGCAGCAGCACCAGCAAGCTGGCAAGCACGAAGCACCTCAGGTACTGCTTGTCAGCCCTCATATAATGAACTGCTCGTGGAGGTTTTGTCTTGAATAAAAATGCTGCTTTGCTGGTTTGTTTTGGTTTTTTTTTTTTGGTTTGGATTTGTTTTGCTTGCTCGTTTGTTTTTCTGAAGAACATCTTTTAATGGAGTTAGAGATTTGAGTGAGTTGCATGCAAGTGCAGCTTCAGAATCAGTCTTTTGGCTTTTGTTGAGGTGCTGGGAAAATCGTTCTTGTTTAACTCTGGTTCTTCCTGTAAAGCAGATTATGAAGCTGTGCTACATGAGAGGGGAAATGTTTGTATGATTGAGGGAACGCTGAAAAAGGCAAACACTCTCAAGATAAGCAAATAAGTTAGTTCCAGCTATGTCAAATATAAAACCCCTTCTGTTTTCCTTTTTAAAAACAAGAGGCTACATTCCACAGAAAAATATTAGTGCTGTGTCCCAGGAGATAGAATTGCCACAGCTAAAAGGAGCACAATTTCCTTCCTGTGATGTGACTGGCACTTCTGAGGTACAGTTCCTCTGCCACTGGATGATCAAAATATGATAAAGTACATGGTCAAAGTCAGTAAGTCTTACTGCCTTTTATCCATATGCTGATCCTTGCTAGTAGAAATGAAAAAGGGATGAGGCAGGAGATGTTCCACACTATACCTGAAGTGCTCAAAGACTTTTTGCCTCCTGAGAGAGTCTCACCTCCTGCAGCTGCCGTGTTACTGTGCTGACTTTCATAGTGGGGTTTGGAACTGATCCAAAATTTTTTCCCATTATGGGAGGTTTTCTGTCAACTCAAGACCCCTGCTTGTTGCCAACCACTGCAACAAAATGAGTGATAGTTCATGGGTGTGGAAAACCCACTATATTCTTGGATTTTTCATTTGATTACCTAATTATATGGTTTTAATTTCACACACCAGAACTGTCACTTGCAACCTTGAATTTTAGAAGATAACATAGGAGCTGAACATGAGGAACTTTGATATTTCATGTTTTTCATGATGAGACCTTTTCCTGCAGTTAAAATATGTTTTGATTCAGTATCCTATGCATATGAAATGCAGGGATTGCTATTTCCCCAAGTATTATGTGAGTGGGGTCCATTTTAAAATACAATAGAAAGTCAAAGGGATGAGATTCTTATTTTAAAAGTTGGCATTACTTATTGAAAGCAATGCAGTTATCTACTTGACCTCTTCACAGTGCAGCAGAACTGTGAAGTTCTCCTTTCCCCTCAAGGACAGAAAATATGATCCTTTGGAAAATGGATGCTCCTTTGCAGCTGCTGCACCTGGTTAGTCTCTGCTGTACAAAGGCCAGAGCAATAACAGCGAGCGAAAGGCCAGGGATCAAATAGCTTGTTATATTTTTCTCCTCCATCTCTCATCAATCAACGAACCAGGGGTGTAGATTTATGACTTTGCTCTTCCCAAAGTTCAGGGTTGGTTGGATGGAGCAGAGAGGACAAGGTAGTGATCTCTGGCACTTGTGAAGCAATTCTGTCGAGGGAATTTATCTGCCTGCAGGACCAGACTGCTGCTGCATCAGGTGCTCTGGAAATAATCACCCTGTGCTGGCCAGTTGTTGGTGAGCAGGGTCAGTGTATCCAAAGTCAGCCTCTGGTGAAGATAGATTCATAAAGCAGATCAGAACTGGGGCCGTGTATTTGGAAATGCACTGGTATTTTATGTCTTATGGATAATCTGTACCCATTAGCCTATCAAAGTAAATAAGATGTGTGCTGCATTTTTGCTTTGAAAACAGTCTAAATAGAAGAAAATATTCCAGGAGCAAACAGAAAAAGCTCATGCTGCATTATGCTGAGTTTTCCCCTGGCTTTATTGCCTTTATTCTGCTGCAGCTACAGAAAACTCATTTAAACTATGAAACTTCTTTGGCATGGATTCTTTATATTGATGAAACAGAGCTGACTTTCTCTGGAGAGCCAGAATGTTATTAAAGCACTTAACCTGGCACTGCTGTGGCTATCAATTATGCCCTTCATTTACACTATACAGGGCTGACGGCTTATTTGAAGTTCAAGAGGTTTTTTTAATGAGATGTTAATTGAGTACACCTGCAGTTGGCTAAAATTTTCATGGACCATTAAGTGTGATCTTTTGCCTTCCTAAATTCTTTGTTTTTCCTAGGTTTCAATACTGTACTTCAGCAAGTGTGTTTGGTGCAGAAGTATGGACTTTTAATAGACAGCAACAACAACAATGATCGATGTTTGTGATCTATGATTAACCCTTTAAGCCGATTGCCTAAGTCATGGTGTATGGTGGGTTGACTCTGGCTGGACACTGGGTGCCCACCAAAGCTGCTCTCTCACTCCCCTCCTCAGCTGGACAGGGAGAGAAAATATAATTCAAGAATTGTGGGTCAGACTAAGGACAGGGAGAGATCGCTCACCCCCTGCCATCACTGGATAAACAGACTCAGCTTGGGAGAAATTAACTAGATTTGTTACCAACCAAATCAGAGTAGGATAGCGAGAAATAAACCCAAATCTTACACCATCTTCCCCCTCCCCTTCTCTTCAATCTGTGAGAAATTTTTCCTTCTGGACTTCCTCTGCAATTCTGCAGTCCAGCATATCTGACCTAGTTTGTGCTAAATTAAAGGGTGAATATAGGACAGATTGTCTGTGGATAGGAGGAATTTTGGAGACAGAAAAATTGATCTATCAGATCAAAACAAAATCCAAAGCACCACTTTTTAAAATACCAGCTTCAACCAGATGCTTTCATGCTAAACACTAACAAAATAAAAGTTTGTAAGTATTTTAGTGTTACATGAAGGAAATTTCAAGAGTGCTTAAGCCTGCAAGGTTACATGCACCTGCAAACTCTTCATGTCTGCTTTCATTACCAGCTCAGATGGAAAAAGTTTAGAAATACTATTGGCTTTGCTATCATTGCCTCAGAGATTCAGTTTTCTAGCTCTAAGTGTTTAAGTGACTGCAGTGCAAAGGATTATTAGCAATGTACCCGTTAGCGTCATATTAAGAACATGTAAATAATGAACTACGGAATGATGGAGGTGGGCAGAGACCTGTAGGGGTCGTTGGGTCCAGCTCTGGTTCAGGCAGGCCCATATGATGCAGCAGCTGACCACAGTGACGTTGTCGTTTTGGAGGCTGAGGACTAAATTGCTTTGAAGAAACTGTTACAGAGATAACAGCGTGGTTATAACAATTGCATTGCCTGAGAGCCTGTGGGACAGGGGGCTAAAACATTTGTTGGCTTGGCTGAAGGGTTCTGGGTGCCTCTACAGCGTCTTACTGCTCATCAAGGCCGTGGGTGTTGTTCACAAATAAGGTCTTGGTGTCAGTCACTGTTGAGCTTCAGATAAGCTAAAGCTGCAGACCAGACTCTCCCTCTTCTTGTCTCTAAAACGTTTTCAATTTCTGCGTTAGGATATCATGTTTCAGATACATATCTGCTCATTATTAGAGAGTAACATGAAATAGCATGTAATTTAGAAAGGCCAAGAGCAGGTCAAAATATGGGGAGTACATGACTGGACTGGGACCTCAAAGTAAAAAAAGACTGACTTAAATTAAAGACATTCAAATAATGAAGGAGATGCATAAAGGGTGTATTAAGCACTAGATCATAAAGCCAAGGTGAATAATTTTTAATCCCTAAAGATCTTTAAACAGAGACTAGATGGTTTTTTGGCTGGGTGGTGAGTGAGGAGAAGTGTGATTTGGTCAGTGCTTTTTACCCTGAAAAGTATTCAGTGGACACCCCAGTTAAAAAGGAAAAAAAAAATTTAAGCCTATGAATTAAGTATGTTCTTAATTACTTCTGATTTTGGCTTCAAAGCATTGTCATGGATCAGCATCATTTCCCTGAATCATGTTTGTAGGTCAAACAGGTTGTCCCTGCAGTATTCCAGCATGGGATTTTAGTAGTTTTCATAAAAGGTGTCAGGCAGGGTTGTTGGTCATAGCAATTCCTGCTAAGCTCAAATTATAGTAACTGACACAGAGAATTTCTGGCACTTTGTAGTGATTAATCTGTAGCAGGGGAATAGCATTTGTTAAAGCAAAAGTCAAGTGATCTAGAAAGGGAAAAAGAGGCTTTTAAATTATTTTTATGAATACTATGGTTTTGCATAACAAATGAGGTTGTTTTACATTCATTTGCCACTTTATACAGAGGAGTCTCAGACCACTTTGGTAAATGTGATGCTTAAAACACAACTGTACTGGGGAATATGGAAGTTGGTAATGACATTGAGTGAGCTGCATGAGAGTGAGCTGCACTTATTTTTGGCCAACGTTGTTGGACTTTTTGACTTGAAGTTGCAAACATTAAGAGGAGAAAAATGTCATAATGGGAAACCATAAACATTTTAGACACTAAACATAGTAGTCTGATAAGTACATTTCCTCAGCTCAAAGAAGGCTAAACCTGTGTAATTTCCCTCCGGAGACCTCGGCCATCCCACAGAACAATGGGTAAAGTGAGGGGAAGGGATGGACATAGACACAGATCTTTTTGCAAGTGCTGATATTCCATTCTATACAAAGCAATTGAGTATTGACTGGCCAAAAAGCAGAGGGCAGTGAGTGTTTAATTAGGCATTTAGGCTGCTTAGCTGGGCTGCAGTTGTGATGGATCCTCACCTCTCTGGTGGCAGGGTCCAGGTGGTCTTGGCAAAATGTGGATATCCATTCCTGGGTTAATGTTTTGGCTCCTGAGAGCTGGGTAATACAGGAAGGGCACTGCTGGTTATGATTTGCCAGACCATTTTTACATTAAGATTTTTCATTTGAATGAAAAAATTTATTTGAGCCATACAAACCTGAAAGGTATTTAAAGTTTGGTCTGAATGCCAACTGAAATTCGAGTAATTTGTGGAGTCCTGTATCATTAACTCTGGTGAGTGAGTGTGAACACTTGAAAGTAGTAAAAAGGAGAAAAGGTAGTAAATTAGCAGAGATTTTTTAATCTTTTGCTTTATGCAAGTAATTTTTGATCTGTGATCTGTGGACCTTCGGAGGTTTCTCCGTTGCTTTGGAAGGGTTCAGGAAAAGCAAGTTTTCCCACTCTAGAGAATGTGAATCTCCTATGCTTTCACTGGAACGTTTTTTAGGGTCCATCAATCAAAAGATTGAAAACCCTTTCTTAAAACCTACTAAGTATACAGTAATTTTCCACAAGAGAAGACTGAACTGCTCCGACACAAGGCGAACTAATTTTAGCACCAAATTCTCTGGTGTATTTCCTGCGGGCTCCCTGTGCCCCTGGAACCGCAAGCCCGCGGAGCAGAAACGTCCCCAGGGCTCCAGAGCAGGGTCTGCTCATTTACATTCACAAGCCTCTGCAACCACGGTGCACAACTCGACTGGGCTCCAGTCAGCGCCGCGCCTCAGTGGCGTGCGGGCCAGCGAGCTCAGAGCCTGCCAGGAAGGGAGCATTTCAAGCTCTGGCAGGAATTATCCACTAATAAATTGAAGGGAGGCTTTGAAAAGCCTCCAAAGAGGCAGGTGTTCAAAACTGAAACATTTGCACTGTTTTCACCCGAGTGACTGCTCGCCCTGAGGTCTTATCCGCAGAGGAACGCGGGGCTGGGTTCTGTGCTGGTACAAAAATGTGCCTCCACTGCGGCGATCGCCGTGGCTGAGCAGACGCCAAGATCAGATTGAGACGACGACTTTATTTTCTTTTTTTTTTTTTTTTTTACTTTGGGGGNTTTTTTTTGCCTCTGGAGGAGAACGATTGCCTGCCTGTTGACAAGAAAAGTGCCGTTAAAATTGATTAACGAATATTTAACTAATTCCACAAAGTTGCATCAAAACGGAAAATTGCACTATCTGCTGAATATATTAAACAGGATTTTTTTTGAGAACGGGGACATAAATGATAAAACAACAAACCAAAAGAGTCGCACACACAAAAAAACCCCTAAAAACCAAACTAAATGAACAAAACCCAAATTGAGCCAAAACACCATGTATGTGTAAAACATATTTATTTTGTGGTTTTTGAAGGCACACTGCTACAGCCACTATGATCAAGTGTAAGAGAAATGATCTTTTCAGATCCTTTTCAGATGTCTTTGTAGAACAGGAGAGGGTGAATGCAAGCTCCCTTTGAGGCCTGAGCTGAAGTGTGCAGAAGTAAACAGGAAGATTTCTCTAAGCCCAATGGCCTTTTGATTGTGATTTTTAAGGTCAGTGGTTCTGTGATTTGGGAGGTGCTCTGTGTTCATGTGGCCAAAGCCATGGGTAAGTGTCTTCTGCCTCTGTTTTTTGCCAATAGCAAGATTTTATGGATTTTAGCTAAGCTATTATTATATTCTTTGTGCACAGTGAATTGCTTGTTAACATTTATAGCAATCTCTGACAATTAGAAGGCGACGTTTTTGTTGTCTATCAGCTTTAAACACTTTTCAGTCTTTTTTTCTGTAAAGTACCTTGGGTGTTGCCTAGCTCCTACTGCTTGTACTCTATTTTTCCTGCTCTGTTGAGGGTTAATATCGTGCTCTACCCTGCAGTCAGTGAACCCTGTCACATCAAAAGGAAGTGAACTACTGGAACCAGTAAAAATTATTGTTGATTCACATTTTATGTGGAAGAATGATTCTCCTGACAAAGCCTGGTTTTTTTTCCTGGGCTTATAACAACCTCCAGGATATTCAGATTGTTACATTTCCTGTCTTTCACTCATTTCTAGCTATGAATGTGGCAGAACAAGTCGTCACAAGGATGCTTCACTCTCATCTCTGCCATTCTTGTAGTTTTACTAAATTCAGTCATTTGCAGAATGAAGAGAAAAAAATTTGAGATCAGAACTCTGCAAAAATTTCACCAAGGAGAACAACTTAATAACTCAGCATGGGTTCAGTAGAGAATGTTTGTGCCCTTTAATTGGAGAAACGCAGTTATCTTAATGTAGCCATTCTTCTAAATTAACTTTAAATTGCATTTATATTAATGATGATCATTATGTATTAATGGGAAATAATTTATTCCTTCAATATTTCCTAATTGTATCATGACTTCCATAGCTGCCAAAATGTTCCTAGTGGTGGTGATTACCAATTTGAAAAAATAAATAATCCTTTCTGTAAGAACAGATAATTTATCTAATACGACACAAAGGATAAAAGAAGAAATAGATCTTGCTCATTTGCTTGGTTGTAATCGGAGTTGTTGCACATTGAGATCTAAATGTCTTGTACCACGTCAGTCTTTATTTCACATGAGAGGATCTATTTCATATTGTCTTGGTCCATCACTCTCACACTGAGGGGCATAGCAGGAAAACAGCAGCAGAGACATGAGCCTCCGTCGTCGTGTTGTTAACTGCTTCTAAACAAAACTTTTATGGCACTGGAGACAAAAACATGCCAAGATGACTTAGCCTTAAAGCTATCTGGCTTCAACTCCAGACAAGCATTGGCTGGTATCATAAAAAACCAGGAGGAGGATTTGCAATGTGTCCAGGCTTTTCCTAAGTGATGCCACCTGAGCTGGATATCTGGAGAATGGATGTTCAAAGCTAGCCAGCGTGGATTTGATCCAAAGGAAGCTAACCTTAAAACAAAGCTCCCGCTAGCTCCATTCAGGTTTGACTGATACCCAGGAGGAGATTATGGAAGCTTCATTTTCAGTTTCTTCTGAACGCAAAACCAGATCTGCTGGTCAAAAGTTGGATTGGTTTTGGAGAGCAGAGGTGTTCCTCGCTTACTGGTTAATTCTGTGACCTTGTACACTGCTAAGGTTGAGACTGTCATCTAAAATTATTTATTAAATGGTAGAAATATATCTGTGAAATTCTTGAAGGTAGTTGCTTTCAACAGTTAGAAGGGTGATGATATTTTCTTTTTCCTTGCAGGAAAAAGCCCTTAGAGGGCTTAAGTATATATGGGATAAGAACATTGTGTGAGGTGGGGTCAGATCTTTGTCACTGGCCACAGCCTTGGACAGGACAGCAATTTAGCTCTTATGGATAATATGTAGTAGCAAAATATCAGTAGGGGGTCTTGTGCTTTTCTAATCAACTTAATTTTCCAGACACTTCAAATCTCTGCTGAAATCATCTGGAGACTAATTTTTGCACGCAGGGCTTCAGCTCTTCTTTTCTCCTGGGAACAGTTTCATCTTGTAAAAATGGGTGGCTTCAAGGGTTTTTTGCTGGTTTTCCAGATAGGTTAATTGAAAAAAAAAAATTTTTTTTCTTGTATCATGATTGAGGTCCTACAACAGTTACCTATGGCTGAGACTTTATACATGTTAGCTTTAAACATTTCCATTAGCTGTGCCTTGAGCAAATCTCAGCCATTTGCTGTGCTAATTAATATTGCCAATATCCAAAGTACCCAAATTCCTGTGTTCTGGATGGGCACTGCCCTGCAGGCATCAGGAAAGCTGCACAATCCCTACAAGCTGTGTCTTGCCTAAAACTGTTCCTTTAGGAGTTTTCTGGACACTGTGCCCAAGCCATGCAAGCAGATTGATGCATGAGAAGGAAGCAAGTGACTCCATTGATCCTGCTCCAGACCTTTTTCTGATTTTCCCACTCTTACCCAGGTCGGTCTGAGCGCACTGGCACACATGGAAATAAATCCAGCTGCCTCTGGAGACTCCAGGTGCCGGGATCAGGAGCTGGCCTGGACTGTCCCAAATGTGCTTTAGCTTCCATCCCACAGAATGAAAGGTCAGGTGTTTTGATGATAAGTAAAGAAATGGGGCAAACAAACTCAGCAAGGTCAGCAGAGTAAAAATCCGATGTATTTGTGGAAGAACAACAATTCTTGTGCCTACTGCGAGAATTTGCTGAAAGGAGTCCTCTTGCCAGCATGCTGAGTTTATATCACAGTAGTAATAAAAGCTTTGTGCCCCTCCCCTCTGGTGAAAAGGGCTTTAACTTGACTCAAGGCTTTAACCCTTTTT
>VZTE01000631.1:1180577-1245691 GCA_013397775.1 Eulacestoma nigropectus
TTAATTTCCTCAAGGTTTTTACCCTTTTTTTTCCTTTTTTTTTTTCCCCTTTTGAAAATTTCTGAGCCCGTATGGCTGTTGCTTTTTCTGGTCTCAGCTATTAAAAATGTATCATTTTTTTTGGTTGCATGGCAACATATAATCCCTTTGTTCTGTTTTTGTTTAAACAGATGCTGAGAACTCTGCCTGTCATAATAAGTAAAAGCACTGCCCTCAGGCTTCCTTTAAAACTGAAAAAAGAGGGGAGCGTACGGGGCTTGAATTAATGTTCCTTCCAAAAGTAAAACTTTGGGTTGTAGCAAGCAACAGACCTATAATCCACTTAAATATTTATGCTTCAAATGTACTCTGGTGCCATAACCTGATCGACTTTGGTAGGTTAACTCGTAGAGACCAGGGTGGGGGCTTCTAAGTCAAAGGCCACGGCTCCTCTGACCAGAACAGAGGAACTGTTCTGCAGAAAAGCAGTAAACTGAGACCAAAAATCTGCTGGAAATTTGAAGCATTTTTTCATTGACTTTCATAGGCTCACTGATGTTTAAACTCAGTGATGCCTAGTGAGCCTGTTGGAGAGCAAAAAACTGTTAGTGGCACGATGAGGCCACAGTTCTGATTTGATTTCTCTTGGATTGATATGGTTTTATGGATGCCCTGGGAAGTTTCTCCTGAATTCCTTCAGCTGCAGTTGAATAAGAAGCAGGCTGTAGGAGTTTCACGACATGAATGCTTCAGTGGCCAATATTACCTGTTATAAAAGGATGAGGGTGTCATTGTATCAGAGGTTTTCCTGACAACCGGCAGCGGAATGCAGCCCTCAAGACAAAAGTAAGAGACTCGCAGTGTATCTGTCACAACAGAGCTGTTATAAACGCTTAAGAAGTTTATTTTGCCGCCTTTAAACATTACCAGAAGCAATAAACCCCAGCACTTGGTTTTTTAAAATAAAATGAACACTGACACGGTGCAGCCGGTGTCTAGGTTTTCTAAAGAAGGTAAAGGAACCTGGAGAAAGTTATTCAGACTTTACTGCTGCCCTATATGATGTGTAGGCTTGGAAACCTATGAGGCGACTGTAACGTGTGTGTGTTAGTCACAGACCCAAATTAGACTAACAACGCTCCCAAGGGTTATTTTTAGGAGGACTGGGTTGCTGGGATGTTAGCATGTCTTCAATAAAAATTCCCCTGAGCAGCTTCTATGGGGCTACAGGATTTTGTTGCTGGATTTGAGCTGGACCCTCGAAGAGGGGAGACTCTTTTCCAGTTTATTTAGATCACAACATTGTCAAGAAGTTTTGTTGGATGAGAAAAATCTCACCTCCTCTGGGTTTACTCTCAACTCTGAGAGATTTCTAGGGCAAATGGAAGAAATAAATGGGTCATGAGAAGGTTGGTTCAGGCCAGTGACTCATTGACAGGCATGGCACAACATGAGTGTTTTTTTTTTTTAAACTATCTAGTAAATAGCTCTTCAGGGAGGAGCAAGGTGTTCTGAGCAGTCTCTGCTCCTGAGGGACATGAAGGGGGAAGATAAGGATGGTTCCCTCTGTATTTTTGAAGCTGCACAGAGATCCATGAACTCAGGCTTATTGGACAGATATCTGTATACTCTCTCTGGCTTAAATCTTGGTCCTTTTCAATGTGAGATGAAAGTATGGATGAGATGAGACAAGGGCTTCCAAAATGTAATATTTGTTGTCCAAATGTAGCCTTTACCAATCAGCTGTTCGGACAACGTCCGTGCGGTTCTAATACTGCTGAACACTGGATCTAGTCTTAAACTTGCCTTTTGCTTCTGCGTACTTCATCTATCATTGAGAAATGATGAAACCACTTCCATTTTCTCGTGAATGATAAGAAATCCCGCTGTGACTGCTTGTTAACACTGTCTGGATTGTGCCTGAGCAGTAATGCTTTTCTCTCGCAACAGCTCCTACCTGGGCGTTTTACTGGTACTCAGATTTCATTCTGCCAGACCTTGAGTTGCTCTGCAATTAGCTGCCTTTTGATTATCTACTCTACTATTTAGAGCCACTGGTTAAGCAGTGTTTTGAAATGACAATCTGAGTAGCAAATTTCACAGTGACTGTCCCAGCTGGTGTCAGCACTGTGTGGAGAGGGGGAAAAGGCTCTGCCTCGTGGTATTGCCTTTTTTGCTGGGGAAAGGTAACACAGCCCAGGAGTGGATCTTGCATCCAGGAGTACAAAGCTGGAATGATTTTGTTAACATCCCACAAGTAATTCTGAGTTTGCATGGGCATGGGTGAGATCATTGACTGAAGTGCTTTGCAGAGGAAAATCAGATGATCCCCTTCGGGTGGGGGCAGAAAAGAGCATAGAATTGTGGTTTCTTTTTTTTTGCTCTGCTTTCTACCTCAGGCATCCTCAGTTGTTGTAAGTGGAAGTTCTGCTGGAGGGAAGCTTTATCCAGTTCCTCTGAGTGTAATTTTAAAAGAACACATTCTATTGTCCATTCAGTTCGAAACCAGTTTGTCATAAGGAGATGGTTCATACATCGTCTTGACTCTTTGTGTGCCCCCAATGTCATTACATTATCTAATTTACCAGGTTTTATTTTCTTTCTCTGTGCTGTGGCACTTCTAACAAGTTGCTTTCTAATTCCCTTGTTACATAAGCCATATCTCTGAAGCGCCCCTAAACTAAGACTGGCTCAAACACCATCTGCATCTCCGTTCCTCTGCCTATCAGCAGGGATTTGGGGGTCTCACTCTCACACCGAGTCCATCCCTCGCACCTACCTAATGCTCTGGTAGAAATAACAGAGGAGCCCCCATGTCACAGTCATGAAATTGTCTGAAGACATCAGGTAAATAAAAAAAGAGCTGATTTATTCTGATATTGAAGGCATTGTTAATTAAGTCATACATGGTAATGAACACTAAGCAAAGAATGCTCCCTGACATCCGCAATTATTTTATTGATGCCTCCGCATCTCAATCAAAGGCAGCTCCTGACAGGTTGTATTTAGAAATGATGGAAAAATGGTAGCTTTGAGAAGAGGGGAAGTGGGGGTCTCCAGTGAATGATGGATTAATTCCATTAGAATCAGATCTTCTGGATAGGGTTTCAGTTGCAAAACTGAGTTAGCTCCACCTAGGTAGCTGCACGAGTTTATTGTAGAGGATAAGTTCTGAGCTGATGCAATCCCAGGTATTGATCAAATCTTCAGTAGGTTTCCTGCTCCATAATCATCAGAGCAGCAGCTGCTCAGGCCACCAGGTTCTCCAGAACCCTTCAGCAGGAAAAGTGCTTATTTCAAAAACCAGTCTTTGATGAGCAGACAGGAAAAGCTCCAATCCTCTATTCATGCATTTATCCATCTTCAGTATGAAAGGATTCCCAAAAACCTCACTGGTAACTTGAGAAAGAAGCTGAAAAAGGCTAATAACTTCCTGACCTGGTCCCAACTATTGACTGCTCACTCTTACTGGAATTTCTCACAGCACTGGTTCATAAAGCCTTTGTTAGAGGCACGAGTAGAAAGAGAAGGAGGATGTTTTTCAAGGTATCCTGTGACATTGAGAACAGAAGGACGTTCCCTTCTGTGTTAGTCTGGTGCTTCCTCATGTGTGTGTGTTTATTTTTGAAAGCAGCAAGAGACAACCCTTGCCAAATGAGGCAGCTGGGTGTACCAGAAATATAGAAGTATTTGCTGAGTTAGAGAGGAAATAAACTCTATTTAGATTATGTGAAAACTCTTTTGGTTTCATAACCAAATACCTCTGGTGGAAAATCCACAAAAGGCCAAGAGCAAGGAGCTGTTGATTTACACTTTAAGTACGTCTAGAAAGTCTTCCCTGTGTAATGTAAACTTTCAGAGAAACCTTTTTCCTACAATTACCAAAACCTCTAAGGCTGCTACTGTGGCTGGTAACTGCTGACAGTCACTCATTCATATCACTGTATTGTGCTAATTTTCTTCACATACAGGCAATGTGTTTACTGGAAACATTTTTCTTTTCTGTGTTACTTTTGACCATTTGATACTTTAATCTTTGGAGGAAGAGTATCACTTTTCAGTTCCATTTTATTCTTATTATATTTAAATATTTCCTTCCATTGTCTTTCTTTCCTTTTTTTTTTTTTTTAAATACAGATGGATAAAAGGAGAAATCAAATGGTTTTTCTGTATATTTTTGGCATTTTCTGTATGCTAACTTGCATTAAAACTAAGAACTTTGCCTTTCATGCATTTGTTACATGTATGGTTCATACCTGCTTCTGCTTCTCCATAAGGCAGCTTGGTTTTTAGTAGCTACAGCTTTCTTTGACTCAGACTGTGGTTTTTCTGGACATCCAGAAAAATGTTCTTAAGCTGTTCCCAATTATTGTAACATTTTTCTTATAAAATTCTTTCTCCCAGCTGGTTTGGCTCTTTTGTTCCCTTTTCTCCTCTCTTAGCTTCGTGAAATTGATCCTTTTAAAGCAGCAAGCCTGTATATTAGTAGCCTTGACAAAGGAAAAAGTTTTTTGTTTGCATTTAAAAAATGCAACCAAGTAATGATCACTTCTTCTTTGGATAATACCTTTTTTTGTGATCAATTTACTCCTTATCACACAGATGAGCTCTAATACAGAATTATGTGTGTTAGATGTATCTTTTCTGAGTTAAGATTTTGTCATCCATAGATTCTTAGCAATAGCAAGGGCAATTTAACTCTGGCAGCGTGAGTTCTCTCTGCATAAATCACAAATTTGAGCCTTTTTTTTCCTTTTTTCCTTTATATATATTCTCATATTGATTTGTGCCGTGATTTGCTTTCATTTTTGGGGAGGGCATCCTTTTACTAATTACTTGTAAAGGGGCTGACCTGACATGTTTTTACAATAAGACCATTTTTAGCCCTGTGTTCAAATCCCAGACTTTGTCACATTTGCATGATACTGTGCTAAACCTAACTCCTGGCTACTGTTGTCCTTGCACCTTTCCCAAACCACACCCCCCTCCCTCCACCACCCCCCAAACCAGGTATTGTTGGCCTCCTGATTGCTGATACCTCTCAGAAATCAGATAAAGCTGCCCTGCAAACGGCATCTCTTCTCCTTTGTGCGGGGAGTTGGCCATCCCCGATGAACTCCTGCGCTGATCCTGAAACAGTGAGATTCTTGTTCTTTAGATACCTGGAGATCTTTAATTAAGTTGCTCTGAGCATGGAGAAATCTAACTCTGCCCAGGTTGTGTGTTTTACTTGGTGGAGCAGTACTCCTGCCTATCTGGAAGAAACTGTAGTCACATCTGTGAGCACCTCTGGCCGACCCGTTGTGATTAGATGCAGACTGGATCCTTCAGGATTTCTGCCTGGATCAGGATGCCTCACTAATCTGTGTTTATCCTCAAGCACATTCCCCCATGCCCCTCAATAATTAGTTTTCTCTGCTCTTTAAAACGTATTTCTCGGCAGTTATTAACACCAACATGCACAGTAGCATGAGGATTTGCATCCGAAAAGTCAAGTCCTAGACTAGAATTATTGCTATGGATATCATTTAGTGCGTGTGTTAAAGCCATTCTTGCAGTCACCCGGGAGACACACAATGCACTTCATGCACGTGCCTGCCTTGGAGAATGCAGAACCCACAGCAGAATTAAAATGCTTGTTAAAAAAAGGGTAGTTTGCATTAAATTTCTAAAGGGATTTATGAGAAGCTGTAACAAACTGTCTGAAGAATATGGATTGGGCTGTGAAAGAAGGAAGACCTAGAATTGACACGAAGGCTTTTATTCTTAGAAATGGTCTTATGTAATGGAGATCTGTGGTATTAGCATGGTTTTTTTTCTTTCCTCAGGAAATAATTAAGCACTCCCTTCTGATCATTTTATGGAATCAATACTCTTCCAGCAGCGTTAGCATTATTTGTCTTTGGGAAGTGCACTGCTATGGATGGTAATAATTTTTTAAACAGCTGACATTAACTCTTTTCCCTTGGCAGACAATGGCATGAATGAAGGGGGTTAGTGTCTTAGCAAGGGCTGCCTCAGCTGGGTGTGAGAGGGACACAAGTCCAGATCCCTGTTCAGTCTGGCTTTCATTTTGGTTCAGGCAGGCACTTGTTCTGCTTCTTCCTCCAGGAGAGCAGGAGGGGTCAACCCTCAGTGTCTCACAGGAGTAGTTTTTAACCTGTACAGTCTGAGCTTGGGGTCCGAAATGTCCTGGGAGCATTGGGTGGGACCTGAACAAGACTGGGCACGAATGTGGAGTGGAATAAACTGATGGGAGCAAGGGGAATAAATACAAGTACATGGGGGATTGCAGCAGAGGAAACAGTGAGTTGGCTGTCTGGAAACATGGGCAGGAATGAAGAAACAGAACAGTTCTACCCTTGTCTTTTTCCTCCTCCAAATTGCACAGGCAGATATATAAGGGACAAATTACTTTCTTCCCACAGCTGTTTGCTTTGCCAGCTTTCCCCAGAATGCAAAGAAATCGGGTGGGTAGGGCTGGAGAAAGCTGGGATGGCTGTGGTGCATATGGGGGGGATTTGTTTGAACCCCACTGGCTGCTTCTCCAATTGCTCAGGAACATAACCTGCTGCTGGCAGGGGGAAGAGCTGACAGCAGGAGGCTGGGAGGAGCCCAGGGGACGGGGCAGGATGTGGGTGCAAATAACTGATGTGATCTGGTGAAGAGTCACTCTGTTGTTCTCCTACAGTTAAGCCTTTGTCTTTTCCTCACACTGGTGAGCTAGAGCACTTTCAGTCTGCAGCTTGTCAGCCTTCCAGGAATCCAGATACACGCCTCTAGGTGCAGCAGCCACCATGGCAGTGGCTTCTGCCTTCCCCTGGTGCACCTGCATGCAGTGAGACAAGGCAAGAGTTTTGTTGCCATATCTACTGTCCTTTCCCTTTCGTGGGGTTTCATTCACTCCAAAGCTTATTAAAAGGGACCCCCTAAAACTGTGACACAGATAACACTGGTGATTTTCTCTGTGTTTTGTAATGCTTGTAAACGAAACTTAAGTACCAGCCAGTTGGAATCTAATTACAGGAATTCTCTTGAGTTGAAGTTTCTTTGAATTTAAAGTTGGAAGTGTAATAAAAAAAATAATCACTAACAAAGAATGGTTTCTGCTGAGAAGAAAGTCTGACTGCTTCCCTCTAAGCCATGTCTCCCATGCCTAGCATGGAGCCAGTATTTCACTGGGATCTCAGTTATTTTACTAAACTCTTTGGAAGATCAAAAAGGGTGCTGGAAATACTGTGTTGTTCTGGCTTGATTCCTTCTTCTACACAGACTGCTTTAGGAGTCTGCTGAGAGTAGAAGGTCTTTAACTCCCACAGTGTTAGAGTTCCCATTAATCACGAAAGCTTTTTTGCGAAGCTCTTTATTGCGTGTGGAACATCCAGAACTTCTCAGAGCATTAACTCTGTGTCGTGCCACCGGGAGCACGCTCTGGGAGCCTGATGGGCCCGTGCTCACCTGTGCCAGGGCAGCTGCTGCAGCAGGGATTTGGGGGGAGGTGGAGTGAGAAGCAATGAATTCCTCTCACTTTCATGTTTGTGGGAGCTGAGCTGGGCAAGCAGATTGTGGCTATTTTCTGTTCTCATGATACGATGTAAACCACGCTTTTTCTGTGCGTGTCTCCATGTGACTGTGGAGAACTGCAGGGATTTTTCAGAGCTTGGCTTCCAACAAGAAGGAAAGAGCAAGATATGGAAGGGTATTTAAGTGCAGTAATATGGGGACAAACCCAAGAAGGGAGGAATCATGCCAGGAATACAACACTGAGCATGTTTAAGAGCTGGTGTGAAGGGGAGGGAAGAGGAGCTTCATGATGCTCTTTAAGCTGCTTGCCTGTAGCTATTGGAGATGTAACAGGGATACTGAGGTGATATCACACCAGCAGAAGGAAGAGTAGAATGGAAGGTTTTATGTCCATAAGTGATGCATAAGCTGGTGATACTGTTTAAGAAGAGTTTCTGCCTCTGTTTTCCTGGGCTGTGCTGTTAGCCTGGCACTGGCTGCGTGCCTCAGAGCCCCTGCGTGTGCTCAGCCACCTCAGGAGCATGCCACGTGGGGATTTCTGTATCCATGGAAGCTGCAGTGCTAAGCGTGGCTGCCTCTGTCTCCCAGTGACCTGTTTCTTTTAGGATCTATTGCTCTGCCAGTTCCCCGGACTCCATGGTGGAGTTGCTTTGTGTGGCTTTTCCACATCATGTGGACCAACCCTGGGCTTTCTGGGCATGCATTTGTTCCCTACCATTGAGCTTAAATGTTCCCTCAGCTTTAGCACAAATATGACATTCTCACCTGCCAGACGTAAAGCCTCTGCCGGGGGATGTGATTTCCCTAATCCCCTCAAATTGCAATAAAATAAAATATTAGCAGTTACTACGATCTCAGGAACCTTTTCTCAGTCGGAATAGTCAGACTCCTCTGCAAGAAATAATTCCTCTGCTGGCTGCCACTGGATGCATTGCAGTGTTACAAGGTGCCCTGTCCACAGCAGCAACCCCCTCAGAGAGGAGATTCATGCATATTTGATGGACATGCACAGTGGAAGGGATACTGCAGTTAGTGTGTTTAGAGAGCAGGTTTTTGGTTATCAGTGAAACCTAAATGGCATCCAAGCTAGCTTTGTAATTCCTCTGAAGCCCCTGAACACAACTGGCTGCTAAGATGTGGCATGCCTTGCAGGGAAGATCTGTGGCGCTTGTCAAGACATTTATCAAATAGTCATTTATTATTATTACTCAGTATTATGAATACACAGGCACATAATCTTTCCATTTGCAAGACAGTACAAATTTACCTCCCTGCTGAAAAAAAAACCCCTTCCTACACAGAAAGTGTGTTGGCAGAAGGAGAGAAAAAGGCTGTTAAGTGTATTAATGGCTTAATGATGATTGTTTATTATCTGCCTTGCAGTAGTGTTTAAATTGGGACTGGATCTTTTATGTGCTCAGCGTTACACAAAGGCTGATTGCACAAGTGGCTTCCCCAAAGAGCTAAATGGAGAACAGATAAAAGACAGAAGAAAAATGGCTTTTCCTGGGTCTAAGGAGTAGAGAAAGGAGCTGCCTTGCCTGGGGTTATGTAGCTAGTCTATGGCAGAGCTTGGATGTGAACCCAGACATATCAGTACACTCTTTTCACACAAACTGATGTGGCATCTTGATTTTTATCTAGTATTGCATTAACTGCTCAGTGCCACCCTGGTGAAAGTGTCGGTGCTTCTCTGCCTAAAAGAGTAAAGGTTTTGTCTGTGTGTACATAGGTATAGAAAGCTAATATTTGTGTCTGAAAACATCTTTAATCCCTTAGTCTTGCACATACGTGTTTGCTAGGAAAATGCAAGCAAGTGCAAATCTGGTTAGTAATGCTCGGTAGAGGCAAAATTCCCCTGTGTCTTGAGCACTGGCCTGGAATTCAGGCCATCCATGTGCTGGCCTGGCTCCTGCCAGGTAGGCTTTGCTCTGGGGATGCGCTGCAGGGTGTTTTTTGGTTTATTTTTTTTCCTTCTTTATTGCATCTTTCAGCCTCACAGTGCTTATCAGCACCACGACCATCTCCCACCGTCAAACTAGGTCATCAACATCCTTCAGTCTTGACCTCAGCTGAGCTGCAAGAGCCTGAACATCTCCTGTCTTGCTTGGCTCCTTGGAAACCGCTTAACAGGGAGCTAGAAGGGCATGGCAACGCCCTGCTGTGACGAAGTGTGCCCCGAGCAAGCCCTGAGCTTGCTGCTGGAAGCTGCAGTGATAGTGTAGGGTCCTGCTGGGGGCACATCTTGAGGCAGGCAGCAGTGGGGATGTGGAAGAAAACCGAGGGAGGGTTTGGGCACAGCGTGGCCCCGAGGCAGCTCCTGGCAGTTTTGGCACTATCCTGGTTGTGAGTGAGGAGCTGGGGCACTTGCACAAGGCTGGGTTTTGCCCCAGAGTTTCCAGCACCTGGAAAAGACCAACCTTCCCCTCCTCACTGGCTCCCCAAAGCCTCTGCTCCAACCCTCTGCCAAAGTCCAGCAAGGGAACTGTTTTTTGGTATTGTGTTGTTTCATTCACGGCAATATCCGAGGCTTTCAGTTGGGTTGGGCAGTAAGAGGGAATGAAGAGATCCTTTCATTAAGTGTTTCCCGGTGTTTGCTGCCACTTTGGCTCTGCACAGTTGGCACAGCAACTAATATCAGCTCCATGGTGTTCTCAGTCTCCCTTGCTGAAACAGGCATTTCGCCGACACTCCAGGGCTTGTGTTTTTGGTTTTTTTTTTAAAAAGAACTGGCTCATTTCCCAAGGCAGAAGTTGCTTTTAAGAAGGAGCTTCCTGCCGTGTACAGTATTTATTTTTTAATTAGTTGAGCTAATGTGCAATTAATGTTTATAATGCAAACCTGTCTGGGGCCATCTATTCACTTAATCAGGACGCTTTTAATAGTTTAATTTTCTTTAGGTTTTTTTGTCTGAGAACAAAATACTGTGGCTACATAGTAGCAATTTTTTGAACCTTGCTGTATGCTTGGCTGTCCCTACAGCATCTTGTTCTCCAGAGACCAGCCTTGATGAACTTTTTGTTCTTTGCTAACAGGTTTGTAGCTCTTTCCCAGAACAAAATGAACCAGCAACAAGACATCTCGCACTGACAGGAAAATTTTTTGTCTGTTTGTTGCTCGTTTTTATTTCCAGTCTAGAAGTAAAAATTCCATTGTGAATTTGTAAACCTTGACTCGATTTTAACTGGTTTGAAATAGGAGTTCCTCTGGTAAACTTTTTTGCATAGATGCATAAAGGGTTTTTCTGTGTCTTCAGTGATGCATTGCCCTGTGTCCCCCCTGTATTTTGCCATGTGTTGATGCAACAATTTTAGGCTAGGGACAATTGTACAAGCTTGGACAAAGATACATGAAACTGTTTCATCCTAGATATTATTCGAGTATCAAGGCATTTAGAAATGCAAGTGCCACATTCACTCGGTGTGACAGATGATCAGGGGCTGAAAAAACAGCAAAGGATTTGGAATAGCTACTCCATCCCTCGTGTGTATGTGCTGATGGTTGTACTTGCAGATCTGACTAATGATGTGCTAGAATGACCAAAAGTGTGGTTTCCTGCCATAGATGCACCACGTGTGCGCGTGGCAATTGCAGCTGAGAAATGGTATCAAAGTGCAACAGTGCCAGTGAGTGTTTCAGATTGGCTGAACTCTCGTGGGTCACTTTATGTTTGCCCTGACTGGCGAAGGTAACTCCTGTTTCAGCAGCACCGAGGATGGAAAAGCAGCTGCTCCTTTCCCTGGTAGCGAATTGCTGACCTGGCAGCACGGCACTAAACTGATGCCCTGCCTTTTCTAAATGCACTGCTCCAAGGCAGTGCTGCTGGCGAGTCTGGCAGGTGCTCGAGCGCATCAGTAACCCCACACAGAGCAGAAATGACCTTAATAACTGTGCAGGTTTGTTTGTTTCTGTTTGTTGGGTTTTTTGAAGTAGCATCTGTCATCTACAGGTGGGAGAGGAAGTTACTACTGCCAGCTATTTGCAGAGCCTCAGCTGTGACAGAGGCTGTGTACCCTGCCCTGGGATGCTGGTCCCCCTCAGCTCTCTCAGCTGCAAGAAGGGGAACTTGAAGGTGCAATTACAGCTCAGTCCCTTCCTTTGAGTTATCCTCTAGAGGGTCTGGCTTTCTCTGAGTGTCTGGGGAGCCGATGGAGTACAGAGACTGTATTGATGCCTAAAGCTCTCTGCTGTGAGCTGACACGATCTCTACCTGAGCAAAGCTATCCCTGCTTTAAAAATCGGGGAGACGGAAGTCGTTTGGTGAAGGCAGACTCAGCATTCGTGCTTTGTGACCCCCACCCCAGTGTCCTGAACATACTGAGGTGGGTCCTAACTGCTACAGGAGATCTTTCTATGTGCTTCTAATTAAAAACCTGCAGCAGCACCTCCCAGACTCGCCACCTCTCGTGTCCAGCTCTGTGTGCAGTGTCCCGGCGTGCTGGAGGTGTGTGTGCTTGTGTGAACAACGCCAGGATCCCTCTGTCCCAGCACACTGCAGTAAGATTAACAGTGTGTGTTTAATTGCATGTTCCTGGCAGCTGCCCTGAGCCATCCACCCCTGCAGCAGGACGGCTCCAGGAAACGCTGCAATTACCTTGTGCTGCAAAGGTCCCTCTGCTGCCTGATGGCTTCATATCACCATTACAGCACTCTGTTCTCCACTGCTCCAAATCAGGCTTGTCAGGGGGATTACAGGGAACCTGGTTTCAGGGATTTATATTATTTAAATTATAAATGTCGTGCAAGAATGGGATTTGTAATGGAAGTTGGAGTTTTAATATGTTTATACAGATAACACAATTTAAAATAATTAGTTTGTGGAGAGTGAGGTTACAAAAATTTAGGAGAATTAGCATGTTTTATTTCTTAGTGCTGCAGCTAAAAGGGTGAACTCGTCTCTGCCAGTCTGTAGGAACCAGGATGGTTAATATAGGGTAACAGTGTGACAACTGTGTGCCTCACCCTGCTCTGGCTGCACAGGTCAGGCTGTTTGTTTTCAGGATGTCAGAGCTTTCAGAAGCACGAACAGCTGGGGAAAGAAGCATCTGCTGCTGTGACTCCATCTGATGACCCTCCTCTGTGAGTGTTGCTCTGCATTAGGCGGCCTGAGTTGCGGACTGGAAGTGCTGAGTGGGGAAAACCTCATTTAAAGCCTGTTCTATGAGGTAATTAAAGACTATCCAACTAATCTTAGTTCTCGAGAGTCCAGTAGGAAAACTTGGTACTGTTACAACTGTTCTGGGACCTCCCATATGTGCTACAGGGAGTGTACCCCTGGCCTGCTCATTTCCCAGGTGATCTGTAGCTCTTACCCTCTAATTTTGCTCACCTTCACGTCCCTCTGATCTTCTCAGTAGCATTGCAATGCTTTTTTGACCTCAGTATCTTTTCTTGGCCAAAAGTCTGTTAATATTGGGATTTAACTGGTATGAATGCAGTGCCCTCAAAATACCATCAAATTAAGGGAAAACCCCCACAAGCACCCAGGATAGTTATTCCCCTTCAGTACAGGGAGTGAGCTAAATGCTTATTTGTCCCTTGATGCCCCCCAGTTCTGTAATTCTAAAAAAGGCTCTTTGAAGCCCTGGCAGACACACCTCGCAGCTAGCACTGAGTGGGGAAACAGTGGAGGTGTTTGAGGATATAATCACAAAAAGGACAGAAAATGAGAAGAATACAGTGTAGCTGTAGCAGTCAGAAAGATGACAGATATTAGGGATTTGAAACTTTCAAGACATGTTATTTGGTAACATCACTTCATGTTTCAGACTTAATCCTCTTCAGTGCTGGGGTCCAGTGCCATGTAAGTGAAAGGCAGGGAATCCTACTGTGCATTAATAAGTCTCTTGTGTGGGACCAAAATCCTCTCCAAAAAAGCCCCAGCTTCTAGGGCTTTCTTAATGTTCTGTGATCATGTCCCCTCTGTCTTGCTCTTACTGCTGAAAACATTGAGAAAATGAGAGAATAGGAAAACTCGCTGTAGTCGTGTGGGTCTGGGTGCACATAACAGCAACCGAAGCATCAAGTAGCCTCTACCTGAGATTTCGGAGCTCTGGACCATCACTGCTGGTTTACTTCTCTGTATGAAGGAGATTGTGGCTCATTTTGGGATTGTGGTACTGCCATGAAGTGAGGGCAGGTGTATAAAATAGGGATTTGATTGTACAGCAATGAATCATGTTCATGCTATCAGTTTCTGGGCTGTTAATTACAGTGAAGCCTTTCATGGAAGGAACTAAAGTAGAATCCATTATGATGTTGATCAGCATGGAAGTAATTATATCCTTTTGATTTGGTCTGCTGTGAAAAAAGGGCTCAGTAAAGACTGGGATTCTTCTTCCTTTTGAAATAAGAATGTTTCAAAATAATTAAAACTATCATCGTCAATGCCGTAATGGAGGAGAATCAAGGAAGAGACAAAGACCATAGGTCAACTTGTAGGGCATTGAAATCAATACCCAATTATCAGACAGTGCTTTAAAAACACTGGTAAAAAAATTCAGAAGCAGTGACCTTAATGTGAAGTTAATTTACACTTATTAATTCTGAATGCACACACTGAAACTCAGTTGAGGGCATTTATTTCAGGCATAGTTATGGGCTTTTTGAGCATGCAGGCAAGGAAAAACCATTTATGTTATGTTGCAAGACATGGCAGCCCTTGGTGCAGAGTTTATATGTGTTCAGTGATAGACTGGACTCATGCCTTGAGAGGGATTGCAGCGTGGAGCAGGTGGTTCCCCGAGATGATACAACCAGAGACAAGTCAAGTCCTATTTTGAGGAAAGAACAGAGAAAGTGTAGATATGCAGTGCTTTTTTCAATATATTTCACTCCTGGTGTACATTCTTTCAGGAATGGCATCCAAAATGTCTTCAAAGAACTTGCTGTGCTTCAGACAGAAGTGGAAAACCAAACAAGGTGTGATATATCCAAGTGAAGGCTGGGGGCGTTCAGGGATGTCCCTGTCCAGAAGGCTTCCTGTCGGTACTCCAAGGATGTGTCATGCCTCTTTGAGGTGAAAGATGTGACCATAAATGCTCTTTTTTCCCTAGCATTTCTAGGAATCTGACAGTCAATCACTTTTTCTTTCCTCCCAGCAAGAGTATCTGGGATTCTTTATGGGCTTTGATGTATCAAATGAATGGAGTGAAGTGAAGTTCTAATGTGTGTTATGTGGGAGATGCTGAGAGACAAAGGCAGGAAGGAATTATAGTAATACAAAATAGGAAAATAAAATCTGTTCCATGTGCCAAAGCAACAAGGAAAGAGTACAAACACTCCTGCCTAGAGGCACTGAGCAGAGTCTGCTGTGAGATCCACTGTGAGTTGTGTGACACATCTGTATCGCAGCCACTTAGCTTGTGGTTTGTGCTCTCCACACAAATGCACGTTTCATTTCTTTTTTGGGCTTCTTCTAGTGCTGTTTCCTGAATTTCCAGGGAACAACTGTAGCAGGGGAAATACAATGATTGCTCCCATATTATCACTGCTTTAAAATTATCCCCAGATGTCTGTCAGCTCTAAGTGGTATATCTGAAATCAGTGTGGGCTGGAGAGCTGGGTACAAATCAGGGCCAGATCCTGAGCTGCTGTGGAGTGGAAGGGCTGCCCTCAGATCAGAAAGCTTCTGTTTCCTTATATTGGGTTGTGGCAGGAGTAGGTATTTTGTAATGGTCAAATTTGGAAGCTATGCAAATTTTTTTTTTTTTTTTTTTTTTTTTAATTAATTAGCTTATGACTAAACGCTTTCCTTTTTTTGCACACTTTTACTTGTTCCAAAATTCCTTTTAGTTCTCAAATGAGTTATTTTTTTTGCAGGCTTTCTATGGTGTTTAATTAAAAAGACAAGGTTTGGAGCTTGAACTTGCTGATTAAATTAAATGTCACCGTTTTAAACAGGTGTCATAACTGGAAAAAACCCAAAAATCATTAACCACTGAAACAAAGCTCATGTAAAAATTCTTGGATTGAACAATGATGACTAGAGTCCTGTCTAATTTTAATGCCAGGAACATCTTTTCGAAGCAATCATGCTTTCCCAAGACATTACCAATGAGGAAGGATTAGTACTGCAAAATATTACACCTTGTTTAGATTTCCATAGAGGCAAAATGCTTGTTTGCTGTAAGAGCTGCTCATCTTTTATTGGTAACAATGACCCTAAATCACATCTGTCAGACTGGGAAGAAACTCCCAGCTCTGACCTCTTGTTTTGACTCCTTTCTTCCAAATCATGACTCCAAACCTTTTGGGCACAGGGACAAGATTAGAAGGACACTGCAGCTCTTCTCCCAGTAAAGAGCGGTGGTTGTAACCCAGTTTTGAAGCAAAAGCATTCAGACAAAACCGTGGCAGTGCTTCATCCTCGAGGGAGAGCTCTTCAGCTTGTTTGCATCCAGTGTGGAGGGCCAGAACTGTGAGACTGATGGGGTTGTTACCCTTTACCTGGTAGCAAGCTGTGCAAATACAAACCAGCCAGGAGACTCGTGAGCTTTTCACTGCCATTCCATTAAAGTTCAAGCAATTTCACTGTTTGCAGCTCAGCTCAGGAGAAAGTCCCCTGTGCTGGGCGCTCCCAGCTCCAACTGGCAGCACTGCTGAGGGGTGGCAGATCAGTAACTCCGTGAGGTGCAAGTGAATCAATTGAACCCTTGCAACATCTGATTAATTTGCAGTTGTTGTGAAGAATCTACAAATGATCATTATTGGTAATGAAGCTATTGATCCAAAGTGTACAAACTAGGCAAGAAAAGAGGAAGATGTGAAGGCTCCACGTCAGATCCTCCGACAGCCACCACCAGCACTTTAATGACCTCAGTGGGGCTTTGTTGAGTAACATCAGCTGAGAACGGGGCATAAAACTTAATGTTCCCTGAACTGTTTTAGGATTCAGTAATAATGTAGCTTATGTACACACCTACGCTGAAATTTCCAAAGCTACCCAGGGGAACTAAATGCTAATTGTAATGGAAATGGGCACTCAAAGGCCTTAAATGGCCTTCTAGATCTCGGTATGGAGCCACTCCTTGTACAGATCCATTGCCCAGCTCCTCACTGCTTTTTATGTGTCTGTGGGCTTTGCTTTCAGCCAGAAATCAGCACCTTTTTCCTTCTTTTAAAGAGTCTGAATTGTAATCCTCATGATACAAATGTTGGATGCTTTGCTGGCAAACCTGTAGATTGCTATGAAAGGGCAGTGAAATATAAATTTTCCAGTTTTCAGTTTTAGCGTGACTTTCTAATTTAAAAGATAATTCAGGAGGGACACTTTGGGAAACTCATTGCTGTTTGTGCTCCCACTGCTGTTTCTTTTCAACTGTTCAGAATACAACCACCATATGAGAAAGAGAATGATCATAATTTAGTTGTTGCCATGAATTAATCTATGGCACAATTCCATTAAAACTAATGGATTTATATCAGGATTAGTTTTGGGCCCACTTTAGCATTTTTAGACACCGGGAAAAAAACCATAATGCTTGTCATGAGGTAAAACAAGTCTGCCACTGCGTTCTCTGAATTCGTGCTTCATCCTTTATTAATGTTAGAGGGTAATGATGTGCTGTAGTACTTTCCTAGCAGCTAAAATATTATGCTGTTTTAAGTGATTTTATTCAGTCCTTCAGGGACATTTGCTGCTGCCTGCAGCAAAATTAGATGAGCTGTGCATATATAAGTGTGTGCTTGCATATGTGTAAACACACGTGTAGCAGTGTGTGAACACACAAAAGCCAAGGAAAGCTCTGCATAAGGAGGGTTTTTAAATTGCTTTGAAGGTAGATATAAACCCTGGTGGTTTTCAACCTGCTTCTATTTATTAAATAAGTCTTACAATTAAGAGCAAAATAATTTCTAAACAAGTTAAATCTTACTATTCATCAGGCAAGATGAATTCCTAATGTTTAGGCACTTAGCAGTGCTGCCACTTTTTTGGATCTTGTGAGAATTTTTATTAAAATGCAAATAGTGTAGCTTCAACACTGTTCCCTGATTAAATGGAAAAAGCATCACTTAGTACTCGTTGAAGTCAAATGTAATCAAGATGGAATTGATTTTATATTCTGTTCGTGTAAACACTGCTTATTCTAGCTCTTAAAAATCCATAAAATAACAAAAATGCCAGGTTTATTTTTCAAATGGATACAAGGTAAAGAGAGAACTGCTTATATGCATTATGCATTTATAATGGAAGTGATGCTAGCCTAAGGTAAGTGCAAGAGTGATACTCCTCCACTACTATAAACTTATATTGAAATTATGGTTATGTGATGAAATTTTCACAGCCTGAGTAGAGTTGAGACTTTTCAGCATATTTACAGCTTGAATTGAGTTCTCCATCCATATGTTACTTACCTGGGATTAGCTCTTCTTACTTCATTCACTGAAGGGTCCAGCTATCTTGAATAACCTTGCAGGTGTTGCGTGGTGGGGCCACAAACATTAATTGCAGCTTGAGCTTTGCCTGTTGGCTTAGTCTTTCATTCTATACCCAGTTATCACTTGCAAATAACAGTATAGACCCAGAAAATACCTGGCTGCAGGTATAAGTCTGGCTGAGCTGTCACACCCCTCAATCCAGACATTGTCAGGGCCTCGGTGTTAGAGGGCACTGGAGTTCTGCAAGGAAACAAAGCCATTTGGCAGGTGCAATTAAGTTTAGAGACTTTTAGGCTCAGTTAGACAAGCTTGCAGTTGTGCCCATGGAGAAGTGCAGCTGTGGGAGGGGAGCTGTAGGCTGGCCAGTCTCTGAAGGTGTGCAGGTGGCAGATGTGCAGGGAAAATCGTCCCTGCAAACACAGGACACCACAGGAGGCACAGAGGTGCTGCTTTGTAAATGATGGGCTCTGGGTACCCATCAAAACCTCCCCCATGTGACACCTGAACTGCCCCGCTGTCTGCAACCAGCACAGCACCCACTGCTCAGGGAATTGGGGTGTGTAATTGTGGGGACTTGCTATTCCACATGCCCTCTCAATGGCACGGGAAGATAAATCCTCGTTGATTTTTTTCTGTCTGAGAAAGTGTTTGTGTTTCTCTGCGCAGGCACCGTCACGCAACTCCAAAGGAAATCTTAGAGTGTGTACTAAAAAATTAGTCACTAGGCATTTCTGTCTCTGCCTCTCCAGCTCTGGCTTTTAGGAGTCACTTTGTATTAAGAAAAATAGTAGTGTGCTTGCTAAGCAATGTGGGTGTTTTGCTTACAAGGATGTAACTGCTAAAATCTCCCTTAAGTCATAATATCTGATGAGCGTGTGAATGGAAGATAAAAGCTTCTATTGGCACTGTGTTAATGCAAATCCAGGGAAATGTTTCTGAAGTTTTGAGTTCTCTGGAGTGTTAGTTGGAGTTTGTGAAGTTTGCTGTGTCATGAGCAATACTTCAGCTCCCTTAACTGCTGAGGAGGAGCCATGGTGGAAGCACGTGGATGGTTTGTGTGTTCCCAGCTGACTATTGCATCTCCAGGATGGGTGGGACATGTGGACACTGCAGGGGGTGAGAAACAGATGGGAAAAGCTCCACAGCTGGTGTAGGTGGATGTTCTGAAGCCCATCTTTTGAGTGAATAACCCCCCATATGAGCTCAATTTGCAGGCAGAACCTGCACCTCCCTCCCTGCTTTCTTTCCTCCTAGATGTCGCTCTTTTTTTCTCATATTGATCTGAGGACAGCAATTGAGCTTTTTAGTTGTTGCCTGGGGTTTTTCTAAGCTACTGTTTAGGTTATGTAAAATACAAACGTTAGTATTAATGCTATGATGGCCTTTTAGTAGCTAAAATTAGATTATTCAGGAAGAAAATCATATTTTGAATTACTGTGAATTCTTGTGGGTTTATGTATTTAGTGTTTTTCCCTAGACGACAGCTCCTAATAACAACCATTATGCACATTTTACAGACATTACACTGAATGATTTAGACTCTAAGAATTCTCTTTTTTAGAAGCCAGCCTTTAAAAAGAGAGTTAGAGTGTTGGCCCATTTTAGCATAAATGGTAAAGTGCAAATGAAAATTAATTCAGTTTGCAAAATGTGTTTCAAGATGTGTTTAAGCAAGCAAAAATCAACAAATCAAAGGTCAGTCTCAGAAGGTGCAGAAACAGGGAGTGAGTGCCTTGGAGCACATCTCCTAATTAAATCCCTGTAGAGGAAATCATGGTGAATTTAAAGACCAGAGTCATTGCAGCCAGGACAGGTCTGCACATCCGTTATCAGGGTGACTTTGATGGTCTTATTGGAAACGACTATAGCAAAAGATAAAGTAGCATATTTGGGCTAGTAGCAAGATGTAATAAATTCATAATATCTGCTACTACAGACCTGTTTCACTCCAAATTCTGTATGCTTCCGTTTCATATGGCACCCTGTTTCCAAAGCTAATATGTCTGCATCATACGTGTTCTAAAAGAAATGCTGTTATAACAGAAGTGTTGTTAGAAAGGAAGGTGGGATGTCAGAGAATCCCATTAATTTCAGTTTTTACATGTCTCCTGTTTCCTAAGGCAGCATTTGTACCATGAACAGGTCTTCTCAAATCTCTTCCCCTTTAGGGAGGTCACCAAGTTAATGGTGCTCAAATATTTCTGAAATGATGCCCTTTATTTTCAGGCTGGAAACCTCCATCTTAATGGTTTTTTTTGATTACTCAGTATTTGACTTGTGCTGTCTCCTTAGCTGAACAGGTTAAATGTTATATAAATTTTTAAAATAAAAAAAAACCTCCAAAAAACTAAACCATGAAAAGAGTCGTTGTTCATCTTTGAATTTCAAACTTGAAACGTTGACCTTGGGGAATGCAAAAAGCCCAGATTGCTTTTATAATTTAGGTCAGGGTTTGTTTTGTTTTAAATCTCTTCAGACTGACAAGAACCTGTCACCACCACCTGTTTTTGACACTTTCTTTGTAAACAGGTCAGTAGTACAGGTAACCTAAATCCATGAAGAGACTGGAATTAAGAGATCATTAGCTGTTTCACAGGCTGGACAGAGAACGATACAATGAAATCATTCCAGAGGCAGAGAGGAAATGTGATTTTCATGCTATTTTATGATTTATACTTTCTGAGCTGTGCTATAAAGGACAGCAAAGAAAAGAAAGTGAAATATCCTCTGGTGATACCTCAGCAACGCTACAGATTATGGAGGGATGGGAGCTGAAGGCTGCCAAGCTCTTCTGGGCAGGTCTGTGCGAAGGAGGTGCTGATGTTCCCTCCAGTCCAGCTCTGACAGAGCTCCTGTGCTCCAGTCAGCTCTGTGCACGCTGTGGCACCTCTGTCCCAGGCTTCTCTTTTCCTCCCAGCCCTGGTGATAATTTCAAGGGTCAGGAGCGTGGCTGTGGTGAACTGGAAGCCCACAGCCGTTCAGCTGTATTTAGTGTTGTCTGCTGGCCCAGGTAGGTTGAGCACTGTGCATTAGAGCTCAGCATGAAAAGGGTTTTAGTAAAACCCGTGATTCCTCAGCAACACTTCCTGCATGTGTTGGACCAGTGCACTTATTCTGGGACTTGAAAAAACTTCAAGATTGAAGAAACACGAGATTTCAGACTCCTTTGACTCAGTCCTGTGTTGATTCTTCTTGCACTTGTGAATTTTTGCACTCCTCCTCTTACTAACTCAAGTCAATGAGGTATCTTTGATTTGCTCTGTGTTGTAAGTTGTTGAACGCAGCTGTAAAATTTAGCAAGCAGAACGCTGCCATTTCTTGTAGCTATAGGGCAATATCATTGGAGAAATCTATTTAGAAGGTGCCACGTTCAATTTTGTTGGGCTTTTAGAATAAGTGTTTATACTACAACTTCTGTGGGCTCCATACATGTTTTGTTCAAAGGAACTTTTCCAAAATTATGGGAGTTTTACTTTCAGTATTCATTCCAGTAGAGTATGTCTGAATCCATTTAGTCTTATGGAACTTGTGATTAGTTTAATGAGAGTTAAATGCAGGCTGAATTGGAGCATTAAGGCTATTTCTGAAGTGATGTGTCTAAGAGCAGAAGTTTGAGGAAGGGGACTGTATTTTTAGTGGAACTTTGGAAGTCTTTGGAAGAACTTTGGAAGGTTCATAAATTTAACAAGATTGTCTATTATCGCCTGCTTTGCATAGGATATTCCTCAGATCTGGGCGAGGAGCTTTAAAATGTGAATTCTCTGATCCACTGAGGTGTCAAGAGGGAATTTTTACTGTCGAGACCGACTTTACCAGGAAAATTCAGATCTTCAGGGATAAAACTCTCTCATACATTTTCGATAATTTTGTTTCTCAGTCTTAGTGTACTCAGGGTCACTGACAGACAGAATCAAGATAAAACTCTTACTCAGGTCATCTTTTCCAGGATTTTCCAACTGTAGTTTTTTTGAGACTTAGCAAGTTTTCAGTTCTTTCTGTCTTGCCCCAGGGGGCAAAATTTCCACACTCACGTTCATCCCGACTGTTCTCCGCTGGCACCCTTCCAAGCTGGTCTGGATCTCTGCCAAGGTGTGATGCTGGAAGCTGGACACAGCACTGTCCCTGAAGCTGTGAGGAGTGAATGACTTCATGTCTCACACATGTGAGCTTAAAAGTCTCCTTTTGATGCTCACTGAGCTGCAGAAATTTTGTTCTATCTAATCCCTTGTCCACGGCCTAACCAACATATTAAAAACCAAAATCATTCCCTAACGTGATTGCTCAACTTGTTTCATTGAAAAGGTATCAGATATTTTTTCCCCTTCTTTCTGCTCTTGGAGGAAAAAACAATTTGAACCATCCCGACTCTTTGTTGTTGTAAGTGGAAGTCTCACGTTTGTTGTGTTGCTAGGGAATGTGTGCAGCTTTTGTTGCTTTTGAATTATAGCTGCTAGCACTTATCTTCTCCTCCAGCAAAAAGCATTTATAGCAAGTTCTTTGAAAGCAGTGCAGTCATTTGTACTTAAGACAGAATTATGGCAGCAACAAACAGCTACAGGGAAGAATTTAGCCTGATGTTGCTTGTGCACACAGGTAACTCTGCTTACGTTGGTTATTCATTTTTATAAGAAGAGTTTCCTTAACTTTCTGGAAGAGTGGGACAATAGGTTTTTCCTAGTGCTGGCTAAACCAGAGAATTTCTCTTTGCCAAATATGCTTTCTGTTAAGTTGTGGTGTTTTGTGAAGACAGGAACCTCAATAATCCACAGAGGTGAGGATCTAGGGGGTAAAAGAAGGTTTGGGGAAGTTGTTTTACAGCCACACTGGTCTGGGATGAGAAACAGGCTTGAATTTTCCATATTGCTTCATAATAGCTAAAACTCTCTTGGATCCTCTTTCCAAATGGAAAGGCATCTTTATTAAGAAAGTGGACATTTTTTCCCTTTTAATTTTTTGGTGACAATATTTTAAAATGGGTTTCTTTTTGCTCCCACACTAAGCAGAAAACATTTGGAAAACATTTGGAAAATATTCTCCACATTTTGTTGTGGTTACATTGAAAGTTCTTACAAACTGGAATTGTTGTTGTCTGGTTAACTGTAATTTGCTGGAATGCAGAAGTTATACCAGACAATTGCACATCCCTGTTTCTGTTTTATGCACACCTTGTTTCATATTCTAGCAACATGTGTTTTATTCTGTAATCAAGACAAGAATGGATTGAATGGGAAGAGGGATTTTTTTGTTCAAAATTCCAAATGTCTGGTTATCCACTGGGTAGAGAGAAGTTGGTGCTAAAAATTTCCCTAGTGAGGAATAGTGTAAGTTCTCATCTCTTCCTTCCTGGTGATATTTAAAGATTCTGGGGACACAGTGAATATACCCAGCTTCCCCCTGATGGTGAAGAGCTTTGTGACAAAACAGCCCACGTGAAGCTGTGTGTTAAGTGAAAGGTTTATTGTTTGGGCTTTATATTCTTTCCAGCCTTTTTTATTTTGAAATGCCAATCACTGACTTTGCCTGTCAAAGTTGAAGAACTCGATGTTCTTTTCAGAGAACCATTCCAGCTAAGGTTGCTTCAAATATTTAACCCATGTGGTGGAAATCAAGTGACAATGGAGGATTCTTTTTATTCTCTCTCCAAATTATAACAAAACCAAGATATCCTCTCCCCCTCTTTAGCCTAATACATTAAAGGCCTGTAAAAATAGACCCATGTCTGTGTGTTTTGGGGCTTGTTTTTTGTTGGACTGTTTCTTCTTTTTTTTTTTTTCCCAATCAATCATGACTATGATGGGACTTTAGAAAAGCAATCTCCCTCTATTGACCTGATCCATTTGGATGTGCATTCCAGAGGCATATATCTCTATTTGTATTTACCTCATTCAGAGCTAAATGGTGATGGTCATGATGTAATTTTGGAACTGGGAACCTTAAGGGGGTGAAGATGAGTGTTCTCTGTGTCTTTCTAAGTTTTGAAAGGACTTAAAAAGAAAACAGAGCAAAGAAACCCCTCTGAAGTGGAGGTGAGTTGGGTATTTTGGAACAAGGAGCAGTTCTGTGGCCAGTGGAATGGTTTCTTTTGTAACAGAGTAAAAATAAGCTGCAGGCAGTCAATGTATCTGGAATGTATTTTTCTTCTTTACTTGTATCCTTAGGGAAATGGAGTAGAAAGTTCCTCATATAAATTAACTGATGTGCTAGAGGGGGAAAAAAGGCAGGGAGGACTTGGGCAGTATGATTTGTGATCAGAAAAATTAATCACATCGTCATCTTCCTGATTTAATGACTCCTGACGCCACTTACATGGTACTGCAAGGAATTGCTCCATCCCCCTGACTCTAGAGGTAAAGGATGCCCTTGAGCTTTACCTGCCTTCCAGCCAGGCCCTGGGTGCATCACCCCGAGCTGCTGAACCATCTGCTGCTGTTGCCAGGGAATTTGGCTTTGCTGGGGCCCTGCCACTTCCCCTCAGTCCAGGCTCCTGGACCTCTGGTGACAGAGAACAGCCTGAGACTGCTGCCAGTAACTGCAGAGATAGCTGGAGGGAACTATTTCCAGAGTCACACCTCACTGTGAAAAGCACAATTCTTGCTCTAGCAAAATGCACTGATAAAACTTGTTGTCATTTTATGTGTAGCTCCTGCTGCAATATGAGATTGGAAAATGAAACCAGCTTGAAGCCAGCGTGCAGTTCTCTGAATATGCAGGAAGTGAAATAAGCTTTCTAATTAAAGGTGTCTGTGGCTGCAGAAACTTTGGATATCAGTTCTTCCCTTTGAAATAAACTTTTCACCATTAAGCATGGTTTAATCTAAGTATCTGTGGCTGTATTTTTCCTCTGTGCTGCTTAGAATTTACAGTAAGCTGGGGCAAATCATCTGGATTCTCAGTAGCACATCTGTAGTTGTTCCCCATTACCTCCACAATATTTTTATATCAGTTGCAAGTCTTGCTCTAGATTTTTTTTCCCCTCATTTCCGGAGCTGCAAGATGCTCTGGAGTAGAATGTGAACTTCCAGAGAAACTTCTGAGTTCCCCAGAACAGCAGTGCTGAAAAGACATTTTCATTTTCATGCTGAAGTGCTTATTTTTTAGGCTCTGCTTGGTGAAAATATCTTGGGGAGTATCTTTAGATCTAGTGATACTGAAATATCAGCTTTTATATATTTTTAATGATCTTTGAAATCTCTGTGTGTTACCTACAGCCATTGCTTTTCCCTGCAGCACAGTGACTGCTTGGCTGATGTTTCTATTTACTGCTTCCGTTCCGTTTCATATCATACAGTGTTTGTACATCCCTGTGTTAAACTAGAGGTGCTGTTACGTGTTCTGAGCATCAATTTGATTGTGGCCTTTATTGTGGCTGTCTGCCTAAAAATACAGGAGGAGATTTTGCAACAAGAAGTGACTCTAGGAGAGAAAACTGATAATGTGAGGATTAAACGCTCATTTAAATGGAAGTAAATGTTTGGCTGGACAAAGGAGCACAAAGCATTGCTCATCTCACCTGATTTTCTGGTGTATGGAGGCTGCTAAAGGTGGGGACCAGGAAGGGTGGACTTGAAGTCTGTAAAGCAGAGGTGTCCTCAGCTGCTTTCAGAAGCTGCAGAGCCATGAGCCCCGTGCAGGTGGGGAAGATGGAGGGAAATGCCCTAAATGCTTTCCTTTTCTCCCCTTGGTATGGGAGTGAATTTAAGGGATTGGGCAGAGCCTTGCCTCCCCTCTGTCTGTGAACAGGATGGGGTGTCCCAGTCTGCAGAGGGACGAGGGTGGATAAAAGAGGTGCAATGAGCCAGCAGAGCTCCCACCACCACAATAAACACAGGGTCAGGCAAGGGTGAGTTGGGGCATTTGGCCCTTTGCTGCCTTCAGGACAGTTCCTGGGGCGCCTCACTGCTTATGACAGCAAGAAAAGGAGTTCAGGTTAAGTCATACATTAATTCCTAGAGCTGTCTCACCCTCTGGAAAAGGCAGCAGAGGACTTTGGCTGTGGCTGAGGTGTGAGCCTGTGGCATCACTCATCGATGAGGATGTGGAGGCTGGTTGAAGTGGACTGATACTGTCATCTTATGTCATCATCATCACACGTTCTGGCACCTCAATTACTGATCTAAAATAATGAAAGGAGTTGTCAGGTCAGGTAGGTTAGATGAATTACCCAGCTCAGTTACTCCTATCTAAAATAATCTGTATCACTTACTAAGCGTCAACGCGTTGCTTTCTTGAAAAATTGCACTTTAACACTAGTTTCTCTGAGACATAAACAGCCATTAAAGAATTCTTTGGGGTATAGGTAGATACCAAAGAAAATGTCAAACCATTTCTCTAGAAAATATTTTAACATTGGAAAAAGATTTAGGAAAATAGCAGAGGAAAAAGCCTACTATATAGAAAATAAACCTGCTCACAAAATAAAAGTTTTAATGAGTGAGCATACTGATTTCTAAATTTACCTTTATTAATAAACATGGATGACTATGCAGTTGCAAAAAAGTGCAATACAGATCCTGCACCAGGGAATCCAATAGCAGTAATACCGTTATAGTTCATTTTCACACTTTATTGTGTTAGCAACTCTCTAAACCTCTCACAACAATGCTAAGCTTTGTATGGACAGGCAAGAGGACAATGTCCTCACAGGTCTGCCATGCAGATATTTAGTAGTGCAAGGAGTGTTCACATAAAGTCATTTGTAAGGTGAGGAACTAGGAGAAAAAAAAAGCAAATTGAAGAATTAAAAAAAAAAAAAAGGCAGAACAAATGGAGAAATTACAGATGAACATTTACTGTATTAGAGGAATATTTCATTCACATTTACACTTACTATTTCTTTTTTAGTTATGTCAGTGAGAGTAGTAGCACCACTTTGGGTTGGTGCTACACAAACCCAGCACATCCTCAGTGTGTCGTACTGATCTAACACCCGAAGAACTCTCTTCACCTTCACCTGCAGCATGATTTGCCTGGAGATTGGTGCTGCAGAGAGATGTATGAAGTTAAACATCAGTTAGAGTTAGATGGGAGTTTTTATTCATAATGGAGAAAGCAAAGAAAACTTTTTCTTCTAAACCCATATTTTAGAAAAAAAAGAATCTACAGAGATATTTAGATTAAAAACTGATTCCATCTGGATTACTGTTGAACTCTTAATTAAAAAGAGTGTAACATTAAAGTATTTCTTTAAAAATAAAAGTATTTCTGAAAGGAAAAATCAGTTTTTCAAAGACCTCTCCCTAAATAAGAATTTCACCATACTTTATATTTTCCTTACAATGATGCAGATAATAATCTGATCTGTAATAATGGGCTGACATTTATCGATAAAGAAATGTTCCCCTAGAAGCTGGCTGTTCTTCTGTGGTCCGGGGCATTTTTGTTTTCCCCTGCTTCAGAGGTAACAGAGTTCAAACCCTCCACAAGCAGTGTGTGGGGGCTGGAGGATGGATTTAATCCCAACTTCCTTTCTATAGCAGGATGGAAGATGGATGTATGGAAACCAGCAGTCCCTTCCCTGCTGCGCCATGTGGTTGTTGTGCTAGAGCAGAGTGTTGGTTCAGTGACCCCACCTTCTCTTTTCTCCCACTTGGATGTCTAATGGTATTAAAAAAACCGACCAAACTTATTTTTGTCTTTTTTTGCCCATATATTTTAATCAATGAGTCAATTGCTTGAGTTGCTCCGCTGCCTCTGACAATCTTGCCTGCTCTGTGTATTCACATATTTGCTTCTGTGCGATGCCCCATCAGAAAAGTTCCTAGAATGATTCTCCACTGCATCTTCCTTGTTGCTGTTTGGAAAAAAAAAAAAAAAAAGTTCTTGTTTAGTTCAGATCTTGGTGGCTGCACTGGCAGACAAACCCTGCCTGGGGATGATGTGTTTTATCTCAGTTACCAACTGGTACAAACCCAACAGCTGCTAATTACGGTTTTTCTGTCTCTGCTCGGGAGTTGTGCTTTTGTTGGTGAGGCTCAGACATGCTCAGATCTGGGATATCCAATACACAGAATAGCTCAGCTTGGCTTTGGGGAAAGAGGGAGAGGAATTCTTAATACAATCTAACAAAGTAGTACTTTTCTATTTCCAATTAGTGGTTTTCTACAATGAAGTTGCCTTTGTCTGCAGTCATAGTTAGGAGAAACAAATTGGAACAGATGAACCCTGAATATCAATAATGTTCTGAACTCTGTGGGATGCCTAGAAAATGAAAAACAGAGTAGATTGATATTGGTCAAAGCATGGATGAGAGAAGAGCAATAAATTCTGAGAGCAAATGTAACCAGACAAAGTGATACTTAAAATGAATCAAGGTCAGTTGTTGACTAAAACAATTTAGCACAGATAAATGAAGAGTAATGGAGACTTTATGTGACTTTATTGCATGAGTCTTTAAACCACTTAAATAACTGAAGTAAAAGGGGCTAAGAGTCAACAAGGGAAGTTGACATTTCATATTGTTGAGTGATTCAAACCAGAAAATCAGAAGGTATGTTTTCATCTCCAGAATGATGACAATTTTTTAGTTCTTAGAGATTACTGCTTTAGTGGCCTTCATGAAATATGAAAACTTAAAACATCAAAAGGTAACTAATTTGACAAAGCAGAAAGAAAACTCGTGTGTTAGGGACATCGTATGTGAGGGAAATGAACAGTAATGTGTGAAATGAGGAGAGCTGATTGAAACGTGATGCAGACACACAAAAGCAAGAAGCCAATATCAGTAACTACCCCATCGTTGTTTCGTTTTCAAACCTGGATGCTAAAAGATACTTGCTTGTTCTTTGTGACACAGTCGTCCTCAGTAAAATTCAAAACAAGGGAAAATGGACTTGCCCAAGGACACCCGAGAATCAAAAGCAGAATTCAGGCCCCCCAAGTCTGTTGCTGGACAGCCACACAAGCATGAAGGGGCTGCTTAAAGCACTGCTGATAAAGAGTTTTGCTCACGCACTTAGGCTTCAGAGTGGCTTTTCTGAAAAGCAGCAATAAACAGGTGAAGGGATTGTGGACCTTGGAGATGTGTGGTGTGCTTGTGGGCATTTCACTGGGCTGATGGAGGTGGCACAATCACAACAAGCTTAGGAAAGCTCTTCTCGTCCTGGGCTGTGTCTGAGGAAGGTAATTGGAGTGATGCCTACCTGAATTTCAAGGCCACAGAGCAAGGACAATCGGTGTCTTGCTGTTCCCACTCTGACAGCAGCATTATGCGGTGAAACATGAAAATATCCAATAATCCCAGTTTCTTCTCTCTGGCTGGGTGCAGTGATGATTGTGTGCTAGATTGCGGGGAAAAACATATAGATTAGTGCTTCAAAATGAGCATAACGCTTGGCTGCACGGGTTGACAATCTTCCAAAGTGCTTTACCAATATTCCTTACTCAGTCTCAACACAGGCACGAGACAAAGATGCTCAGCGTGCACATTTCACAGTGGGGTGCACACAGACTGGAAGGGGTGGCTCTGCTAACTGCCTCTGGTTTTGCTCTGTTGTATAATCATGACTGCTGCAATTACTGGTCCAATTGAGATATATCTACATATAAAAAATATATATATGCACACAGCCTACCTCACATTAGCACGTGGCCAAGGATGTTTTGTGTAAATGCAGTTCATCCGTAAGCGAAGCCAAGCCCCAGGAGCATGCCCTGACGTGGCAGAGGACTGGCTGCACACTTTCCCTGGGCATCTCCCGTGTGGAGGTGAAAACCTTGCTTAGGGGAAGCAAAGAACACGTCTGGAGAGAAGAGGTGGCTCGCTGGTGGCACAGCTGAAGCTGCAGCCTGATCTTGCCTGTCAGCACCTATAGGATGAGTCTGGAAGAACTGTCAGCAAAATTAATTTGGGCAGCCGTATGTATCCTGTCCCATAATAGCGTGATGCCTCAAACCCTGGAATCCGTGCTGCTTGGTGAACAACATTTCAGCTGTGTGGGAGGCAGCTCTCCGCTGGAGTTAAGTTGATAGAAATGCTGCTTTCAGATGTTTTTTTCTGGGGAAAACCTGGTTTCTCAAGCACTAATTCAACCCAAAAAACTTTGTCAATTAGCCTCATAATCTTATTTTTATCTCCAAATATGAAGAGCACCCACATGCGTGTCAGGCTGCCTGACAGCTGCAGACCACTAGGGAAAATCAGAAGACAAAAAACAGAGCTGGGATTTTGTTTGTCTGAGCAGATGAGAATAATTTATAAGTACAAGCTATTTATATAAAGGCTGCAGCAAGCTAATTAATTGTTTATAGGGAGAAATTTAAAGTGCGTAACCTGAGATCTGACATTCTGTGTGATAATTATAATTAGAGATGAGCTGGATTCAAAAATCAGGATGTGAACAGAGATATATTTTGGGAAAGTTTTGAATCTGATCCAGATCTCAACTGTGCAGCTTTGTGTTGCCATTAGGGTAGGCCAGAACAAAATCCTGGGTTGGAATTTGGCCTTTTGTGTTTTGGTAAAGTGCAAAGCTGGATCCCAATTATGTGATGAGGGCCAGTTCTAAATTGCCATCTGGCATACATAGGGAACAGAATTAAATGGCATTGCTGTGCCTTTGTTGGTACGTATTTGTTTGGTCATTTTTTGTGGGTTTATTTTGTTTGTTTGTTTTTTAAAATAACTCAGAAGAGGTCACTGAGTTACACAACAGGATCTTGGAAAGCTGGCATGGACGTTTATAAGGTCATTGTCTGACAAACCACGCTCCCTTTGCTGGACTAGTCCCTGAGCTGCATCATCTCCTCCAGGAGCTACAGCCTTAGGCAGGACCTTCCCTCGTAAGGAGTCTGCTCCATTCACCTTCAGCACCAAAACCTGCTAGTTTAGACTAAAAGATGTTGTTTTCCCTCATGCTTGTCACAGTTGACATTTCATGTCTTGGGGCAGCTTCTCCAACACCCAAACAATTTTCTATGAAAACATTCTTCCACCACAGCAGCTTAAAAGGGTGGTAGCTGTTTTTTTGCAATGCAAGCTGAACTGCAGATGTGAACCACGTCTCTGCAGAGCACTGCTGCTGTTCGAGGAACAATCCATCAGCCTTGACGTCTTCAGTGAACTTACGAGTCTGTCGGATAAGGGCCCCACACGTAATATTTATTTAGGTAATGCTGTATTTATCAGTGGGAGGTGAGACTTTGACCTTATTATACAAACTTCAGTATTCCCAAGACGTGCCAAGATCCGGTTTCCTCTTGCAGCTCAGCCCTTCCAAACCTTTTTGCATTTTCATTGCACTTTTCATTATGTAGCTAATTAAGCCATGCTCATATATAAACACCATTATGCAGTTTAACAGCTAATGAAAAGTTCTCTGATATATATATGTGTACACACTGATGTATAGTGTGTGCAGCATGGGAGTTTTTCCCTCAAGTAGGTCACAGTAGGTTCAAATCAAAATGACATTTTACTAATGGCATTGTAGGAAGACAGATTAATACAGTCTAACTGTGAGATTTCTTCTCCCTCTGGTAACAAAATGAGAATAAATTAAAGCACACAGTATATTTGCTCTTTCTTGATGCTTTCTGTGCCTAAATCAGAATTTCAGAAAATACAAACCCTCCAGTATTGAACTGGCATGTGGAATTGCAGCTATTGGATTTAGCTATGGAAGTCAAACCTTGAACACCTCATCCACACACGTAAATCAGCCCTGACTTGGGATGGCATTGTAAGATCTTGTTCATGTGTGCCCTTTGCAGAACCTTTAAGGGCAGGTAGGAAATCTGTACCCGAGGTGACTTGACGTGCAAACCTGCATCTTTCAGTTAAACCTGGGCTGTTGTTTGCGTCTGCTCCATCCTGGGTCACATCACAGCAGCCTTCTCTTGTCCTTCCTGCGAAATTTCAATTCAGAGATTTAAATTAATCTAACTTGACTCTTCAGGCAAGAGTCCAAACTGTGCAAACAGAAAACCAGAATTTGGTTTACAAACACACTATGAGCTGAAGCATGCGAGGTTTGCCTGGCTTTAGTTACCTGTTTCCAGGGATACTTGAATCTGCTTAAGTAAACCTCCATGTTTCTAATTTTCACTCTTCTTATCAAGAGAATTGTGCACATTAGGTTTCTTCTGCTGGCTACAAGTACTGCCTGGGGGATGAATGACATTGAAGTTCAGTTTCTGTTAAAGAATATGCCTTGCTAAAGTGTGTTTTGCATGTTTAATTGACTCCAAGTCATTTACCTAATTCATAAGGGTACAAGGCAGAAGACACACATAGCTAAATGCTTCATTCCAAGGCCAAAACATGGAGAATAGTCTGTTGGATTTGATGTTCTGTAAATAAAGGTCACTAGATTTATCCATTATGGGAAGAAAAAGCAATGTATGTAGCTCCCAGGACAGAAATACTACCTTAGGGTACTGTGTTGAACCATGGGGTGTTTACTCACGTGCACAGAGTACAAGTAACAGACTGCAGGGCTGGGACACGTGCTACTGCCTGTTCTTACACTGGTTGTGCAGTAGAATAATTCTCTCTCATCGCTACATTCTCATGGGTATTAATAAAATATGCCCGCTAATTTAACAATATTCTACAACTTTGCCTCAAGTACATTTCTTGTTCTGCCATGTAAAAAAAATAAATAAAATCTGCAGAACAATTTCTCATCACCGCTGGGACTACATGTGAAGATGATTTGTCAGAACTCCTACATCTCCAGTGTCTTTCCACCTGTTTCTTACACCTTTCCCCCTTTCTTCTATTTTTCACTTTCAATTTATTGTTTTTAAATTCAATGAGATAACATGCCTGCCTCAGGGGAGGAATTTTGCACCATTCCACAGCGAAAATGGAATTCTTAAAGTTATGCTGTTACTTCTCAGCTTTTAAGTAGCATATCTACAAAATCAGTGTAATGAAAGTCTTTAACCAGGCTGAAGTTTCTAAATAGCTGTGGGGCAAAGTCCTGACTCAGGCCTCTGTCAGCTCCCTGACTCCCAAATGCATTTCATTAGAAAGTAAAGGGTTAGACTGTAATAGTTTTGCTTTAGACAGAAGTACCAGGAAGCTGTGAGAGATCTTGATTCCTGATTCTGAGTTTTGCTTTCCTACAGCTGTGGAAGATTGTCTCAGTCTCTGTTATTACAGCTTTTGGCATGGGAATCAACGTTGGTAAATGTTACCTTCTCAGACAGGTGGATGTTTTCTGTAGAAGATGTATGAAGAGCCAAAGAAGAAATTAATGTTGTACGGAGAATTTATTTCTGGCAATTGTTCATAAATATGGCGAATTTAGGATTTCAGGAAAAATGGCAGGATTATGCTTATTATCCTTCCTTCCAAAATCAGATGAAGTAATACTTGGGGCAGTGGATTTCAGCACAGTTTTTTGTTTCAGGGTGTAACAAGGACTGGAGAACCAAGAGAGGTTGTCTTCACTGTAGAGGAGCGCAGTAAGATATTCCCCACTAGAGAGGGTAAGAAAAAGGACCAAAAGCTGAGGTTCCTTTGAGATTTTTGCAACAAAGAAAAAGAAATAATTGTCAGTATTTTGGTTATTTTTTGTTTCTGAGGATAAATGCCTTGAGTGAAATACCAATATTTTATAGAAAAACCCCTATGGTTAGGGTAATTGTTGCAGCAGAACTTCCTGAGTTTTTTTTTTTTTTTTTAATTTTTTTTGTTTGTTTGTTTTTTGGTAGTGTCCACATTCTGAACTTTTGTTTGGCCTGAAGCTTCATACAGCTGATCTCTATCAGAAGAAACCAAGTGTTTTTAGGTTTGCTATAATTTGATTATTTGTACAAAATTCCTTCAATCCCTTATAAATTGTGTGAATATGGAAAACAAACATAAGCTCTTTGTTATAATCCTAATTGAGTTGTAATACTCTCCCACTGGGTACTCTTCTGTCCCAGTAGGAAATTAAATCCCTTAAAAAAATCTAACCCCTAATCCACTTAATTTTCTTTTGAAAATCAAATTAGGCAGCCAAGTTGTACTTTTGGATACCGAAGTACATTTGTAATCCAAACCCAGGTCATGTTCTGAAGCGAAGCTGCAATTGTGTGTCTTGCTTTTAGCGCAGGTCTGAGCTGTTTCCTGCTTTGGGGCTGCGTCCTTTCCTCCCTCCCTCCTCCTGAGGGCTCCCTATTTCCTGTGCTGGTCAGAGCTACTGGAGGAAGAAAAGAGAGTTGTTTTCTCTGTGGATGATCCAACCCAGATCCCTGCTTTTCTTGTGATGTTGCAACAATAATAGGGCTTTGGGGACAGTGATGGGCTAAGAACTGGAGAAAAAATAAGTTTTGTAGGTGTTGGTAACATCTTTTATTAGACAAAGTGCCTTAGCTGGAGTCTGTCATGTGTTTGCAAACTTGCCTGCTTTTGTTCATCAAGCTGCTGAAAGTTATTGCCTCTCCCTGTTAACCTGCTCCTACTTTCCTTAGAGCCAAACCAGCAGGGACAGTGGCACTTAGAGCTGATGCTTGAGCTCATTTCCCTCCGTTTGAGGATGTCCTTCTTTCCCCACAGAGCAGCCAACCCCCTGAGTCCAGCAGATGGGCAGTAACACCCTGTATTAGATGGAAGAATTAAAGATTTAAGAGTGGGAAAGAGAGGGAAAAATCATCTGGGGATGGGGTGACCTTGGCTGCCAGCCTGCGAGGGCATCCTCGGAGTGAATACAATGCTGAGTGCTCTTGAATGTTTTTTCTTTTACTGTTTTGCATCTCTAATTAGGCATGGAACTAAACCCTGAAGAAATTTGGCAGGCTGCAATGGGAGAGGGTTATGCTACAGTGGGAATGGGGTGGCTTTCAGTCTCACTGGCTTCTGTTCTGCCACATCTCAATTAGAGACACCCTCCCCAAACCTGAGTTCAAGTGGAGAGAGGAGAGCACGCTTCCACTCGTGTGATGCTCTCTTGTGAAAGCCCAGCCAGGACTGCGTGGCTGGGGTAGCTCTGTGGGTTGCTGAGCTGTTGCTGCAAAGGTCAGTGATGCGAAAACAAACGAACAAAGCATTTCTCTTGGAGTTCTTGGGTCAGTGCAAAACGTGTACGGAACAATTGTTGGCTGCTCTGCATCTGAAGGTGATGTCAGGGTATGGATCTGCCTGGGCTCTCTTAGCAAGAACAGACCTCGTCTGAGCGAAAGGTCCAAGTTGTATTTCCTTGTAAGAGTTCAAATCCCCCAGTGAAAGAGGCCAAGGGACACCTGGATTTGGGCAGATGAGGTCTGGTACTGGTTCTGGCACACATCCAGATGGAGGGGCTTGCTGTGGCTGTGCCACTGGGACGTGCAAGTCCTTTTCCAAATTACCAGCCTGTGTCTTGGTAACCTGGCTGCAGATCTTTCTGATGGTACCAAGGCTGAGCAAGCCCTTTCATGTCAAAAGGCAGATGTGACATTTAGCATTCCCTACTGCAAACGTCTCCCTTCTACCACAGATCTCTGCCCTACAATCTCTTTCTGTAGCCTTGCGATATTTGAGGTATTTGTCATTACACTGGTGTTCTGAGGCACAAAGTGCTTTTTCACAGCTGGGCTGGGATTTGCCTGTAGCTGTCTGATGTGTCGAGTTGTTTGGCAGAAAGATTTCCTGTAAGAAATGCTCTTCCAAAAGAAAAAAGACCCAAACAAACCCTTCTGTCTGAAGGCAGAAGGGACAATCACCTCTTGGAAGTAGCTGCCTCTCAATATGGGCTGTAGGAGGAGTTTGTGCAATAAGATTAGACAAATGCCTCCCACCTACTGTCTCAGGCCCTCTTGAAAATTAAAAGCGTGAGGGTATCTTTAGAAACCTGGTCCTGTGTTGTGTTCACAATGCCACAAATGAAGCACATGGGAGAAGGAGGAATTGTGGTGTCCTGTGTAGGAAGCGCTGTAATGCTGAGCAGCCTGCACCCCACTTTGCCTGCAGTTCACCTTGGCTTTTAACCCACTTGAATGATTTCAGTGTTGTGACACTGCTTTAGTGAACCTTATTTATTTTCTTTACCTCTTATCTCTTTACAGTGGGAAGGAAAAAAATCATAAAATATGGAGGTATGCCCATGCAGTAATGAGGCCATTTGTGTCCCATCAAAGTGCTGTTTTCATCTTTCTGTTGAAAAGATGTTTATTCTATTACTGGTTGTGGTCTTATAGGCTTCTGTTCTTCCAACCACATGTTTAACATAAATTACCGACCTCAGAAGGGATATGATGGCCTGTTTCCAGCTGCGCTAAGCAGTGTTTCATGTTTAATGGAAAAAATGTGAATTTTGGCAGATTTAAACGATAAAAGGGACCTTAAAACATTTGCGTTTCAATACAAAAGTACTCTTATTGGCCCCGAGTCAATTCTGGTGTTTACATTTGCATTTGCAGCTCCAAGAGCAGTGGTTCCAGTCGTGAGAGAGGTAGTTAGCACTTGCTTAAAAGAGCTATGATTTAGCTGAGTCACCTCCAGCCGTTTGAATTTCAGTGGTCAAAACCCAGCCTCGAGCCCAGCAACTTCATGCAGGATTTCACCCACGCAGGAATTCAGGGCTTAGGCAGTACCCCGCGTACTCTGGAAGATGTTAAACCATTGGTGGAAGTCCACTCCAGATGGACGATGGGCGGTTCCTCCTTATTCACCAGCCTCGCGCGCCAGGGCGTGTCCTGGTTTCGTGCCACCTGCGGGGTCCCTGCTTTGGAGAAACCAGCCCATAAACAGTGGGATAACATTTCTGCAAAGCTTTTCTGCGCCTGGCCTGTTTCCCCTCAGCCCCAGCGATGTTTCCATCGCGCCCTGCGTGGGGTGGCTCTGCTGATAAAGTGCCAGGGAACCTGGATCACATACTCACGCAAGCTTTCATTACTTTCTCCTAATTATGATTGTAATTTACTTTTTTTTTTTAATCTGCAGCGATTATTACAATTGTATTGAGAATCTTTATCTCCTCCGTGCATACTTATCCTTTGATGATCTCTGTATAGTATGAGCTTCCTCTCCTCTAATTACATCTGCCCGATTCTTCAGCAAATCTTTTAAGGCAACATTAATCAAGTGTATTTGGAACAGAGAGCACCTGAGGTGTCTCAGGCAAACCCTCAGACTGAATTTAAATTGTGCTCTTAGAAATGAAAGGCAATATCCAAGATTTTTTTTTTATATTTAACTTCAAAGCCTCCCAAGTATATTTTATTTTGATGGATCTCAAAAAAAAAAAAAAAGAAGAACCTATTTTTATTGCCAATATATTCTGCTCTTAGATATATTCAGTTTACACCAGTAAGGCAGAAAAGAATCTCTACTCCATCAAACAACATTTAAGGAGTTTTCAGTAGCCACTTGGGAACAATAAATAAGCTTCAGGCTTGTTGCAAGAGCATGTATTTTATATATCCATAAAGAAAAGATCTTTCCTGGCTAAAGGGTTGTGTGTTTCAGCACATATTGCTGATCTGTTTTTTTGTTTTGGTGGCACTTTTTTGGGCCAAGTTAGGCACTTTTCTTGCAAAACTCAAGTTATTTTACACTGGGAAAGAGGCACCATAGAGATTCACTTTACATTTTGACAGCTGTTTCTCAGAAAGTTTGCAACAAAAACCTCGTGTGAGAGTTCATTACAAATTCCAAACTCAGTAAAAAATTGCAGTCAGGTGTTTCTGAACCATCACAAAATTCCAGAGAAGGTGCCCTTGAAGTGTAGCGTTAAACCTGGCATATATCTTAGGGGATTTTTACTTCTTAGAAATGATGAGTTCATGACTCTTGTACATTAGGTTCACATAAACTGTATTAGTGAAGCATTAATTCTTCTGCATTTCTATCATCTGTGTGCCAATGGATCTAGAAACGAGTGGCAGAAGAAACCCATGTGAATCTGTCTGACACAACTTTTCCCCCCCTCTCCTTTCTCTGTCTTCTTTGGTTTATTTTCTTCACTCAAGAATGCATTAGAGCTCTCAAAGTGGATAAACCCAAACACTTTTATAATGACTACCTGGGCTTTGGTGTTTACTTTTCACTATATACATTCCTAAGGAGTGCTCACCCCATGCTTTCAGCACCCTTGGTAGTTTTTTGAAAGTGTAGCAGTAAAATTGCAATTTTGGGGCAGTGTGGGCTATGTCTGCTCCAGTGACTTGCATCCACTAAGTGAAATGGAAAAAGAGGGTGTTGGGGAGCTGAGCTGGGACCTAGGCTCAGGGAGTGTGCACCCAAAGATTAGGAGAATTGTGCCCAGGGTATTAGAAATGTATTGACGTTTTCAGAAATAATTCATAGTGCTATTTGTGCTATTTAATGGCCCATGAAGCCAATGGATATGTTAGAGCTGGCACAGCTTGTGTGTGCTTCAGTAGCTTTAGATTAGAGTATGTTCTATTTGGTTTTGGAAAAATAGAGATTTTCACATTTTGATAGCACTATTACAATAATTTGTGTTTGTTATGCCTTTACTGCTTTGCCTCAAGATGATGTGGATTGTGCTGAAAACATGGCATTGGTGAGCTATGCTAAATACCAACATCTTAAATTGAACCCACAGCTTCTTGTCAGACATCACACGAGGGGGTAAAAAATGTTCTCAGCATCCTCTGTGCACTTTTTCATGGAAGGAATATGCGAGAGATGCAGGTTAAATTTCACTCACATTCACATCAGCCCTTTGGCAAACCCCACTTGAATTCCTGTGTGAATCAGGCTTGTGAACAGTCGTGTTTGATTCAAGGGTAACACCCAGTTATTTGTAAGCTCCTGGAATACAGGACGGCCGGCGAATTCCAGCCCTGCCAACAAAATGCGCTCGTACAGCTGCACGGTGGAAGTCAGCAGCTTTGTTTGTAAAGATGCTTTTCCAAGCCCTGTGTAGGATCTTGACCTGAGAAGAAAAGACTTTTGCTCTAAGAAAAACGGAAGCGTTTCTGTGCATTGACTGCTCCCAGCCGACACCACGAGGTGTTAGCGTAGAAGAGAGTCCCACAGCAACAGATGCCTGCACGTTTTTGCATGCAGTAAAACTTTTTCACTGTAAACTCTCTGTCCTTTGGGACTGGGGAGCTCATGTAAGAGCCTTGATGTGAGTAGTCCCAGATGTGGGGCAGGAGCTGAGCCCTGGGGCGAACACGCTGAAGTGCAGCCCGCTCCCCCTTCAGTGCTGCACTTTGTCAGCTTGAAATGTGTTTACTCCAAATCCACACGATTATGCAGAGATGTTTCATGAATTCTGCATGCCAGGTCACACCATCTCTGCCCATCCCCATTGTAAAATGCAGTTATGTGAGTTGGTGAAGGGAATCCGATTTTTTTAGGACTGTGTCCAAGATTTGTTTATTTCCATATTTTTCTTTATTTTTTTTCCATTTCTTTTGTAAAAGCCAGGAAAGAAGCCAATTTAAGCTATGCTCTTATTGTGTCTGGCACCAGAGAAATAAATCAGTAGCGTTTTACTGAGACAATATGTAAATACAGCTCAACCTTCCTCACACTGATCGCTCGATTGCCAATTTGGCCTCTGTGCAAATACAGTGTGGCTGAAATGATACTTCTTTAAAACTCACATGCTACCAGCATTCAGCTCTCCATATATAGAGCATTTTTCTGTTTTTAATTAGCAGCTTTGATATTAAGCCAACTGGCAAATATTTATTTGATGAAGATTCTCCATTCATTAGCAAAATGAGAAAAAATGAATCTATAATGACATATAACTGCCCCATTAAGTAGCATTAGCTATCCATTTGAGAGATAATAATATAAAATACAATTTTCCGACCACCAGATGTTGATGAATAAACTGGTGATAAATTGGTGGCACTAAAGCAATAAATGGGTCAGAGGTCAATTAGTTCCACCAGAAAGAAGCTACCCACTGGGAGAGTGGCAGCAACGCCCTGATGGATGCTTAGGGGGTGACTGGCTGGTGTTTGATTCAGAATTATGAGCAGGCAGCTGAGGGAGACTGAGATTCAGGACAAATTGATGTTTACCTTTATGGATTCCTGTTTTTATTGCAGCAAAGCCAGGAGGTCCCATGCCAGGCCTGGGGGCCGTGGCAGTGCTGTCCCCTCCCCAGGCAGCCGATGATCCTGGGTGATAGTTTTGGCCCCACTGGAAGCAATGGCTGAAAAAAATCCCCTCAGCCTCACTGAGACTGAGAGTCTCATGGAGTGCCTCATCCTGCGCAGATGTCTGGGTACTGTTCAGCCTTGACATGCTCAAGGGAAAGCCACTGTGCCTCTCCTTGGGGGCCAGCCTAAGGAAAACAGATTTACTCTAACGCGTAATCCCGTCCTCCAAGAGGGAAACACCTCAGAACATGCTGAGCTTTGATTTCGGGTGACTGGAACAAAGGAAGAAGAGAGCTCCAAGATGAGACAGCTGAGTTGGAGGACCCAGCAAGGGTGTGTAGGATGAGAGCTGAAATGTAGCCCCACATCACAAAAATCACTGACTGTTCCCTCCCTTTGTAGGAGGAATGCGTGGTGGAGCGGGGAGGATCACAGCCCCAGCATTGTTCCTTTAGCTTTGTGTAATTAAGATATTCTCAAGGAGTGAGCCGAGTCTTCTGTTCCAATAGATCTTTTTGAATTAGTGCCACAGAAATTAATCAACTTTTTTTTTAATCATCCATTTTATTCTGACCTATCACCTTCTCTTACAGCAGTAGCATGTAAATCTTATGCACACTGTGTTAAACTATGTTAATATATTCCACAAATCGCTCCCAAGGTTTGCTGCATTATGTTGAGCAAAAATGTGATGTGACAGATAATAGAGAGGAGAGAACACATGCACATTTCCAGCTCTAATTAAGTGCAAGTCTTGGAAAATACTCAGTCTCTGCGAAAAGTGCTCTAGTCCTTATGTCGGTCATCATCTCCACTTTTGACTGTCCCCTACAAAGTCCTGTCATCTTAGGGCAGTGCTGGAAAACAGACTCGAGGGACAAGAAAGAGTAAATACCCGTCATAGACGGCAATCTGTAATTGGTGGTGAGCTGGAAGCGTTCTGTGCCTGTTAGCTGGCGGAGGGGAGATGTCAGTGATCCCCTGTGCTTTTCGTGCTGCAGATCACCTTTGTCATGTTCCGACGTTTCGTTCTCTGGAATAATAGATCGCTGTTTTTCTGTCCGAATAGCTATTTCCTCCTCCTTGTACACAACACAAAAGCTATCGCTTAAGTATAAAAGCTGTTCATCAAATCTCTGCAGGATGTTCTTTGCCCAAATCTGCGCTTTAAAGACACTTTTTGCAGTGCAATATCTGAATTACATCAGATATAGGATAACTCTTCGCCCCCCCCCCCCTTNTACATGAGATATGGGATATCTCTTCGCCCCCCCCCCCCTTAAATTAGCAGCTCTGAGCAGAATTTAGAGTTGGAGTGGACAAAAATCTGCTGCAAGCAGCAAAGTAGAAAATGTTGTGGAGTTTTCTAAGTAAAACTACATGGTTTTATTTTTTGCTTGATTTGGTTTTTTTGGGGTTTTTTTTGGGTTTTTTTGGTGGTTTTTTTGTGGGGTTTTTTTGTGTGTTTTTTTTTTTTTGGTCTTTTTTTTTTTTTTATTNTTTGTGTTTTTTTTTTTTTTTGGTCTTTTTTTTTTTTTAATTAAATTCAAATGTCTAAAAAATCTATGTAATGTATTTTTTCTCCCCTTGAAATTAAAGCTGTACTTCCAGAAAATTCCACTGGGTGCAATTAGTAGAGATGGTAGAAATGCTCATAGTGAAAGCTGAATCTGTTTAAAATCCAAAGGGGTTTAGTTCAGAATTATTGCCGTGATCCTGCACACCCTTGTACCTCTGCTTGGCTTAAAAGGCATGGAAATCAATCACCCCAACTGAAAAACCCCAAACTGTTTATGATTGCGGTGCAATAAACCAGAGATTTGTAAGATACAGGTGGTGCCAACCAACTTCCCTCCAGCTGTGCCCTGAGGTGCAGGTTGGGGACACCCTGGGGGACCCTGGGCTGGTGTTTCCACCTGCCCAGCACTGCCCTGACCTGCCTTGGCTCCCCTGGGGCTGAGCTGGAGCCCTTGTCCCCAGCACAGGAGCTCTGAGCTGAGCTGAGCTGAGCTGAGCTGAGCTGGAGCCCTTGTCCCCAGCACAGGAGCGCTGAGCTGAGCTGAGCTGAGCTGAGCTGGAGCCCTTGTCCCCAGCACAGGAGCTCTGAGCTGAGCTGGAGCCCTCGTCCCCAGCACAGGAGCTCTGAGCTGAGCTGGAGCCCTCGTCCCCAGCACAGGAGCTCTGAGCTGAGCTGGAGCCCTCGTCCCCAGCACAGGAGCTCTGAGCTGAGCTGGAGCCCTTGTCCCCAGCACAGGAGAGGTCACACAGCTCATGAGTGCGGAGGGAGTTTGCTGTGCTGTGCTGTTCTGTCACCATGCGAGGACGGCTGTGTGAGGATGATGCAGGACGTGTTGGGTTATGTGGCAGGAGGAGGAGGCTGTTAATGATGTAGTCGTGGTTTAAGCACTTGATTTAGTGCTGTCTGTGCTGGAGGTGAGGGATTTCTCCCAGCAGGTGCTCAGGGAGCCCCAGGACTGAGCTCTGCCTGTGTGTGCCCAGGGCTGCGCTTCCCCCGGAGCTCCTCTGCACAATAGGGTGAGACCCAGCCCAGGGCTGTGTCACCACAGGGGGTGTTTAGGGCTCTGGGAAGCTGGGCTGGAAGGTGCTGTACCTCTGGAGATGCCTGATGTCAGCTGCAATTCCTGATGGCAGGGCTGTAGGGCTGGGTGTGCAGGGAGTGCTCCTTAACATGCATGGGACACAACGTGCTCAGACGGTGCCTGGAGCCTCACTCTTTCTTTTTGCTTTTCTCTCTTTCTGACTTTACTGAAGAAAATCACTTTCAGAATCTTTGTTTGAACGTCATCTTCCTTTTCTGTCCTATTATTTTCTCTCTGCTGTGATTTACAGAAAAACCCATGTAAATATTTTATGATAGAGCAAATTTTATTCTCTTTTCTCTCCCCTTAAAGAAAGCACCAATAAATGTTGCTTTGTCTTTGATTCATCCTCTGTAATAGCTTTCTCCCAAGCCCAGAAAAATCCTATACAGAGACAGATACACACTATTTCTTTCACAGAAGAGATATATTGACTTCTTAGTGTAGAGAATAGTCTTTTTTTTTTCCCTAATAGCATGGTCTTGTATTGTTGTCCTGATATTAGCATCTGGATATATCTTCTTCAGACAGATGGGCTTGTTATTTTGAGTCAAACCCAATGTGAATGATCAAAAAATGAAATTAAACCAAAGAATTAAGATAGAGTTATTAATTTCCAGTTCCATTTTCTTCCTTTCCATTTTAAATCTGTCCCTGTGTGCTAATGCATATATATACACACACGTATGTGCCCATACACAGGAGGTGTACCCACTGTAATTTTAGCCAGTATGTCTCAGCAGATGCACCCACAGAAAAAAAAATAAATGAATAATTTGCTGATGCAGTGTTACCAGTCGATGTTTGTTTCTGAGCTGAAGAACTTGTAAATGTCAGCCCAGATCCTGTGGCTTCGTCTCCTGTCAGCTTTCACACTCAGCTTAGCTGGGACACGCAGCAAGGAAACCTTTTAGAAAATCCAGCCTTCAGCTAAGGGTGCGTGTCTGAGATGAGCTGTGAGAATTGCTGTGCCCTGTTTGGCGTGGGGAGTGCGCTGACAGAGAGCCAGCAGTCCTGTGCTGTGTCTTCCTGGCACGTGCCCTCAGAGCCTGGAGCTTCAACAAGGACCCAAGGGCCCTGGCAGCTCACTTGGACTGTCCTGTCAGCTCACATATGTCACAGGAGTCTTGTAAAGGAATGGCTGGTGAGAGCTACCTCTCGGTCATGGCATCTTTTGCAGCCTCCTTGAACTCTGAAAATTCAGGCTGTTCACCTGCCCCTCACTCCATTATTGATGTTGGTACCAGCAGAGGGAAGGGGGAAGGGGGAAGTCATAAAAACTATGTATGTGTTCTTCTCTGTCATTTTTTTTCATTGTTTCAAATTTCTGAAATGCAAGTTCAAGGAAAGGGTAATTACTTTCTGCAAGGGGCATTCATCTAATGGGAGAGTCATTTGCAATGAAAATATTTTAAGACCTAGGTGAAATGCTGCTAATGATTTGCTCTGTCAGGTGGTTAGGGAGCTTTCAGGCTTCACTGGAGGTAGCAGAAGTTTGTTCTCAGCATGACCACTGAGGAGGCATTGCCTTAATTTCTGATCATGTCACACTTGCTTTTTATAGTATCAATTTATAATCACAGCCTCGTCTCTGTGGGGGACAGTGATGGGGAGAAGGGGCTGGATTGCTGGCACTGGAGGCAGGCAGGGGCTGTGTCACTGCAGGTGCAGCTGGAGCAGGAGCTCGCTGCCTGGAGCTGCTCGAGCGTTCTCCTTGTTGCATTAATGGGCTAAATTCATAGTCCAGAAATCTTTTTTAGTCTGTTCCTTTTTCAGTGTTGTTGTTGTTGTTGAGCTGTTGTAGCTCAGCAGGCTCTGGCTGCTTTTGTGCCAGGGGGCTGATTATACCAGAGCCGCTTCCCCCAGGGTGTGATTCTGTGCCAGGCTGACGTTCTTACTGAGCACTGCTGAGGCCTCTGACAGACAATTGATTTCAAGGAACACATCTCAGTATAAGAATCTCAGATTTGGAACATCTGCAAGGCACAAGGGTCTCTGTGCCTTTATGAAAGAGTTGGTTACGAGGAGAAAGAGTCTGGGCACTTGGAAGCAATGCTTCACGTGTACCTCTGCAGTTCCACAGACAGCCCTAAACCACTAGCAGTGTGAGAAATCCTCTTTCTTTCATTTAGTTTTTTGAACATATGTCTTCCTAAAGCACAGTGAAATCAGGTTTCCAAACTACCCATACATAGCTTAGAATATAATAATCATTTTTCACTCAGCAGCTTTGGCCAGGCTTCCTGAGAGGGATCTGTGAGAGGGTGCTCGGTGTCACCTGGATATTTGTCTCGTGATACTGGATTTGCACAAGCAGAAATTAAAAAAACTTAATTAACACAGATGCATTTTGATGATAAACTTGCTCTTTTGCCATGGGAACTTGAAAGATCTCAATTTTTTCATGGGAGGAAAATCCTTCTTCCACTCCATCCCCCTTAGTCTTTCTCACTCTTCACTGCCTCCTCCTTTTGTTTGTTATTCAGGTGTTTAAGTCTGCCTAGGATAAGGGACTAAAGAAATAATAGTGGTGAGAAATATTATAGGTAAAATACAGTATTAATGTAAGTAGAGTATGCTACTAATATCTTGCAATTATTTTCTATAGGAACATCTATTAGACTGTTCCCAAACAACTGCATTTAGGTGTTTCAAACAGTACAAAACTGTTCTTAGAAATATTGGGAAATTTCGCTTTATCTTATTTAATCTAATTAGACACCTTGTGCTATCATCATTGTAGTCTGCTTCCTTTTGGTTGGATCAGGTTTCACTATGAAGAAATGAGTGCATTTTTACAAGAGAACATTTACACAGAAGAAAAAAGCATTTGGGGCAATGCAAAGAAACACCAGATTTCTTGGCCTGTTTTCCTTTACTTCCTTCTGTTTCCAAACGAATTGCAGATCAGGTTGGGTATAATGTAGTTTAACTCCTCAACTCGCTCATTTAATCTCTTGTCAAAGTTGTACTTTAATGTCTATCCCCAGCCTTGGTAGAATTAAAAATAAAGAGTGTTGTCAGGTCCGGAAATGTAGTTATTTCACTTGTCATTTCTTGTTAGTCCTTTCCTTCACCCATGATCACTGAGTGGATAAAATATTTAAAAGAATGTGCTGTGTTCCATCAGAAGCGGTTGAGATGAGCAACAGGGGCTGTCAGCAGAAGAGGTCGTCAGGCAGTTTCACTCTCTGCTGTCTGTTGGGGCCTTTGTAAGCCAAGTGCTATGAAAATAGGCCAGCGACGCTGAAGGATCTGTGGTTTAACACATGGGTATGTGTTTTCAATAAGAGAATTTGGCTTGGATCCCAGGGGCTAGGAGGACTTGTTTCTTATGTGTGGTACTTCAGGTCCCTGGGAAATTGGAAGAGCATAAAAGTTCATTTCTGTGTGACTGAAGTGGTAATTTAAGAATGGATTCGGGTCTTTTGTGACACAGGGGTATAGTGCCCGTACACTAGCTGGGGGATCTGTACCTGCAAGTGGGTGACGGTGGGAGCTGATGGTCTGAAAGGCTCTGGGTGGATACAGCCAGTGTAGGATGGCTTAGATCTGATTCACAGAGCTCCTGAAAACTTGTTATTTCAGTGTTCAAAGCTGTTCAGAGCTGAGTGCCTCAAGGTGAAATGTCATCAATAGCCAGCTTCCTAGGCTGATGTTACATCCTACCAGATGCTGTACGTTGGTGGACCTTTGTGGTGCCAAGCCAACGCTTCACACGCCTCTTCTTGACCTTCCTTTGAGCAAAACTGTGGCCCTCCTTAGCGAGCTGCAAAGATTTTTGCGTATCTGACTGGACCTGTACGTGTCGTCTGTGTAAAGAAGTCACGGATGCCACGGAGTCTGCTGCTCATCACAGGCACAGGAGGGTGAAGTCAGCCCGGCGTGACCTGTTCTGCACAACAGGCGTGGGTGAACTCTCTGCCCTAAGGACCATTGGCAGGAATCCCACCCAGGTCAAGCCCAGTGATCTTGGCTTGTGTCAGGATTGACACAGCTCCACAGTGCTAATAGCAGGTCAGGATGCTAAGTTGTATTTTATCTCAGGCTGTCTCCCTCTGCCTCATAAATAAATGTTTTCATGGGCATCAGCATTATTTTAACACCATGTTGCAACCTGAATGTTTTTGGTTTTTGAATAGCGTTCTGAGAGCTCCCAGTAGTACCACAGCTGTTGACAGCATCATTTCCATTCACTCTTTTCTAATGCCTTGGGATGTTTTTAGTTTTTTTTTTTTAATTTTTCTTTTTTTTTTATTCAACGGGAAACTTATCCCAGCTGAATTCTCTCATTTTTTAGAGACAAACATAAAACCCTGTTCCCTCTCTTCTCTTCCCATCCACCCTGCCTCCCTGAAGGTCATGCCTACCTTTATGAAACAAATCCCAGCTTTTGTTTGTAATGCCATGTGAACGAAGCTCACAACAGCACTGGGACACCCAAGTGACTACAACATCCCAGTCTGTTGGCTGATGTTCAAATGCACGATGACAGATGCCAATCTAAGTGCAGAGGCAGTAAGAGAAATAAAAGATGTGAAGTAATTAACACTGTAATCAAGTAATCAATTAATTGGCAGAAATGAAATTTGCACCTTTCCTTAGGTTTCTTTGCTTGTTTCTTTCCTCAAGAAAATAAAGCAGCATAATGTGTGGAATTCTCTGTCCCTTTCTCTCCCTCTGAGTACTTAAGTACAATCTTTGTTTCATTTTTCCTAATATATCTCCCCCACAAAGCAAAGTAATTATTGATAATATTCTGCGTTTTCAGTCAGTCTTCTGTAGATTTTAGAAGTTCAGCAAGTAGACTCAGTTTAACCTTTGTCCTGCTTCCAGCATACAGATGATACCCCTGGACAAAGCTCTTCTGCAGTTATTCCAGATACCTTTTTAACTTCCATTCTCATGGCAGCAGGGATCACTGTCCAGCCTTTGAATGGAAGGGTCACCTGGATGCTAGATAAATTATATTTACATCTAAATATTAATAATGGGAAATCAGGGAAGTGGTTCTAGTTGTGTTATACCCATCAGTATGTGTCCTGCCTGCCCTAAGAACTTTCTCCGTTTTTCAGGATTTACTTGAATGTTGCAATTATACAATTAGCATATTTACCCTATGCACGTAATTATACATAGTTACTGTAATCATGATGGGGAAAGAAAAAGCCTGTGTTTAATAAGTCCCAGTGAAATTCAGATGAGAAGCTCGGCATTAAAAGAACATTAGGTACTTGATACAACACCGAAATGATTCATATTCAAATGCCACAGAAGAATACGGGATTGCCAGAGAGCTGCTGCATTTAAGTATTCAGATATTCATTTTCCAGTGTGAATTTCCTTGGCTGAGTGCAGTTCACAGCAAAGTTCTTCTGGGAAATAAACTCATACACGTATCATACAAATATGTACAAAAGAGGGTGTATTCAGGTGTTCTGAAAGTGGTATTCTTTAACTCTGACAAGGCCTCAGCATGGCTGGGTGAAGCGGTGCAACAACTCAGACCTGTTGCTTTAGTACTGAGTGAAAGAGAGAGCAAACTTCCTCAGTTAACATTGTTCCCCTGAAATGGTGTAAATAAGTAGCCTGGGATGCCTTTCACAGCGTAATGATCTTTCCTAAGCTGGAAGCTGTCATTGGCATTGAATTCTTCTTCCAAGTTTCTGATAGTAGGAATGGTTCTTCCAAACTTCTGCATATTAAAAGCACTGTTGTAGCAAAAGTCACATATAATTGCTCCAAAGTACAGCAGGGACAGAATGGTTTAACTGCAAAAGCTGGGTGAATCTCTGGGGAATTCATAGGAACAGAAACCAGAAAGGAAGGTTTTGCCAACACTCACCTTTCCTTTTTTTTTTTAAATTTTTTTTTGTTCAAAGATTAACTGGTAGGGTTTTGAGTCTTCCCATTGCCTGAGGAGCCCTCAGTGGACTACTGGGAAGACAGTAGATACAACACAAGTGTCCTGGAAAGAACTTCTGTGCGAAAGAATTCGTGCTAAACTTGTGGTTTGCAGCTGAAATGCTTTATTTCGAGGTTATAGTTGAGTTTCTTTTTTAGGAGATAATAATAGGGGAGGAGGGAGCACTGAGAGGCCCCACAGCCTGGGTCTGCCCCACGGCAGGCTCAGCTAGAGCTGAACAGGGCATGACACAAAGTGTACAGCCTCTTCTTGAAAACCTTCAGTGACACAGATCCAGCAGTTTCTGTGAATAATCCATTTCTGGGCTTCATTAAGCTTGGTGTTAGAAAGAGATCCTTACGATCCAACAGAACCACGCCATTGCTATTTAAACTTGGTGTTTGTTGTCCTATATTTTTGTAACTACCTCAAAGACGTTTGTCCTGTCTCCCCTAAGGCTGGAAGGTAGAAAGCAGCAGCTTGGAAGGAGCTGGTGATGGTAGTGCTTAAAGAACTAATTACTGTGGTGGTTAGGATTAGGCTCGAGAGAGAGTTAAAGAGCCTAGAGCTCCAGGAGCTCTGGGGCTGGAAAAGGCATGCCAACACGATCCTGTGAAAGCCCCAGCCTTGCTGCTCCTGCACCTTTCTAGTCAGGATCACCCCTGGTGATTTGTGCCTTATCCTTTTTTTTTTTCTTCCTCTTTTCTTTTATCTCCTTCATTTATCTCAAATTTATGCTTCTATACGGTGCTGTGAGTGAACAGGTTTTATGGAGAGGTGAGAAGGGCCTTCTTTTGGCACTTAAGCCACTTTTTACAACTCTGAATTAGTGGAAACACTTGTGGAAATTCAAAATACTGGTTTTTCAATATACCAGTTTGGAGATAGGCAAGGAATGCTTCTCTCTCGATGAAGAAATTCAGTGAGAAGAGGAAGGTGCTTCATGAATCATTCCTTGCAGAGGGGCTGAATCTCAACGGTGTAGCCAGATTACTGTCACTCAGATTTATGGGAATATATCTAAGGTGAAGATGGATACGAGATCTTCCCTTAGAAATGCTCCCCAGAGGTGACTTGCATCAACGTGCATATGCCAAGTGGACTTTAATCTCCCAGAATTCACGTGTGGCTACAGGTTTAAGATTCCCCTCAAATGTAGGGCATAGCTGTAACCAACTTTTAGAAGATTTACACGATTTACATCATATTCTGTGTGGCAGATGCCTGACATAAGCTGTTGACAGATCTCCCGGGTGCTGAAAGCAGCGTATGGGATGCTCTAGGCAGATCATGGGAGTTTTATGGTGGCTGCTTTCTGTTGATGCACTGATGAGCAGAGAGCGGCCAGCTCTTTCGGGATCTTCCTTTAGGGATTTGTATTCTTACGGTGGAAGTGTTAAACTGAGTTCCATGTTGTGTGTCCCAAGCAAGCTGGCTCAGATGTAAATACATGCCGTGCCAGCGGTTTGGGTTTTTGTTACAGATCAATCTCCCATCAGGAGAGAATATTCTGAATAATGCAAAGTCCTGACTACCACTTTTTAGCAGCTTATGACTTGTCTCCAGAGCATCGTAGCATCTCGAGGCTGTTCCCAAAAAAATGTTACAAGCAGGTAGCAGCCCCAGTTCAGAAAACAGAAACACAGCCATTAAATGAGAAGCAGTAGTTTTGTATGTTTAATTGGCAATTAAAAGCGTGCTTTGTGTTCTGTGACCTCGAGGCCAAGCATCCAAGTGCTAAAATGTGACTTCTATTTGCCCAATACCGTTCTGATGTCACCTGTGCTTCAGAGGTATGATTTTAATTGGTCGCTAGCACTTGCAGCAGCAAATAAATAGAAAATAAATATTTCATGATTCTCATCCATTGGCTAATGTCTGTTACATTATTAATTTGTGTGTAAATGTGTTGTCTTGTTTGTGTTTGAGAGGTTTAGGTACCCAGAATGGCAGTTTGCCTATTCTCACTGCACAACACTTTTGTCAACTGTGTCTATGTTCCAATGTTTCAGCACTGTGAAAAATGCTGCCTGTTTTAAGTGATATATAAGGGATTCTATGTTTTCAGAGAGGAACCCAGTACTTAAGAGAGTGTTTTGTGACAGGTTGTATGACCAGCCCTAATTTGGACTAGAGCTTAAAACAATAAGAGGTGCTATCCCAGAATCTCGATGAAAGTGTGACAAAGTGGAAGCAACATCTTCGGCTCTCATGAATTTGTGCAACTCTCTAATTGATTCCAGTGCTCGCTTATGTTAGCTAAAGATCTGAATATTGACTGGTGAGGAGGAAGGGAAGGAGTTCTCAAGGAATTGCTGAGGAGCAGGTGGATATTTTTCGCCAGGCTGCCCAGCGCTCTGAGCAGTCGCTTGGGGGAGAGCTCTAAAAATGTACTCCTGCAAGTCTCCAGGAAGACTTTAAGCAGAGAGAGAGTGCATGTGGTTTGGCAGCCAAGCAGAAAAATATATTTAAAAATCACTATTCTGTTTACTGATTACCTTTGGGAACTCAGGAGAAGTGATGCTTTTACGGAGTAATCGGCAAAAAAGTTCTGTGGTCTCAGGCAGTTTTGCTGAGTTGATCCAATCCTAGAGAAGGTGTTTTTCAGTGCAGGTTTCTTAGATTCCCTGTAGGAAGAGAAAGAAAAAAGTCTGAAATCTCTCCTGACCTGACTCTCTGATTTTTAGTGTTTCCCCCCATCCCTGGATTTGGGACCTGACGAGTGAGCTTCTTGCTGCAGCAGCTTTCTTGTCGGGAGTGAAGCTGAACTTGGAGCGTGGTGTAACTGCGTGTTCCTGTAGCAGCCTTGAAAAGAAAATAAAAAATACTTTAGGTGCAATTTTTACTTTGCTTGGATTTTAAAGGAGCAAAGCTCACAACAGAGCCAAATGCAGAGCATTTTCACCCAGATCCAGGTAACTTCAGTTTCTGAGCGATAGTTTCTGTGATTGTGAGATGAGAGGTGAACATGAGCAAAAAAAGTCAAGTTGCTAAGAAGTGGCTTCTTGAAAAGATAAGCCTGTCTGCCTCCCTATACACTTACCATGTAGTTTAGTGTCCACATAAAGTGTCCTTAACATATTCCCTTTCATTTCTCTGTTTCTAAGGAAGGTCATAGAAAACCACAACAGGATTTGGGATTTCTCAGTAAAAGGAGGTGAATCATCCTCCTCCCTGCAGCTCACTTTTCCCATGTGTAAAGGCAGGTTAACAATGTTTATTTAACAAAGAGCCGCAGGGCTAAGTTATTATCTCAAATGTTTTGTAACTGGAAGCATCTTACCGAGTTATATTTTTACTTTTGCTGCTAGTAATGGTAAAAAAAGAAAGGGAACAGTACTAGGGCAGCTGGCATTCACCTTCAGCAGTGCTTCGTGCCTGACTCTTCGAACCTTCTCATTTACAAGCACGAGAAATGGGGGATCCTATGTCCAGTGATTCCTCATCTTTGTGGCTTTGGACTCCAGCTGCCAATGGGGCTCCGTGGTTCTGCCACACAGGCAACAAGAGATGAGAATTGACCTGTTGACTTTAAAAAAAGGCAAAAAAGAAGATACCTGTTGTGGAAAGGGAGAAAACTGTTTTCTTTCTCACCACTCTAAGTCACAGTGATTTGTGGGAGGCTGAAACTGGGGCTCTAACAGGAGAGAAAGCAGGAGATGACTTCTGTGTTGTGGCCAGATTAAACCTGAGTTTGAAGAACTGTTGAAATATTTCTATTCTAGGAACACGTTTTGGGTGTTTCGTGTCCTAATTATTCTGAAATATCATCCGAGACTCCCATGTGCACAAGGAAAGCTCTCCTGATTAACGTCGATACGCTGCTTATCCCTTTCCTCCAGGATTTGGAGTCACTGGACAGAAAAGTCTCTGTGGCTTGTTTTTCTACTGAGCCCGGATGTGCTCTGAGCTGGGAAGGGCCATGGATTTACATGTGTTAAAAGTCCAGCACGAGAGCCAAAAAAGTACTTTCAAAACTACAATTGTGAAAGAGCTGGTCCTCTGAATATTTGTTTATGCTTTGTTATTGTTTATAAACTTCTCTATTCCACGTGAGGGAGAGCAGTGAGGGGAAAAAAAAAAAAGAGAGGTTTGGAACTGCTCGGAATAATTTTGTCAGAAAGACTTTTTCGATTACAAAACCATTTTCCCCAATATTTGGAAAATCAGTTTTGATGACATTTCTTTTTGTTAAAAAACCCCAAGGGATCAAGTGCTTTGATTGTGTCAAAAGCCTGTTTCAATTTCTGTTGTAGGAGCACTTCCAAAAACTCCAAATGAACATATTTTAGCAATGAAGTACAAACATAAATATGTTCTTATGAGCTTAAAAAGCTGAAAACCGTCCCCCAGCATTTGACAGATCTCAAGCCAAAGCCAAAAAAAATAAAAAAAATCACAGAAAACGAATTACTGACATTGTCACTATTGCCACGGGTAAATATATGGTGCTGGTTTTCAAGGACTAAACATCTTTTGTTTTGGACTTGCTGTCGTTGACTGATCAGCACAAATAGTGAGCGCACAGAAGGTTTCTGTGTCAGACAGAGCCTTAGGCTGCTGCGTGGCTTGGAAGCACGAGGGATGTGTCGGACAGGCTCTGCGAACGCGGCTCCTGCCACGTTTCCTCCCACCAAATGCATTTTAGATGTGCACCAAGAGCAAACCCCGTGATTGGCCGCGCTAAATCCTGCAGTCAGGGGTTCCTCTGTGGCATCTGTCACGTTAAGGTTACCAGGAGGAGAAATCGAATCTCTGTGGTGCATGGCATGAGGAAAAGAGAGGGAGTGCTTTGTTTCTGACTGTCTCTCGTGCTGCCCTGCTGCTGCCTGCCCACTCCCCAGGTCCCATGCATCCCAGGGCTGGGCTGTGGGGCCCCAAGGCTGCAGCTCTGTGCCCCAGCCTGAGGCTCCTGCTGTGTCCAGCCGCCTTCCTGCCTTTGCTGGCACCGTCCCTTGGCAGTTTCTGGATGGTGGAACAGATTTGTGAAGCACCACACAAGTGTGATCAGAGTTTGTGGAGCAGATGCTGCCTGGCACCGGCTGGCAGAATTTTGGTGAAGTCCTGCATAAGGGGGATCTCCCCTGAGGTTTTGTTTTCCTCTTGCAGTCAGTCTTTCCTGTGCTGCTGAATTCTGAGACTTCCTTCCAGTGCTGCAGACCTGCTGATTGTTGCAAATTACTTGTTTTTAATATAGACTATGCCTCACCCCTCATCCCCCTGCTCCCCATGACACTTTTTCCTTGGGAAGCAGTCCCAGATGGGGCCCCACAGTCTGGTTTTGTCCATTCCTCCATGTACTGGGAGGTTTCCCAGTGTGAAGCCCTTCTTGCCTCTGCTGGCACCTGGGATAATTTTCCTTTGCAGCTTGTTTTGTGGATACAGCCTTTCTATCGCCTTCATCGAGAAAGAGAACCTGCAACTTTCACATGATAAAAGTCTTGGTGCTGCAAAGTCTTACCAAAAGCAGAGAGTGGTTGCGTAGCAGTTGCACCTGGATGCAGAGAAGACAAATGCTTGTCCATGGGGCCACCAACAACTCCAAGTGTCTCCCAGCCGTGTCCTTTGCTTCCACAAATGAGGTTTGCGTGCCATGGAATGCAGCAATTTATGGCTGAATGTTTCAGTAACGAGTGGGCTTGTCTGCAATGGCTGCTCAAGACTCTGATAATTATCTCAGAGTCCTGGTGATGGATCCTAGGACAGTTGTAAGAAATGGCCAGAAGTGCCTGAGGAGTTTAAACCTCATCTCTACAACCTGTACCAGGAAACAAACCTTTTCCAAGCTACCCCGGTGTTTGTGGCCATGCTGTTCCAGAGCATCCCCTTTTCTCTTTCAGCGTCCTCATGAACAAAGGCATCTACTCAAAATAAAATAAATTTTATTTTTCCATGGATTTATTCTGGAACAATCATGTCAGTTAATATCCCGAATGAGAGCCTGATTTTTACAGAAAGCCCAAATGTTGCTGAATGCTAATATTTGTAAATGCTTTGGAAAAGTCTCACCCTTTATTTCTGGATCTTACTGACTTGGCTGGAATGTTGTGTATCAGTAAACAGCTCAGGGCAGAGTTAGGAAGCAGCCTGAGCTTGTACTTTTCTGCCCTTCAGAGGTTGTAGTTAAAAGGCAGAAGAATCAGACCCACTTCTCAGTCTAACCTGACCTGTACTAAATCATTAACCACGTTGGTCTCATCCCCTCCGTTTAAATACGAGTGGATGCTTACTCATTTCTTAATATAGTTTTGCTCTTAAATGATTCATATTCTGTTTTATCATTTTCATAGCACTTTATAGAGACTTGGCAGAGGCCTGGGGGACCTTTACTCTCTCCAGCTTGTCACTCCAGATGGCTTTGCATTTCTACAGCAGATGAGACGCTCTGGTCATGGCAGTGCAGTTGCCTGCATTTACTAATCCGCTTTGCCAACCTCCCAGACCCCTGTAGGATGCTTCTGTGCACCACATTTGAAGAGTTTGCATTTAAATTGGCTGTTGAAATTCATGTTTCATTTTCTTATTTTAATTACTGTCTCTGCTGCACTCCTAGATTCTGCTGGAATACTTGGGGACTATTGAGGTTTCTTGTGATTTTGGTAATAAATTTAGACCTGATATTATTGCTGCTATACCAGGATCTAAATAACTTGTGACTCCAGATTTTTTCGAGTAACACCAAACATCTATAGTAAAAATAGGCAAAAGAATAGAGTCTTCATTTTACTCTTGGTGAACTGAATCTCTGAAAGATTAACTGATTTTCTTGAGGATGCTCAAGGGACTGTCCCAGAACCTGGCACCTCCATTCTTTGGGGCTCGTATGACTTCTGGCTTAGAAATTCATGAAACCTTGTGGGATCAGATCCACAGCAGCAGCTTGAGGAGCTAATCTTATGCCTTGGAGTCAGTAAAACGAGATTCCTCACAAGTGCAGTTTCACTTACACAGTGGAAAAATGTTTCTGACTATTAATGTACTTTTCGTCTCCGCGAATATATTTGAGTCAAAAGTGGTATGAAATATTGGGTCATTTGCAACTGAATTGGAGTTTGTGCAGTGTCTGGGTCAGCCAGGAAAGCTGTACTCAGCACATTGAACCAGTGTATTTTAGAAACCCCCCTCAAGGCTGTTACTGGGTAGCAAACAGGCTTCATATCCATAAAGTGTTGTTTTTCTGGAAAACAGTCCTATTATGCTGCTCTGAAATCTACTTACTTAATGCTATGGTCCTACTGTGTTTCTATGAGTCTGTCTTTGGGTAATCCTGCAGCTTTTGCCTCAGGCCTTGGTGTATCACACATGAAACTGTGCTGTGGCACTGGTGGTGTCAACTTACTACTCCAGTTTTGTACTCAAAGTAAAGATAGCAAATTGATCCATGCTCTGTTGAGTGGCTTTACTACTTGTGAAGTGCTCCTGTACCTCAGCAGATTGCATCTCATTCCACTTTCAGGACCAGATGCCTTTTCCCCTGTGCCTGGTCCCTAAAACGGGTTTAACATCACGTGCAGGGGTGTGCACATTGCTCTGCTTTGACCTCTCTGGGGTTGTTCAGTACACTGCTCAAGCCAGTGAAAAGGGAGCAAAGGACTCCTGAATTCACACTCTTGCAGGATAAGTCTTGCACAGTCAATGCTGAGAGCTTGTGAGAGCAGCAGAGCCCTGGTGGGTGGTGTAAGCAGATCCAGGCTGCTCTGTGTCTGTCTGTCCGAGCTCCACAGCTCCTGGCAGCAGCAATGGATGCAGAGCTGAGGGAGTGGACATTGCTGAGAAGCTGTAATAAAGAAGAGACTTTGGTGGTTGAAGTTTTCAGTTATCCTCAAGGCTGGTTTGAGGCTGTTGTGGTGTTTAGAAAGGGGAAATGTGGAGTGTTGGGTTTTACCATGCTTGTGCAGAACCCTGTGGGGCCAGTTGGGACCAGCTGCTGTGCTCTGCAGTGATTCGCGTTGTAAAAATTGGATGTTTAGAAACTGGATGTGAGTAAAGCTTCTGCAGGGCTGAGCTACTGCTTGGCCACTTGGCTCTGTCTTTTTGTAGGTCCTTGCTGATGCATTGTGAGTTTAAATTTAGTGCTAGAATGAATTATTCACCACTGAAGTCAGAAGAAGGATTTTCAGCTCAAAGTTTCAGGCTGTTTTCCCTAGCCCTCTCCCAGTTAGAGGAAGCACTAGTCAGACAGATATTTAGAAGTGCTCTGTTTTCGGTCGAATTAATTTATAATTAACCTGAGAACAAAAAAAAAAGAAAAGGAAATCTGAATATCTCTGAGAAAGGATAAACTTGGTGGGCATCTCAGACCACTTTTTCAATCCTTTGTTTGGGTACTATGGAACTTCTAGGAGGATTTCAATCTTTATTTTGGGTATCCGGTGATTCCAAGCAGAGATATCATTTATTTGGCAAGCTCCAAGATCGTCATTCCTCATCGCTCTCTTCCTGTGACACCTGAACCTGCCAGGAGATGACAGGTGTGTTAAATTAAGTGCCCATGGAAAGGAGAAGAGCTGTAGCCGAGCAGTTCCGTATTTCTCTGGCCGTGGTCTCCAGCAGTGCCGTTACTGTTGGCTCCGAGGTCGTGCCTTAGCCTCACCCCGCAGTTACGCACTCGGAAAGCCACAGCCTGTCAGAACAGCATTAGTGTCAATCCCAGCACCTCACCCACCCACTGCCCGAGATGTTAACTCATGTGCTCCCTTGTAGTGATGAAGGGAGCATGATCAGCCCCTTGTCAATCAGCCTTTCCAGCTGAGCTTCTGCCTCGCTTGTGAGTTATACTACCATTAGCTAAAACAAAGTGGGTGTTCTTTTCTCATGTTTCTCGCGTTTCTCACCTGTTTTCCCATCGGAGAGAAATCCAAGGTGACACATCCATGCTGCAAGCTCAGAGGTGCTGCAGAGTGGATCACAGGAGGCCTCTGGGTTTGGGGGGGTGGCTGCTCACCGGTCTGTGCTGTGGCTCTCGACCTTGTGCGCGTTCAGGGACGACATCCACAGTGCTGCCATTCTTAGAAGAGGATACATCTCCGTGTAACTAAGCTCTGGGTATTTCTCAGCAGTCCTGCTAATTGCTAATGACAGGGACCTTGGAAGTCTCTGAAAGATCACAGTATTTTAATTTGCATTTTTCTCTAAGGAGCGAAGTTGACAGTGAGCGAGCACTCCGCTCTTGCCAGACACCTCCATCGGGAAGAGCGAGTTTTCGCCACTCCAGTAAAACATCCAAAGCACTCAAATTTCCATCAGGATATTACTGTTTGTTGTATACTTTATGTCTGAGATAAAAGAAAGCAAACTAATTTTAAAATTGTATCCCTGGGGGAAGATAAGGATACCAGGCTTATTGGTTGCGAGGAAATCCCTCAGCTACTTGAGCATTTAAAGGAGCCTGAGAGTAATTGTAAAACCAAGTCTCTGTCAGGTGCCCGTGTGCAACTTTTTAGCTGAAAAAAGACTTGTAAAGGAAATCTTCTAAGCAGCACAGACCATAAATAACACACCATTAAAGCCTGGGAAATGTGGACGTGTCGCTGTGCCAGGGCTTGTGCTCTGTAGGTATTCTCTGATTTAAACCAGAGTGTGCACCTTAGCATCCCACAGGGAGCCAGGATGCCAGGGCACTGCTCTGTCTTCTGGCAGCAGGTAGCTCAGAGCTGGAGCACCTCTAAAACGTGCTGGGACGCTGGGGAGTGGCAACAGTGGTTCATAAGCTGGTTTTACTGTTCTTGATTAGTTTGGTGTCAATTACCTAGTGATTCTTTTTTATACAAATCTAGAATATTGCCTATTTGGAGAAAGTTTATACAGCTTTGCTTTAATTTCCATGGTCTGTTAGCAAAATATAGAACAAAATTCTTTTGGTCAAGTTTCATCTGACTAATTAGAGTTTCTGTTTACTTTGAGACCACAGTGGTGGTTGGTACCATCTCAGAGCCTGGCCTACTTAGAAATAAAAAAAAAGGAAAATAAAATCTTACCTTTTATCACAAAGTGTGAAACCCTAGTCCTAGCAGCTTTTGTGTGAAAGAAAAAAAATAGTCTGTTCTGACACAGTCAAGAGATTTCTGGTGAAACTGGAGTTGTTTCACTCTCATCACTTCTGTCTTTGTGATACTAAACTTTTTCAAATAACTTTATGCTTTATTTTGACTTAACTTCCTTTGCTGTAGAAATTTTCACCTAGGTGAAAATGGTAGCACTCCTGATTTTCCAGACTAATTTGCAGTGTGATTATAGAATCAATTAAAGGGTATTAATGAGAGATATCTCCTGTACTATCTGCTTCATTTTATGGTTATTAGGAAGCAACTTATGGAACAGTTACCATAGTCACAACCTAAAAAGATAGGGGCAGTCACACAGCTTGTGAGCTAAAATCCTGTATTGCTACATGCATGAAATCATAGATAAGTGTGACAGGAGTTGACATCTCAGATACAGTTTGACTTAGCAATGAGGGACAAAGGCACGATAAGACACACTGCCTCTGGAGGGGAAGAAAAGATTCGCTGTGGGAGTCGTTTTGATTTTTGAAAGAACTCGCAGCGCTTCAGAGCGATTGTGCTGTAACGGTTGTGACATCAAAAGCAAGGATAAACTCCTGGAAAACTACATTTACAGAATTTCCATTTAACCATTTAATGGAGTCACGGAATGAGCAAGGGGATAAAACACAGGGACTGCCCACAGCAGTGACTCCTCTTTGAACACACAGGGTTTACTCCTGTTCTCCGTGTGGTTTATAGGGCTGCGGGGATTTCATCCACAGCTTCCCCCCTCTGAGACCTGCTGTCTCCCAGTGACCCCAACTCTTATGATTGCTGATATTGTTTTCTCTTCTTCTCAAGCCCGTTGCAGTAAATGCCACTTACAAAACCTGCTGCAAAGAGCAGGCAGAGAAATGCGTGCCTGAGAGAGAGTGAGGCTGTCGGGCTTTTTGTGCAATGGCAGCAGTGTCAGTGCTGTCCCTTGTGTCCATGTCCCCTCTGCACACTCTGAATGACCACTGAGATGTCTGTGATCTGGCCCCTTTGCCTTTCTGACTTGGCACACTGAGTCTTCATTGTAAAAGTGCTAAAGGTTGCAATGCCATATCCATGTGTGTAGGCTACAGAGCAAAAAAAAAATCCAAAGAAAAGGCAGCCTATGAGACAAATTGATATTTTGGTGTTGAAACCAGTGGGTGGCTGATACATGTGGGAAGATTTGACCCAGTGGCCTTGCTGCAGCCTCTGGAGCAGGGTCAGTCTGAGCAGGGGCAGGCTGATACCTGTGAATACTGCTCAGAAAGCCAAATTAGCGAGTGCTTTTGCATGATCTGTCTTCTGCTGCCTGGGCATTTTCCCACAGTGCTTGGAGCTCTGATTAAGGCAGCCAACCATAAATCACTAAGGCACATGTCAATGAAGCCCTTACGATGCCACTGGGGATAGAGGAATCATATCCTCTTATTGCTTTAATCGTGAGGTTGGAGTCCATTAAAAATCCATTTAAATCTATGAACTGGTGCTAGTTTTAAACTGGTAATTTATGTCCAGTGGATATTAGCAGCATTTTTTCCCCTCTGTATCTGAACTGTTGCCAACAGCTGCTCTAACTAACCAATGCTATTCATGTTCAGGCTTACACAATATAATCTCCTTCACTTTCTGGGTATCAGCAGGCAGCAGTAATGGGTATTGTCTGGATCAAAGCCTCTTACAGAAATGTTGCAAACCAAAATGAGAAGGCTGGAATAGCACACCATCGGTACTTGGAAAGTGTTCCAAACTGGGAATCGATCTGTGGATTTTCTGCCATCATCTTTCAAACTGCGTTTTGGAAGGACTCAGAACAAGCTCAGTGGAGCATACCTGATACCCAACATCCACCTGCCAGGATGAGCTGTACAATAATAATTAAACAGATGCTTTTAGCAAACAAGGGTACGTTCAGTCTAGCTAATTACTTTGTTGGTTTTGGAGTCTGAGTATTTCGGAGGCTCTCTGTCCTTGTACTCATCTGATTTGCAAAACAAGGTGCTCTGCAGGGGAAGAACTCACACACACAGAATGAGCTCTTCCCCTCCAGTGCTGTTGCCCGGTGGCCTTTGAAGATAGGCAGGAATTCTCCCACTTCTAAGTGACCAAAATCAGATTCTGCTGAAGGAGTCCAGTTGAAACAGTGCTGGATCCATGTGTATTGTACTGTTAATACAACAAGAAACACTACAGATCAAAAGCAGCAGCAATGGCACAGCTGGCACCTACATTATTGTGTCTACAGCCTAACAACGTAGAAGCAAAGACAGCTTGGGCAGGTGTATCCTGAGGCTGGGATGGTTCTGGCAGCGTTTGGACAGGGTCATGACCCATTTAAAGTAATCTAACTTCTCTCCTCTACACTGCTAAAAACCACTAACTGTTCTATGGCAGTTCCCATTTTGGTTTTCTTGCAGAAATGAACTTTGGATCACAGAGGTCAGTGTTTTCTCATTTACTCATGGTATTAAAAATTTTTGGAATTAAAACAAAGCAACACAAAATTTTTTGTTCCCATTGCCCGTTTTCCTGTCTGAGAGGATGTCCCCCAGCCCTGAGGACTGTGGATAGTTCAGGTATCAGTCAGCACAGGGGCTTTTCAACCCCCCCATCCCAGGTCCCTGCATTTCCCTTGCCTTGCTCTGGGGTCCACTGCCCACCTCCCCTGGTTCAAGCCTCTGGGCTGCCAGCAAAGCACAGATGTCCCCCCAGCCAGTGCCACAGGGGCACGGCGGGGCAGAGGGGATGGTGACTGTGAACAGGGCATCTGTCTCCAGCTATTTTGTCCATCTGTTACAGCTCTTGCTCTTAGCAGGGGAGCACCTGCTCCAGGAGCACTGCAAGAGCAGGAAGGAACTGGCACCTGAAGGGTGATGAGATCAGCAGAATGTTGGCTGTAAATGTGTGGATCGCAGTTGGAGATCCATGAAGGGATGTAGGAGCAAATGTTGGAGGTTGTGGTGAGGGATTTGTGCTCTGCATGTGGAAATGATCATCAGAGTGCACTGGGACTGGCTTGATCAGCCAAAGGCAGGCAAAAAGTAGCCAAAAGAAAACAGGCAAAGGCTCAGATATTTCTCAGCCAAAGTGCTGGCCCTTACTTTTTAAAATGAAATTAATTAATTTCTTCTGGAACTCTACCAAATTATTCACTCCTACTTCTGGTAGCAGCAGCCGCAGAGGTAACCAAAAATCTCCAGGTAGTGCAGGTGTTTGCTAGCAAGAGCAGCTGTTACTGTTAGAAAAAACCCAAAAGGTCCCCTTCAGTTTCAGCTTCATAACCCAGATGACAAGTTCTGAAATGAATTAAAAAAAAAAAATCTCCAACAGACGCTTCATCAAAACCTGGCTCCTTGCTTGGCTTTGCTTGCAGCTGTTTTGCTCCTTCTGGGGCTTGGCACGGGATAGCTGTTGTGGGAGCTGTGTTCACCCTTCTGCACGTCCTTTTTTTGACTCACCTTCCATTCAGAAGCCAGTTTCTTTTTTTCTTCATTTTTTTGCTCATTAGTGCAGAAGAAGCGACTGTGCTGCTGCCTCAGCCAGACAAAAATCAGCTTAGGCAGGTGGAAGGTGTTTGTTTTGTACTGGGAGCTCACTTGGGACAGAGAGTAAAGAACAGAAGTAACTTGTTCCCCCCCCCAAAACATCTTTGTTATAACAATTTTCTCATGTGAAGGTTCTCCTCTGAAGCAACACGGCTCGTGGACTGGACTTGGGGGCATCCACCTGATGCCTCAAAAGACAAAGCTATGCTCATGTCAGCAGCATGAGGGAAAGTTAAACTTGTGGATACAGGCAATCCAAACTAAGCCAGGAAGCCTCTGTTTGATTCAGACAGCTTAGAGCTGGCTATCACCGAAGTCTCCATTTGACAGCTGCAGAGTTATTTCCTTTTGATTCTTCACGTACAAAGTCCCACAGTAGTTCCGAAGAGAGGAGCAGGGTTTCGTGCATATGACTGAGTGGAGAGGGCCAGAAGCATTTGGAAATTATTCAGTGCAAGTTATGATTTGTTCTTTCTGCTTTTCTTTTTAGCACCAGAAATGGGTGCTGATGTCATTCCCTTGTTAGTTGCTTGGTTTAGTGAGAATAAAGGACAGCTAAATTGGGACCCTGCAAAATGCAACACCCAGATGGCTGAAAAGGCAAGTGAACAAGGTGCTGAAATGAGAGGCTTTTGTCTTGGGTTTGAAAAAAGAAATAAAAATAATCAAGCAGCATACAAGTAATACACACGGCCACAAACGGAAGGGAGGTTCATTTGGAGCCTGAATTTTGCATTCCTTCCCATCAAATCAGGCAGTTCTGCTGTAGTCATGGGTTAAAAACAGAAACAAAACCAACAGCAAAGCAAGGCAGAGAGAATCCAAAGAGAGAGACCAAACCCAAGCCTCTTTGGCAGTATTTTGGTACTCAGGGCTGGTAAAGTGCATTTCCCAGACTTTGTTGTCAGGGATACCTATCCTTAGGGTGATCCCATGTAATGACCTCCCAGCCAGGTGCTCAAGGATCATCCCAAGTTTATTTCTATCCCGGTTCCTGGGTTTTTCGTTGAATACATTTCAACCCCTTGACATCACAACATTACCACTGCAGAATGACAGCAGGCTTGGCCAGTTAGCTGGGATCTCACTGCTGGTGTCACAACAGAGGCCGGAGCAGCACCTACAAATTGGAGAGCCACTGATCTAATAATTATCAGGCAATTGCACAGCCCCACAAGCCAGGTATGGCTGCTTTAGACATGCCCCAGGAGGAAACGAAGTGCAGAGGGAAATTATTCTAACATATGGCAATTTATCAGTTGCTGACACCAGTGAGATTTTGTCAAAAAATTCCCTCAGGGTTCCCTACGACAACGTCATGGATTTATGATTGGTGATGAACATCTCTGTGAGTAGTGCAGAACAACGTAAGGGATTACAGGCTTCTGGGCATTTTTTGATCTGGGATACAGGTGAAACAATTTCCACCACAATGGGTATCTTGTGACAGAAGGCAAAACCCTTGCTGGTGGTCTGTGTGATTGGTAAAATATAATATTATTTGCTTAGATTGTTTCAGGCATGAGCTAGAGAGGGAGTTGGTAGCCAAAGAACTCCGAAGAAATTTGCTTAGTTTGCCTTAAAAGATACTTTTTTTGTCTGATTTTTCTCCATTTTTCCAGCAGCACTGGTTATATCCGACATAGCAGCATAGCACATAGGTGCTAAAATTAACAATGCTGCGTTGTAAAATCCTCTTTTTAAATATGGTGACTGGTGGGAACCGCTCATGAATAAAAATGAAAAAGAAGAAGGAGCGAAGCATCATGGAAATGTTGGCAGAACTGCGCTTTCAGAATTTAAAATGTGAAAATTCGTTGACAAGCAATATAGATTGCTTTAGGTAGGGCAGGGATCACGTCCAGATTGTGTGGTTCTTGAGAAGAGAACAAGGTACGAGGTACTACAAGTGCTCCCAGTCTGGGTTAGTGTGAAGGGGTGGGTTCTCGATGGTTTTGGTCAGGGGTTACACTGCAGGACAGGGAAGGAGGAGGCCCCCATGCTCATCCTGCCTCTGCTCTGGGAAGAAACCTGCCTTTCCTTCGAAGGGATCATGGCAATGAGGGCAAGGAAGGAGAGTGGTGCTCTCTGGTTCTCCTGTGCTGGGAGAGCAAGGTCGCTGCCCGCTCTGTGACTGTGGTGATCTTCCTTGCCCGCTGCACAATTCCATTCCTCCTTTTCTCACCACTTGAGAAAAGAGTTTCTTTGTTGGGTTTCTCTTTGCGGGCGCTGGAGTCGGTGAACTGATTGGATATGACAGAATAGCTACAATTGCAGAAAAAACAGGAAGAATGGCACATTTTTTTCAGGACTCTACCCTGTTCTATGACTTATTTGGCATGTTGAAGTATTAATGCTTCATGTACTGCAGTAGCTGACTGTTTGATATAGAGGTTTTGCTAGGAAAAGCATTACAGGGTATACGGTGCCAGCAGGAATTTGGAAAAGAAGCAGAGAAATTGTCTTTTTAACAAGAACTAGGAAATTCCATCAGTGGAACCTAAACACCAGCTGGGCCAACAGAGTAAAGGGCAGAATTAGTTTCCAGATACCTCCTGATGGTGATGGAAACATTGAGAGTGTGACATTCATTTGTGTCCTGAACAGTCACCTTGTAGAAGAACAGAAGCTCATCCAAGCCAGGGTTGGGGAACCATTTCCCAGCAGGTTCCTCAGTACCAGGCACATGACATTCCACGTGCTTTTTGTAAGGGTGGATTTTTCCAGCCTTTCAGAGTATCTTACCTTCAGGGGGTCAAAAGGCTTTGATCTCTGGTTGCTCGTGTGCAAACAAGCAAAGGGAAAAGGGTAGGGGAAATTAATACAGCCAAGTGTTTCTAAGCCTTTTGTTGTGCTCTCGGTCGTTGATCAGACTTTTCTTGTATTTGTATTTAAACTTCACAATGAGTGAAGCTAATTAGACTTGGTTAAGCTGATAACACCGCTGCAAGGACCCAAAAGCTGAGCCCTCCTTGTCTCTGTCAAAGAAAATCAATATTTTCATTCTTCCATAACCTCATTGCTCTGCTAAGCAACACCAAGCTTGCATTATGCTGGAACTTATGCACATAATTAGAGCTTTGGGAATTTGGAGGTATTCTATCTGTAATTAAAAGGAAAGTGCTCAAGAGTACAGATTTACTTTTTTTTTTTTTTTTTTTTGCAT
>VZTE01000631.1:1245767-1381877 GCA_013397775.1 Eulacestoma nigropectus
AAAAAAAAACCAAAACAACCCCAAAAACATAAGTAAAAAAATTGGCTCCAGATCTAGAAAGACTCCCCTGGGAGCTGTCCCTGCCCCACGTCAGTCAGGCCCTTGTGCCTTCATTTCTGACCTTTCTTTGCATGGAAGGCCATACAAATGCTTCAGTTTCACTGACAAAAAGGAGGCACCAAAAGGGAAAGATTCTTTCCAGGACAACCCTTCCAGTAAACACCTCGCTCCACAAACACCTGCAGTAGAATCAGGGCCACATCTCCTGGAGCAGAGAAGGGAAATATCCCCCTTTAGAAAGGCATTGTAAGCCGCAGTGTGCACATTTAGCTGTGTTTAATTGCTGGTTTAATTGACTTGAGGGAACTGCTTCCGGGGGTAGCAGCTCTGTGATGTTCTCTGATGTGTGATGAGTTCAGGGAATGTTGGGAAAGGTGTTTTTCTCAGACAGTGCAGCATCTCCCACTGTCTTTTGGGACGGCAACTGGCTGAAGTTTTTCAGGGCTTTGGCAGCAATAGAAATCCTGTCCTGGTTTTGGGTAATTTCTGTGGAAGATGGCAAAACAGGTCCCTCCCTGGACAGACAGCCCTCTACTATCCCTGCCTTTCCCTGCAGCAGCAGGTGAGAGAGGTCAGAGCAGCACAGAACCATACCTGGAGCTATGCTTTCAGTAAAAATACTGGCAAGAGGCAGAACTAAGCAATTTGACTTGGCCAACTAAAATATTTCTAGTGCTATTCATAACTACGCACAATCTCCAGTAATGTTTGCGTCGTAACCCCAAATCTCTTGATCTTTAGTAAAAGCGGTGTTGCCTGAATGTTGCTAGAATACTGACAGTGAAAAAAATTATTCAGAAAACCAGTAAGAAAACCTGGTGTAACTTAACAGCTTTTGCTCCAGGTGTGCATAGTGCAGAGAATGGGATAATGAACATATTCCCCAGTTTAAGCAGCCGCCTTCCGTGCTGCAAGTGTGAACAAACAACTCAGGAAGAATTGCAGGGAACTGCATCCTTGGAAGGAGAGTACCAAAGACAAAACTCCCATTAACAGCAGAAGTAGGTAAAAGTATTCCTAAGTGCTCTTGAACAAAGGACTTTTTAGGGAAAACTTCAAGCGAAGAGGGTTTACACCTTATCTATATTCATCCGTGGTTCCGTTTGCTTGCAGTGTTCTCTGTCTTACAAAGGAGATCAGCTTTTGTGGGGACAGCTGGGACTGGGATGGCTCATTTTCAAGTCTCAAATGTCAATGACTAATGCTGATTTACATGCAGATTGCCTCTCAGCTTTATTTTATTTAGTTATTTATTTATTTCTCAGAAATTCTGTCATTTGCCTCTGAGGATGAAATCAATGAGAGGGCCATAAGGATGTAATCTTATTGCCGATTCAGGAAAAAAAATAAAAAGACAGAAATAGAAAAAGAGGACGAGAGAAGCATTTCAGCAAATGTGTAACTGCTGGTAGTTTTTCCACTCAGGTGTTTGCCAGATGTCAGTCTGTGTGGGAAGAATGCATGTTGCTCTAGATCCAGAGCTGCTGTTGGGCCCAGGCTCTGTGTTTAGTCTGTGCTGTTTGAGTTAGCCTTTGAGTTCTTCACTGGTGGCATGAAACAAATCCCATACCGTTAGCTCTGTTTTCTGACAGCCAAAAAATGTGAAATCCTGTAGCTCTCACCATCTGGCTATGAGCAGGAAAGGTGTGGGGTTTTTTTTCAGTTGAAATCTCGTCTTTCCAGGGTGTTCCAAATTACAGCGCCATGCCTTATTGACAAAATTAATCTCTTGTAGCCTGCACATCCCCTGGATTCACTGCTGTAATCTATTTTTTTATTTTTCTCTTCTCTCCAGTCTGTCCCCATCACCTGCTCTCTGGTGAGGGGGGAATCCTCCTCCTCTGAGGGGGAGGAATCAGCTTTGCTCTGTATCTTTGCAGTGACTTTGCAATCCTTCCTTCCACCCCAAAAAATGTTTATTGCTGGTGATTGTTTATAATCAGAAAGAAATGAGCCTAATATTTTTACAGATTTCTTGTTGAAACTTGGCAAGTTAGCATTTGGGAAGATTCAGACTCACTAGCAGTGAGAAAGCTGGAGGCACAGCCACTGGAATTGAAATGTCACACACTACCAGATATATTTTACGTGGTAGTTTCCTAAAATCCAACTGCAAAGCCATCAGTCCATGTTCATGTTTAACCTCCACTGACTTCAATGAGAATTTGGTCCCCAAACTGTTTGGAAGTGGCAAACTGCAGGCCAGAAGTTGAATGGGTTTGCATAGGTCAGGCAGGAGGTTTGATGTCGGGACAGCTGGGTTCAGCTTCGGGCGTGCTGACCAAGCTCCAGCTTTGGATCCAGCTGCACCTCATCCATGAAGGGTGAGCAGACACATCCAAGCCTCAGGCTCACCCTGCTGAGCTCAGCCCTGGGAGAGAATGTGCACCTGTGGAACGGTGCTGAGAACAAGACAGTCACCCTTGGAGTTATCCCAACAGAAGAAACCCGGGCATAAAAAGCCTGGTTAGGCTGGGGTGGATGCTTATCGCTCAGGATTTATTGTAGTCACTTTATGCACTGCCCTCATGAGGACTCAGGAGATTTATAAATAAGGAGTTGGGACCAGCAGATAAAGCCACTATGACACAGCCCAGCTCTTGGGGATTTATAGCTAAACTGCATTGATTTTTATTCTTTTTATTTTTTTCAATTGGAGTGTCTAAGGACGTAAGAAATGATCACAAATTGATGGTGACCCTGAAAATCACTTTCTAATTGTGATGAAAATATCTTATTAAAGATTTATGTGGAGCAAGGAACCAGGTGACAACTATTTCTGCTGCTGAGTGAATGTGCTTCAGAATAAGTAAACATTACTGATGGGATGAATGCTCTTTCTTGAGAATTTTTAATGATTAGAGAATTTTCTTAATTATAGTCAGATATCTAACCACTAATTACTCTGCTAAAGTGTATTCTGGTAGCAGGAGAAATGCAAAACAAATTTACTTACCTATTAAAATCTTTATGTGTCTATTACTGCCACCAGTCTGTGGCTCCTCAGAAATATAGACTCTTATTGATGGGATCCCAGATGCTAACTAGAATTTAATTTAGTTAAATGGTTTGTAATACAGCTTGTATTTCTCCATGGATATACACCAACAGAACAAGATAAAACCGTTACCAATTACCCAGGCTTTTTTTTTTTTTACCCTACTTGCACCGTTCCTTCTTGAATTGTAAATATAAAATATTTACAATTATTTAGGTAAAATATTACTTTTTTTTGAGTCAGAAAATCTGCTGCCTATGCTATAAAGTTGCTTTCAAGGCTGTCATTCCAGTTGCAACTGTCCAGCAGTTTATAAGACACTACATCTGGCTCTACTTAGCTTTTTAGTAGACTACACTAAAGTGAATCCTTAAGGCTAAACCCTCTGATTTACTAAAACACATGCACATAAAATTACAGCTGTCTCACCAAGACTTTCATTGATTTGAACAGAACTGTGATTCATTTAAATGCTCTAAAACTTAGATAAGCAAACTTCTTTCAAATCCATAGGAAAAAAACCCCAGAACGAAAGTACCAAAACACCCCCAACCTGCCAAACAACACTAATTACTGGTTTATTGATTGGCTCATCAGTGCTTTATTCTTTATCTCTGTGTCTGCTGACACGATCTCTCCCAGATCCCTTGGCTCCAGTGGCAGCTAGGTGTGCTTCCCACACGGAGGGACCGTCTTGTCAGGAAATAGGTTTCCTGTGGTTAAAGCACGGTACCAGTCTTAAAAGTAACTTTATTATACATTGTGTAAGATTCACCCCCCTGAAACTTAGCAGTCTGAAAATTAAACATTTAACTTAAGCTGAAGGCAGGGCAATCACTGACTGTAAAGTACAAAGAGAACATAGATGGAGACCTTAAGATGTATTAAAGAGTTTTTATGCATCTAAAGTTAAGGTAGGAGGTTGCTTCCTCCCTGGCAGTTTTTCTGCTATTAAAAGACCCCACTCTGACTTTCTGCACACGGTTTGGAGTATTTACCCCGAAAAGTAGATGGGAATATCTTGCAGGAGATGTAGGAGCACCTCCTCTGGGGACTGGTGTACATCCACTCAGCTCCACATGTCCTCACTGCGTGGAAGTGCCGATAGTTTTACACCAGATGTGGAACCCCCTCAGCGTCCTAGATCATAACTCACAGAGGCATGGGGCTCAAGAGGAGACATGGAAAACACTCTGTAAAACACGGAGCAAAAGGGAAGTGAGTTGTCTCTGAAGGCTCAGCCAGAGGCTGTTCAATTACCTTCCCAGGATGTAATGCCCCCATTTTGCACTGTAACTCTCATCACCCAGTTCTGCCACCCAGCTCAGTGCCACAAAGCGTTCAGGCATTGCTGCTGCTGAATGCTAGGGAAAACACCAGAATCCAATTAAAAATCCCCTCAGCATTATTAGAAGCCAAGAACTGGCTTTGAGGAGTAGTTACAGCAGTTTGCCTGGATTTGTGCTGTATTTCCCACTGCCAGCCTTCTCCCCGCTGGCAGGCCCTGTTTGCATTTCCAAACAATATCTGCCTGTGCAGTGAGCAGTTACAAATATGATGCAAGAATTCATGGAAAAAAATTTTCCAGCTCGTGTGATAAACAACCTTAGATGATCAAAATCCATAACCAAACCCTCTCTACTCTCACTTTTCCCTTGGGAGGGTGGATATGAGAGCAGCACATGGCAGATGTTACTTTGCTTAATGCAGCACTTCCCATCTCTCAGTAAACTCATCTGCATGGCTGGCTGGTGCAGGAGTCTGCCTGCTGCTAATTCTTTCCTGTGTTTCCACTGATAGCACTGGAAAGAGTTGATAATTCCAATGAAAGTGGCTGAGAAGACGTGTTACTCTGGGTGGTTGTGGCACTGTGTACCGCTGCCGTGTCAGAAAGCAGAGGCTGTCCAAGGCTTCCCAGCAGGACTGTTTGTTAACCAAAGTTGAATTCTCCACCACCAGCGTGGTCAGGTGTGTTTGCCATTCCTGCCATGGAAAGTGAAATCAGAGAAAAATGAAGGGACAGGAAGATGTATTGCCACTGTTTTTGGTCTCTGGACAGGAGAGCTTGAGGAAACAACTGCTGGGTTTGAGACAAGTCATCCTGCAGTCTTCCTTCAGCATTAGCCACTGCCCATCCACCCTTTCTTTGCCTCAGCCAGGGCCCTATCACCCTCCCAGAAGGAATTTCCTTCTAATACCCGTACTAAATCTTCCCTCCTTCAGTTTAAAGCCATTCTCTCTTGTCCTGTCACCCCACGCCCTCGTCAGCAGCTCCCTCTTGCTGTGTGTGGACCTGTGGGCTGCTGGCAGCAGCTCTCTGAGCAAACACGCCTGGTGTGTGTCACAGGAGCACAGATCTGGGCACACAGGGTCTCACCTGCAGCCTGGCACCTTCTCCCCTACCCCTGCAAGGCTCCAGAGGGGAAAAGCTGAACTCCCACCTGGGCAGGAGAGACCTGTCCCTTTCGTGCCTCTCTTACTGGGAGCTCCATTTTTCTCTCCTGTTGCTTCTGTCATTTCTCCTTTGACACAGGATGAAAGCTAAAACAGGAACCAAATGTTATTTTCAGGCTAAGCCAAGTGCTGTGGTCCTGCCTGGCTTCCTAAATCTTGCTGAAAATGCCATGGAAATGTTCAGGAACAGGACTGGTAATCTTGCAATGGTGCTCCAAGCCCTGCTTCAGCAAAAAAACGTTTGAGGATTTATTTAGGTATTGTGCAGTTGAGCATGTATTTAAGTGTTTTGCTGAACCAGACCATTTTTAGCTTTAGAGAATTTAGTTTTACTGTATTTTTGTAAGTAAATTTCAATAATTTCATCTGTGTCTCTTCTGGACAGCTTGAAGTATTTTAAAATAGCCTTAAGGACTTTGGTCTAAAGTTTGCTGTCTACATCAGAAACGATTCAGAAAGCTACTGAAATCATAGAGAGAAAATGGACCTAATAATTTGCTAAAGAGATGGTAGCTTGTTGGCAGAAGGTGGTGCTGTTACCTGATATTGAAGCAGATAACTGACTCCCACGTCAGTGAACTTCTGCTAAACCAAGTCCCTGAGCAGCAAAGAGATTTTCTTTCCCCCTTCCCCAGCCACAGATGTGACAGTGAAGAGATACAGATGAGGCTTCCTGGTCTCCGAGCTACAATAATCTTCTTAATTAGGAGGCAGATGGCCATGCCATCATTTCCCCCAACATAAAGTAGAATATCAGGTGAACTTTGTTCTTTAGAGAAATAACGCAGCCACACCGTGCTCTTCACGTGGAGTGGCTGATTTCACTGACACAGACAAGTGGCCTGGATTTAAGAAAAGCAAAAAATGATTGATATAAGGGACAGCTGAAAGGTTTTAAAGTGGGGTGGTTTCTTTTTCATGGGTAGCATGCTGTCACACTTGGTAATGTCAGATGCCAGGAGAGAAAATTTGGAAAATTCGTAGGGAGGTTCCGGTTGGGGAAAGCTCTTTTAAGTCCTGCCTCGTGCATTGACGAAATGGTTGGTACATGAGCTGACAGGTGATGCATTGCAGAGTGCTGGGTGCAAGGAGCAATTCACAGGTGCAGCACATAAATCACTCCTGCCTCTTCAGAATGATTTCGAGCCTCCAAAAATATCCAACATCTTTTAGAAAAGAAAGGGTGAAATGTAGCAAATGATATAACAGATAACAAATCTCATTTCTGAAGCTTCAGAATATATAGAGATCATATTTTCAAGCTTTACATCATAATCATAAGCGTTTGAAACTTCTTTTCTATTTAATAAAAGATGATTTTTTTTCCACCTAACCCTATGCCCGTGGGATTTATGGCAATGGAGCAAGACAGAGGAGGAAATACAAATTGTTATTGCTTGTTTTCTCATAAGAGATATTAGTTGAGGGGTTAAAAATTGTGAAAATGGAATGTTTTACCTACTTCTGGATTAGAATAGCGAGAAGTTGTTGTATTTTTGCTCCACGTACGGTTCCTAGTTTAGAAAATATTAGAACATGAGAAAGGCTGTTCCTGAAATAGCTCACTGGAGACTGGTGTCAGAAATTGCAATCTGTGTTCTAAATTATTTTGATAAATTTTCACATTCAAGAGGTTTGGAAAATTTAGATATAGATCCAACTTTTTCTCCTGAAGGAAGACCAAATTTCAAACCTTTGAAAATCTCTTTGCTAATCCTTCAGTGATTTAAGATAGTTTTAAATACAAGCCTCCGTAAAAGAGAAAAAAACTTCACGCGTGCTAGGAGTGAAAATTAAACAGTGACAAAGAAAGTGCAAATCATGCAGTAAATCTTTCAGGACTCGTGCTCTCAGCTAATCTGAACCAGCAAGGAAAGCACTGGTGGATTGGGAAGGGTGAGAAATGCTTTTGCTCCTATGGAATAAAGCCCCTTTTGGGTTGGCAGCTGCAGACAGGGGCTTGTGATACCATCAGCAGCCAGAGCTGAGAAGAAGCCCTGAGGGGCTGCACGGACTCAGCATTCCAGAGATGAATTTTTACACTTGCCACGTGCATTTTGGGTCATATTTTGAAAATTCTGAAAGCTTGTCTTTGATCCTTTTGTTAGAAGAGCTCCATGGATGTCGAAATATCCAATGAATATCTGGAATTTCAGGGTGTGTGTGCTGGGCTTTGAAAGTGAGGCCTTTTGGGGCCAAGGCACTCTGCCACACCTTTGGAGAAGAGAAACACAACTGGTCAGATGCCACTTAAGATGAAGCTGAGCCTGAGACTGGAAGGCTCTTGCAGGATTTTCAGACTTTGAGACTTTGAGCATTAGGCTGCCTTTTTTTTTTTTTTTTTTTTTTCCTTTCCCCAATTGGATTTCACGGTTGAAACTGGGTGTAAGAATCCTGAGACTAGGGAGCAAATAGCTTTTTATGGAGATTTGAATTACATTTTACACTTGAAAAATCAGCCCAAGCAGAGAGTGAAATGGCCTGGTGTTGTGTCTCTGTGCCAGTCCCCTGCTGCTCTCTCCCTGGCCACAGCAGGTCACACTCCCAAGGCACCTGGAGCGCTGTGTGGCTGTGGCAGGGCAGGGTAAGGCGCTAAATGGAAGGAAAACATTTAGAGCTGATGCTGACTCCTCCTTTGAAGGCCTCCTTTAAACCAGTTTTAAAAGCCTGTGTGGATTTCAGCTCTCATTTGCCCTGTCTTGGCCAAGTGACCCAGCAGAGAGGTGAGCTTGCTCACAGGTTTGTTCTGCTGCCGGGTTCTCAGTGGGGCATCACCCAGCACCTTTCCCTGCAGCTGCAGCCTCCCCTGCTCACAAGCATCCTCACTCTGGTGGAAGTCTGGGTCACGGGCTGTGTCCCTTCTGTATGTGAGCATCCAGCAGTTTTCCACAGCTGCAGTTGGGTTTGGAAACAAGTGGAGAGGATTTCAGGTGGTCTTGAATTTGCCTGCAGCGCCCAGTGCTTACGTTGGGATAAATCACTCTGAATTCACTACGGTGTCCCCCAGCACCTGCTGAGAGATGTAGCCTTGTTTGATTTCACTTTTGGTGATATCTATCTACCACAGACACCAGCAAACTTATCTGCCAGTCTGTTTGTAAGCTTTCATAAGGTTGATAGATATTTTCTAGTTTTTTCATGAATTTTGATGCATCTCTGGGCAAGTGAGTGACTTTACTGTTATTTTCCCTCAGAGCACAACTCCAGTTAGGGGCCCCAAATGAAAATCTGTAAACGCAGAACTCCGAAACCTCAATTCTCACTTGTCAATGGGGGAGAAAAAATGTCAGCCTAATGGTGGCACAATCTAGCCCTGTAAGCAACACCTACTCAGGTCCTGCTCCTGTGGAACACAGTGGTATGTCAGCTATGATCATCTGTTTTCCCTTTTTTTTGTGTGTGTGTGAGTTGCTGAAAAGCAAACCTTTCCCACAACTAATTGTATTTGCTAATTACCTGTGAAAAAGCAATTATCTGCAAATGATACAACTCTTTGGAAAGGCTCTTTTAATTGGCAAAGATGGGGAAAGATGCTCTTCTGCGGATGCTGTTTTCAGAAGAATCTTCCCAAATATTGTACCTGATGTATCGCATTAGACACATCAGATTGGGTTGCATCAGCAATGTTGCATTACATCACATCACCAAGGTAATGTGCTGTGGCAGACTTGCAATGCAATGTGTCAGCTGGAAAATGGGGAAAGACGTGATTTCCTGAGCAAAACGCTTCTTAAGCTTTATGGTATTTTCTCCTCCTCTAACTAAACAAGTGGCTGTTTGTGTGTCGGGGTATCTCCTAAAAGACTCAGCTGCCTGTTGAAGAATTCTGGGCATTTTCCATGTTTCCTGCCTCTCCATTGACTAATAACAGGTCTAAAAAGAAAGGTATTTTTGACTATTTACCCTTCCATACTCAGATTATAATGTTCTTGTTTCCCCAAACGTTCAGTAAGCTGAGAAAGCACTTTCTAGGAGGAATGTTCTTGCCATTTGTATAGCTCGGTCCAGGGCCGGAGCTTTTACCTTGGCTTGTGGAACGTGCCTCTTGTGGGGAATGCTGAGGGGGTGAGTTCTGCATGAGTGAGGCTCAGAATCATAGCCCTGAGTGAGGCTCAGAATCACAGCCCTGAGAGAGAAAGTGTGGCTGCAATTCATGTGCACTCAGAGGTGCCGTGAGAAGGTGATTTTCGAAGGCATGGCTTATTTATGGTGCACAGCTTCTGCAAGGACAGCGCTGAAGTACCTTGCTTTGCCTCCCTTCATGGCTGGGCTTCTCCACAGAGGTGGCAGCAGGAAGATGCTGCAGCCTGTCACCCCTCAGGGATGTGTAGGGAAAAAATCTGCACTGGCCAAGATATTTTTCCAGCTCTGAGTAAAGATGACTTGGCTTGCCCAGGAGAGAGGACAGAGCAGTGGTCACTGTGGTTGCCTGGGGCGGTGTGTGCCCAGCCAAACCCACCAAACTCGCACCGGCCACCTGAACCTGCTCTTCAAAGGAGTTTCTGTCAGATTTAGTTGCTGGCAGTTGGGTGTCTTTGACAGAAGACGTGGTTATGACTCAGAACAGAGCAAAGAAGCTGGAAATAGGCGCGCTTCAGGTGGAGCTGTGGAGGTAGGGGATGTAGAGATGAAAGTGGAGTGTAGATGAAGGAGAAAGACTCACAAATGTTAAGCTCTTTAGAAAAGGAGGAGCTACGAAACCCACGCAAAAGCAAAAATCAAAATATTTTTAGTGTGTTTTTATAATCTGCATTGTCAGCAGTAATGTCACAGTTTGCTTCCTCTTCTAGTTACTTTTTAAAAAATTCTCCACTTTTTTATGAGCTACTCAGCTCTGTCTGATATTGAGCATCCTCTCAGGTGTACATTATGCTTCAGTGCAACACTGAAACCAATCAACAGAGAATTTCTGAAGAAGGAAGTGCTATGCAATAATGATGAACATATTGTCCTCACGCTGTGGAGGTTAACAGCCCCAAATTGCTTTGCTATTTGTACGTATTGAAACAAGAAGAATTTATATGTTTGCTCTCATTTCAGTGGGCTCTTGTGATTCATTACGTTGGCACTTCAGAGTTCAGAACAGTCCCTTGTCTCCTGCAAAGCAGCACCCTTAACTGTGTAACTGTTTGCTTGCTCATTGTTGTCCCAATTCTTTCTTTTTTATTGCTGCACAAATACACTTTGGTTTCTCAGTAACTTGTCTAATGCTGAGTTCTGTTCATTGTCAGAAAGATCAGGGTCCTGGTGTACTCAGAAAGAAATCAGCTAAGTAAATCTATAATAGCTTTGCTGTTTAAACAATGCCTTGGATCATTTAAACTAAAACAAACAAAAAATTTTAAAAAGTGGTTTTGTACCTATGGATACCTTTCATTTTTGTTCAATAGGGTTTTTAATGAAATGGCAACAGCCATGTAGGAAACATTTACTTACCTTTTCTGTTTCCTTGGTTTAGTCTTTCAGGACAATACAGTCATTTTACAGCCTGTCCTGGGTAAGGGAAAGAGCAGAATTGCTGAGAAATGAATTGTGTGTTGAAAGTCACTAATCTTTGCCTGCCAGCCCTTACTCCTGCTTGCTCTAAGCAGGTGTTCAGCAAAGGTATTCAGGTGCCTAAAGATAAAAATAACTTCACAGTGTTTTTTGCTTTGTTCTTGTTGCTTGTTTGGGTGTTTCTTTGGTGTGCTTTGTTGTTGTTTTCACCCCAGAAATGACCAGTAGACCCCTCCAGCCCTCTGCAAAGCTGCTATCTGCCCTTTTGTACCCATAAATTCCTCCAGTGCTTCTACAGACCTGGATGCTACTGTTTCCCTCAAACTCTGGCTCCATGGCCAGGCGGTGTCCAGGCGTGTGGGGCCATCCCATATCCCCCAGCTGAGTGTTTGGGTGTAGATACCCACGCTGGAGCCAGGCTCCCAGGTCCTTCTGCTCTGTAGGAGATGAGATGCATCCTGAAGGGTCTGCCTGGTGTCTATGAACTGTATGAGAATTCCTCTGGGACAAGCACAGAAATGGATATTTCCAGTCTGATAGTCGTATTTGCTCAAGAGAACCATACTTCACACGAAGGGTCAGCCTTGGTGTTTCTGTCACTTCTTTTCATCAAAATGTTTGTTTTCTATCTATCGTGGGTAAAAGTCAGTCAGATCAATAGCAAACACTCTTAATCTTATCTTTTTAACCAAATATCAGCCGTGCTTTCTTTTTACAAGCTGACATTAACTCACGCTAACCCTTTTCCTGCATGCAGAACTCCTATTCTAAGCCTTTTCTTTAACCCTGTTATTAATTCTGCCTTTTACGTCTGGACCCGGTACAGCAGCACAATTAACTGCTTTGCTTAACATGCAAGTTTATAAGTGATCTCCGTGATACCTCTGACACGAAGAAAGCAAGTGGGGTTGAGCTGACTCTCATTATAAGCTGATCTTCGTACGGTCTTTGGTTGGTAGAACTGGCAGCAGACGCGTACTGCAGAATTAAAATTAAGAGTTATGAGAACCGTCGCAACATAATGGTGAGATCAGACGAGAATGGGAGAATCCACACAAGTCTTTAATCTCCATCAAGACAAGACATTGTTCGTGCTTTGTTCTGTAGTTTCAAATAAATCCTTAACGACACTGTCATCATCTCGTTTTGTGGTCTTCATTTCCTCCTGGTTATAAATAAGAATCAGGTTTTCCTTTCGCAGGACTGGGAAGCAGGGGAGTTCAAGCTCTTCACAGCGAGCAAGAGCTGCTTTTCCAGCTGCAGTGTTTCAGATCTTTAGCTCCCTGGACTGAGACTGCTTTGATGGTGAGTTCATAAAGACACAGAGTGTTCAGGGGTTGTGTCACATTAGCCAGAAGTGTTCTGTGATGAGGCCGAGGGAGAAGTCCCCTCATGGCTTTGCCATCAGGGGACAGGCTGGGGATACGTGTTGGTGAGCGACTGAAATGGTGACTTTCCCCTGCCCAACAAAACACATCCTTGCCAAAGCGGAGCAGATAAGCAGGTAAGTGAGCTAATTCTGTGCTTCACTCTGTGACGAGCAGGAATTTAACAGGATTTTAAAAGTAGTAGCAGTGGCTGAGACCACAAGTGACTAATGCATGACTAAGGTTTCTGCAGAAGCTGAAGGTAATGCTCAGTTCTGCTCGGATTTATGAAGGCTGTGATCAGCAGGTATGCCAAAATGGAGCGATGAGTTTCAAAAAGCTTGAGAATAAGGCTGAATTCCAGGGCTGCAGGGCAGATACCATATCTGAGTGAGATTTGTAATAGCAATGCCAAGGATGTGACAGAAAAAAAACCGCTTGAACCACCCACTCCCCTTCAGGAAGATTCCTGCTTTTGAAACTCTATGTAAAAGGCACCCAGGCAAGGACTGAAAGAACTCAGCACGTGGAATGGCTACTGAGGAAGCTGCAAGAAATCACCTTTAAAGAAGCAAGACTGAAACTAGCAGTAAGATCTCTGGGTGGGGAAAGCAGGATGAAGAGATTAGAGGAAAATGAAAAGTTTCCACCTGGTTTGTGAATATTAATGCGAAGAACTCAGCACAGCAGTGTCTTGTGAGCACCTTCTTCAGCACCCTCTTTTCAGTAGGTTGCTGGAGATTTGCATTGCTAATGTGCTTGCATGGAAGCTCTCCCAGGCTTCCAGGGAAAAGAGGCAGGTGTAATCCTTCAGGGCAAGGCAGTGAGGTGCTTGAGTAATTTTACCTCGGCATCCTAAACTGTGGATGTACTGGGTGTGAAGCCTTGGGGTTTTTGGATGGAAAACACCTGAACTTAGCATTCATTAAAGAGAGCTGGTTTCTAACCACTGTACCCTCCATCAGTAGGAGGGCAAAATAACAATTGCTCTAGGCTTGGAGATGCTTTTGCATTACTGCTACTCCAATTATTTCCTTTTTTACACATGTTCAGCAGTCTCTCGCCTCTGTAATTACCACACTGAACACTTTAGCTATTAGATACAGCTACTAGACTTTTAACAAGCCATCATTACTTGCACTTGCTGTCTTGCAATTTAGCAACGTCTTTGAGACCAGTGTAACAGACTCACAGACCTGTGTATGGACTCATGCATTTCAAAGCTGGCTGCAGCCATAGATTTTGCCAAGAAACAGAAAAGAAGCCAAGGGTAGGGCTGCAGAATGTGGAAGCTGATGCACGCTACGGCCCTGGTTTGAATATTCTAGCTATAAGTTATTTCTAATATCTGTATTGGGCTAATTTTTCCTTTCATTGAGAAATGGTGGCTGAGGATGAGAATGGCCAGATTAGAAAGCGTGTGAAAAGCTTGAAAGCCTCGGAGGTTTTATGGGATGTCAGATGTGAGGGCAGCTGTGCATCAGCTGTCCTTAAACACCTAGGGGAAGGGGAAAGGCAGGTTGAGAAGGTCTGCCTTTACCCAGCTCTCCCTCTGCTTGGCAATTTCTTTCCTGTGCTCTCATGGTGGTGCAGAATTCTAAAAAGAGGTAATTTTTTGTACACCCAGGCAAGCAGCAGCGTGGTGGGCCAGGTTACCTGATTAGCTGGTGGATTTTCTGTGCTAGCCCCAGGTGGCCAGGCAGAGCAGGCGTTTAAAACCTCATCCATCTCTTGTCTTACTGTCTTTGAATTTGCATAATTAAAAGTGAATTACTTGCTGTATTTTTAATATATGCTGTAAAAATGCATGAAAAGCTGAAAAATTACAGCAATCCAGTAATTCTTGTCATGTCCCATTCGGAATTACAGCTTTCCAGTCCCAGCTCAAACACCGAGGATTTCCTGCCACCATAAAGCTGTAATTGCTGAATTAATAACAGCGGGTTTTGAAGAGTGACTGCACAGACTCTCTGACCCAGGTAATAGAAATACTCATGTTAAAGTGAATTTGATACATGTGACTTAATCTATTTCATATTAGGCTCAAGTAGTGAAAATCCTTGCTTTCTTTGCCACAGGATGTTTTGAGAACCACAGCGAGGTGTTTAGCTTAAGGCAGCTGTGTTGCTCAGCCAGTGGGGACTAGAAATCAAATTTCAGGGACAAGCCAGGCTAGTTGTCCTTCTACCAGGGAACTTGTACCCCAAGTCTCTTAGTCTGCTCAGCACTTCTGGGAGGTGGAATTCTCCACCCAGCTGCAGAAGCATGGAGAACAGGGTGCAAAGGTAGATGGTTAAAGGCTTCTGCTAATGTGTCGTTACTCCAGGATCTTATTATCAACTGCAGAAAAAAACCCAGTTTGCTCCTCACCTTCCAGTTTGGAAACAAATTCTGCAGCTGCTGCTCTTTGCAAAATGTGATGTCTCCTGTCTCCCACACCCATGACACTCACAAGGACCGGGATGAAGGGATGGATGTATCTGAACAGAATGATCAGAAGTTAACCAGAACGGCACGATCTGAATGAAAGGTTCCTTTCTTTCCCCTTTTGTCCCTGTTGCTGTGGTTTGGGTTTTTTAAAGGTTGCTTAGGTGTTGGAGGAAGCTGGTGGTCAGTTTGCTGTGAATTCCTCAGGCTGAGACCCTGGTGCAGCAGTTGTTTGAACCTAAGTGACTTTACGTTTATGTCAGTAGGTTTTGTGATCCTTGGTCACTGCTATAATCTGCTTCAAGCCGTTAGAGATCAGCTGGCCCATGTCAAAGGATCTGCTCGTACCATGGGATCGATTTAGTGAACAGCTCTTCGTGTTGCAATGTCCAGCTGCAGCAAAAGAGATGTACGAGCAATCAGACACTGAACTTCTCAGCTCAGGATGATGTCCTGTGCTGGGGATCTTTGAAATAGTCTCACTGAGATTGTATAGACATCGTGGATAAAATGAACTGGCAGTTTCCAGGGCTGGCAATCTGGTTCCTTTCGTAAGAATTACCATCATTAATTAAAATCTCTTTTTCTGTCTAATTATTTCAGCTCTAATTCTCTTGCAGGTTCATAAATAGTAACATTCCGTTGTGCTGGAAAAAAGTTCATTTTTCTCCTTTTCATTCTCTTTGTCACTGCCCTCAATTCTCTGCCCTCTCATGGCATAAGGTAATTAAACTTCCAAAGTCTGGTCACCTCTCTGAACTATTTAAATATGATCAAAGACGTGTTCACGTTTCTTTTGTGGGCAAAACTCCATGAGAGCCTTGAACAAAAGGGGTGTGCTTTTACCTTCTGCAAATAACAGGAGCTGAGGGGTCAGGGATCCCAGGCAGGGGATCAGTTCTTTCCACTCTGGTTTGCTATCGCCCAGACCCTGTGCTAACAAGTTACAATTCTAAGGGCAAACATTTCAAGCCCTATAGCTTGTAGGCATTGTGAAAGGTATTTAACCTGATCTTTGTAATTGCCCCCTTGCCATTTAACACCGAGATTACAGCATTTACTGCTGGATGCTGATGATTCTCTCAGCTGAACTTTTGCATCCAGCAAATGATTTCTGCAGAATATTCCTGTGAAAGATACTGAGATTTGTACATGCATGAATGCGTACACGCAGAGTAGCTTGGGCTCACTGGTGTTAATGGAGAGGAGAAAAATCTCCCCAAAGGCAGGTATGTACAGCACCATTACCCTAAGGACCTGAGGGTTTTGAGAGGGAATCAGCATAAACAGGGGTGGCAAGGGAGGAGATCCTGCTTTGGGCAGCTTGAGGTTAAAGTAGGGAGGATCTTTCCAGGCTGTCAGCGAGGGGATGGTTTTTATCAGTTCAGTAGGAGATCTGCCCTTCCTGTGGGTGTTTAACTTGCTGGCTGTTGTTTTCTTGAATTTTTCTTTTTGAAGTGTCAAGGTTTGGTATAAGAAAATATCAAGCGCAGCTAAAGGTCAAAGTAAATCATGAATGAAATTCCACAAACTGATATTAAGCAAAGGACAAAAAGCGATGTCAGAGGCTAATTCTAGTTTCTGTAAATGCTCTCCCTAGATCAGAGGCCATCCTTGCCCTTCAGAGGAGCCCTTGTGCTTCCCTCTTGGAGATGCAGATGTACCAGCCAAGACAAGACATTTAGAACATGATTGGGATGCCCACTAGTTTCACCATTAAAGCAGAAGATGGTACCTGAATCACTGCAAGGATTTGGAAAGCTTCTCTGAATGCTTTTATTTTAAGGGAAAAAAAAAAAAAATCCAACTTCTACCTCCAAAAAAAAGCAGAGATGCCAGTGATACCAGGGATCTGTGGAGGTTTCTGTTCAGCAGCAGCTTGGCTGACACCAGAGAGCAAGCAGCAGACAAAGACTGGTACTCCAGCTGGTTGCTTTTTGTTTGTTAGGTTACATGATGAGCCAGGACAAAATCAAGGTCTATTGCCTGTTTTAAGCACAGAGGAGAATTTCCATCTGTGGAACAGCTCAGAGGCTGGGAGGGTCTGTCAGGCCTGCCTTTCTGACCAGCAGTTCGTGCCAGTATTGAATTCCTGCTTGGTCCAGAGTGCAAAGTCTTTGTGGTCTCACAGTCAGTGCAGTTTCGGCTGTTTATGGTCCATTTACAAGCAGGACTTTCAGTAGCAACACCTTTAATGGCTGTGAGGCCCTGAATCAATGGTGTCTATCAAAGCAGCTGAACTCTGCTCAGAAGAAATTAGTTCTGTGAGCTGCAAAGACAACAGGATCCCTGGAGCCCGTGTCCTGCATTTATCTCTGGGTAAATGGAGAGCTTGTTCGTCTACTTACCGAGGTGCCTGTTTCACAAAATTTGTAGGAATGTTAATACCTTGACTACACACAGTTATACTTATTCAGAGAGGCTTTGTGATCACATAAAACTTAAGAAAGCATAAAAGGAACCCGTTTTCTCGGATATTGGCGGTGCTGTCTGTATCAGAAAGGAGTGGCAGAGCTGGAGTGAAGGAAAAATGCATGTCCACAGATCACAGACAGAAAAGTAGGTGTTTTGAAATACTTTGATGGTAACAAGAATGTTGTCTCCTCTCCAGTGTCGGGGTTTTTGAGCTCACTAGGCAGCAAAATGAAATGTTTTACGGCTTTATCAAGCGCAGCACAGCCAGTGATATTATACTCGCACTTTCATGACCGGGTAAACAGATACCTTTGTGCTTAAGGGTCTAAATGTCAGCGGTGTAGAAAACTGATGATTATTCTGCTCTGTGAAATAGAAGCTTCTTCATGAGAAATGTATCATACCTGAAGCAGCATCACTTGATATTTGCCCTTGTAAAGCACGACCTTGTGACCAGTGCTCTCAGTGAGATAAAGAGTGAAGGGAACGGGTGGGACAGCTGAGCTGGAGACACGTTTATCTCCTGCAGCATGGGCTGTATAGAATGTGTTGCCTCTTTGAATGCAGTGATTCAGCCTCACATGCCAGTATTGGCTTCTTGTCTTGGTCCTGTGTACAAACTTTCTGGGTCTCAATGCAATTTCAGCCAGAGCCTGCCATTTTTCTATAAGAAAGACTTTCAGGAGCAGCCCTCTTCGTGGCTGTTGGCTCTGAAATGGTGGTGTCTATCAAACCAGTTGATGAGGTTTCTTGATGGCTGCATTAAACCATCTGCAAGTCCTGTAGATGTGGTGTAGCTAATTTTATAAATTAGGGACAGGAGAACATGGTTGTGGGAGAAGGGAGGCCCTGGCTGTGAGTTTCCACAGAAATCCTTTTGCTTTCAGTGGGGAATGGTGGCTTTATGCTATTCTCAGAGTGTCTTATCTAATGCGTTATTGACGCCATTGCATTCGCTTTCAAACACAGTCATTAGAACATTTAATTTGCAGCAGCTGTAATTTATATTTGTAATTTTGTCTAAGATCAATAAAGGAAACTGAAGAGATTTATAGTCCTAGTTTCAACTAAGATAAATTGGAACAGACTCTATTTCCCTGAAAAGCTTTATTTAACCAGCATTTTAAAAGAACAAAATGAATTAGGTGAGATATTTGCATGCAAGCGTGGGTAAATAATCCCTTGTGTCTGGAAGAAATATTGGAAAGAGTGAACATGGTCAGTGTGTTCTTCTCTGAAATACAAATAAACTCCTGGGAAACGTTACCTTAGTGTGGGATCTAATGGGAGTCAAGGAAGCATTTCAAAATGCTTCTTAGCAGCAGCAGTCGATAAATATCCTTGAGATCTGTTGTATTAATACTGCATAATAAGCCTGTAGCTGCACGTTTTAAATACTGTCAGGATCAGTCTGAGAGTGGAAAGCGAGACCCTGAAAGCACAGCTTTGCCTTATTTTACAGCAATCCTTGAACACGGGTTGCAGAAATGCGTTAATAATTTTTGAAAAGTCTGTATTCGTTTATGAAATATTCATGTTCCAAGCACTGCCTCATGCCTGGGAAGAGGTGCCTCTCCCATACAGCAATTAGCTGAGGGATTATGCTGAGCAGAAGAGACGTGAGCAGTGTCAGGCCAGCTCAGGGCTGTAGAAGTCTCAAGAAGAGTCTGACAGAGGGAAGGCAGAAATTCCTAATGAACCTTTCTCCTTCTGCACAGCAGCAGGACAGGATACTGGAGCAGTGCCCGAGCGATCTGAAGGCTGGGACTGGGGGATATCTCTGCATCTGGCCCAGGACAAGGCACAGTTTAGCAGCTGATGGCTGTGCTCATCCCTTTTGCTCTGAAGCCTTTCAGACGTGCCCTGGGGAAAGGCAGTATATTCTTTCTCCACCCTCTGTTAATTTGGTTTCTGCCTGATCCAGCTGCCCGTTGCCAATAGACTGCTGGTAGTGCTGTGCCAGGGCATGTGTTCCTCTACTCTGCCGTGCAGCCAGGCTTGAAATTTCTGTTTTGCAGAAAGCTTCACTTCATACTGTCATGTGATCACATCATCCTGAAGGGAAAGATAACCTGTGGCATGAAGGAGAAAGTTCCACAATAAGACCTTGACTTCCTCCACTGGGAAGTTGGGGTTTTTATTGTATAGGTTTTTCAACATTATGGCATTTTGACTTGGAGTTTTGCCAAACTGCTGCACCCTTTCTGTGTTTCCTTCATATGCCCCGAGCCCTCACTTGTCTCAGAGCTCCTGGATGTGTGGTGTTCATGGACGTAGCTCACCTTTCCCCTGTCAGTCTGGGAAGATGCGTTTCCAGCTGACACATTCTGCAGGCATTTATCCCTGAGGGGAGCAATCCAGGCTGGGAAGTGGTGAAACGAATCTGTGCTATTAGATTGCTAAAGTGGGTGAGGGTAGAAGAGGAAAAGTCCCCGTTTTCTATGCTTCCACTTGTCTCCTTCCATGAAGGTTACAGAGAAAGCCAGAGAAGGACCTGGCCCATCTGTGTGTGTGTGTGCTGCACTTCATGAGGAGGATTTGTCTTTAAATGCTAACTGCAAAGGCAACTCCACACTGTTCTTTCTGTTCTCATGGCTGGTTGTTTGAATTCAATTAATTTAATATGTTTTTAATAGTGCAGTGCTGCCATCTCTACAGTACCTTGTAAACAACAATTTTTGCTGTAAGCAGTCAACCAGCACCCTGTGTCTACTCATCACAGGGGTTGAATGTCACCATTATGATCTTGGACTTAATGTGGCTGACGTCTGAACTGCAACAAAGTGTTATATGGGCCACTAGATTGTAAAATGCAAAATGATTTCTGTTCTTATAACTGCTGTTAGTAAGAGTTGCATACATGTTAAGAGAATTACTAGATATGCCATCAAGGGATTGTGGTGCTAGGGCAGAACAGAGACAGAGAATCGATGGAGGAAGACAGACCTTCTTCTGAGGTCCTGAATAACACAGAAGCAAATGTGTCAAGGGAAAAAGAAGCTGGTAGCCAAGGCTTGGCATCACATGCTGAATTTAATAGAAGAACTGAGTAGCAGCCTGTAATCTTGGACCACTGCTAGGCTTACATCATCATCCTGCTCATCCAGACAGAGCTGTGGCACACTGAAGCCCCAGGTGCTTTGTTTATTGTGTGCAATCAGTTCAACTTGTCATTTCACCTGCGCTTTGCATTACCCAGTGTTTTCCTTAGAAGCTTCTAACAAACAATTCAGGTGAAAGATTTCTTGACATTAATAGCTATTTGTGAGTCAGTGCATGGTATTGGATTTCACCTGCCATGGGTTTTGGAAGAGAGAAATCTAGAAGGAGCAATAGCTAGATTTAAATGACTGGTGGGTTAGTTTGAGGACTTGCCAGTGCCAGGTAATGGCCCTGTATCTTGTTGGTAGCCTGCTCTGTGTTCCAGCTTGCAGGGCTACAGCCTGCACGGAGGTGGGGTGGTCTGTACTCTTGTCACCACCAGTGAGACTGGGGGAGTGCATTTCCTCCCAGTGCGCTATGGTTGTCTGTCCTTAGTGTCTGTGCTCTCCTGAGTGGGAGTGCAAGGAGGGATGGCTGACCGGGAGCTGCAGCAGGAGGGACCTTCTGCTAAGGAGAGTTTGTTTCTACGAGGAGGTCCTTCTACCCAGCTTCAGAAGAGAAGCTTTCAGCCCACCCTGCAGCCCAGCCAGAGCCTCTGTAGTGTCTTCTCCACTGCATCGCACCTCTGAATTTGGGGGTTGTGGGATGAGTATGACCGAGGAAGACGTCCCCAGATTTAACACCTTGCTAAGATGGGCTGTCTTTTTTCCTAAGGGCTTTCACTGGTGGGTGAACACAAGGCTGACCTGAGGCTTGGAACCCACCAGTTCAACCCTCCAAACACCGGTGCTGGGAGCCACGGCTGCAGCCTGGAGATTGGCAGCCCTGCACGCTTTCATACACCTCTCCAGTGGGCAGGGTGGGATAGGGAGAGTGGAGATCCATCTCCTTGCCTGGGGTCCCTGGGGAGAGACAGGGATGTTTAAGAGATGTGTGCCGTTAAGCCAGCATTTCAAGTTGCTACGTAATAGGCAGCGTTGTGAAGCTCCTCCAGGGAGAAAGCTGCTGGTGGTGGCTCTCTCTGTGCCTCCCTGCTGTGAGTCATTGCGAACTCAAGTTCAGAGGAATTGGTGCCAAGGAAAAAGCACTGAGATAATAACCTTGAAAAATCAGAGGGGAGAAGGGGGGAGGGGGGAAGGGAAAATATATTCACTGAAAGGAGCAGATCTGCCCCACCCTAAAAGCATTCTGTAAATCATGGAATCAGGCTTCCCAGCGATCTGCCTTTATCAAAGCCATCATCCTCCAAGGGTGGAGAGACGAGTGCTTTGGGATTTGAGGACTGTCCATATGGTGTCACACAGCCTAAGCCAGTGGCTGGTGTGCTGCCAGTTTGCAAACCAACTCATCAAGGCAGTGAAAAGGTTTTTGAATCTTATGCTTGCAATTATAAGGAACAATAGTTTGTAGTGCCTCGGGAGAAACAGTGTGCTGTGATTGCCTTTCTCTAAGCATGCAGGTCTCTGGTGTTACAAACACCGACATCTATTCAAACATGTTTTACCTTTCTAAGAGCCATAGACAATGCCATGTTGTGTGGGAATTTCGTGGTGTTTGCTAGCTGCTGGGCCTTCTTTTCCTGGAGATAAACAGGCATTGTGTTATTAAGAAAGAACCTTCAAGTTGCTGTTCTGATTTATATTCCCTTCTACACTGGTGCATGCATTTATTGTTTGTTAAGGGCTGACAGCCCTGGAAACCTAAGCTCTCTATTTATCCACAGAGTGAAATTCCTCTCTCTGTAGAGGGGATGCCAAAGGCACTAATTGTCAGTGATGCTGCTGCACACACAAAAAAAATCTTTTCTGTTTTCCAGCCAGAATAATTTTGCCATGTGAAGGAGAACTCCTGAAATGGAAGCTGGTTTGGAGAATAGGCCCGACAAAGACAATGGGGCTTCAGCTTGGGAACCTAGAGAAGCCCAAGAGAAGGTGAGGAAAAGCGTGGTGTGCTGTCAGATAGGAGATGGCTCCACGTGATTCATCCCTCCTATCCTTACACAGTCAAAAGTGATGGTGAGCCTATTGCTATTATTCCAGGGACACAAAGAAAGAGGGAGAGGGGGATTTAGTACCAGTAAAAGATGCTTTTCTCACCTTGCATGTTGATTTTAAATGTGGTCTTGACATACGAACATCACAACTTGCAAGAACGAGAATTCAGAGAAGCGACCGACTGGTTGCTGCCAGCCTATAAAGAATAATGTTGAAAGGCTTTTTTATTTACTCTTTTCCTTCTGTAAAAAGAAGGTGATGCTAGGGAGACAAATGAAATTTAACAAAAAGCTGAATTTTTATCTCCTCTGTTGCATTCCTTTAACAAAGTAGGCTGCATCTTGCAGCCTTAGAAATCTCTGAAATCCCAGAGAGCCGGAAGCTCCCATTTAATCTGAGGAAAGATAACTTTGGCCCAGTGTTTGTTTTGCAAGACATCTAATTCAGGAACATAAAAGCAAATTTATTTTAATTATATCAATTCATGTTCATTAAAAAGTCTTCTCCATAACTAACCCTGGTATTGAATTGTTTTGTATCTCTTCCTAATTCACTCACACAATGTTTATTCAATTTAATTGACAGCAAGGGTGAACTTATAGGACTATAATTCACACTTTTGGTGAAAGGAGACAACAACGTGGAACTATATTATTTGCTGCAAAAATGAAGTAGGGAGATTTATCAGAGCAAACTGTATATTCAATTTTAATAGTTTCCCTCATCAGGGTCTCTTAAAAGGATTTCTTTTGCAATTACTTTAGGGCATTTGAAACTGCTTATTGTGAGAAGTTGCCAAACAACTCTGAAATAAATCCAAATATTAGAGGAGTTTTTAAGAGTGTAACCTGTTCACTTCTTTCTTTTTGTGATACCAATTTCTCTGGAATAAAAAGTACTGAATTTCCACAAGATCTCCATTTGCTGGAGAGCCTGTCTGGGCCACCAGTAAGGAAGGCGCCTCCAGCTAAGCTGTTGATGACTCTTGCTTAGCTTTTCTAGGCATGGGTCTGTGGAAAAAATCTTCGGATAACTTGATATCAAAGGGAAAAACCCCACCACCCTTCCTGTGTGAGGGGTGTTTGGTGTGCGAAGGTGACCCACCCCAGCGATCAGGAGGGGCTGGTTTTGCCAGGCCCCACATTGCAGATTCCTCTGAGAAGCCCCGTGAGGCTGAAACCAGAGTCTCACAGTGGGTCTGATCTTTCTGAGGGGCGAGCAACCAACTGCAGCCACGTCCTGGCAGTCTGTGGGCTCTGAGCAGAAGGGATTTCTGTGGGAAGGGAATTCCAATAAGGAGTAAAGTGGGATCCGACCATATGACCTGTGCTCGTGGGGAAGCAGCCTGTGTTTAAGGTCTGGGCTTTTAAGAAATTGCTGTGTTGCCAGCTGAGTGTAGTACCTTTGAAATGACAAGATTTTTTCCCTTGTGCTATAATAAGTAAAGGCAATATGATGCTAAGAGTTAATAAGTGGAGTTTATTTGTCCAGACAATCACCCTTCAGTGTAAAAATCAAAGGCACTGATGAACTGTGGCCTCACTGTGTGAAGATTTTACAATAGCATGATTACTATCAGATCTCAATAACCTCCAGTAATGTGTAAGTAGCATCAACAATTGCTATCACACAATTTCATTAGGCTTTCAGATAAGTATCTAGAGGTAGAACCAGGTTTTAGAGGTATAAAGAATGCAATTACCATTTTAATATCTCTGCACAGGGAACAGGAAGATTAATTTTTGTAGGTCTATTTTTGTGATTTTTTTCACAGGCCAGGAGAGATATGTAAAAAGCTGGCAATAATACACTAGAAATAAATTAAATGCTGCTGATAGCTAATTAAAGCAGCACAACTAGATAGCAGAATTACTGGAAAAATCAAAATCTCTCATGCCTTGAATTCATGTGGTACTTGTGATTGGGTTTTCAAGAAGAAAGAGGAGAAATTTTGATATTGTTGCCTCTTGTTTCTTAATGAAGTCTAAGCCAACATTTTCAAAGCCAGACTGTGTCTCAGAAGTCCAGAGACCAGGGAAGAAAAAAAAGTCTTTTTTCCCCTTTAGGCTATATTTATTGTTACAACACTGCATTTGTTGTTACCTGTCAATTCCTGCGTTGTAATATGTGAATATAGTGTATTTCAGAGCTTAATTTTGGGCTCATTCAGTGCTTCCTGACAAAGCTTTCAGAGCTGATCCAACAGTAAATGCACTGAGCTTCTAAACACTGTGGATAAGTGACTACTTTATTGAGATCCAGTTTAAGAAAAGAGGTGTAAGCTGGCACATCTACCAGAGAGCTGGACTTCTGGGGAGAAGCAGTAGTGTTTTGGCACAGAATCAGCAGGGGATTTGCTGTAAGCCGCTGGTGACCTTCTGTTTTCCTTCACAACTCGATCTGAGCTGAGCAGTAGTAGCTGAGCTGCATCTGGGGGGTGCAGGGGGGACGATTTGTGGTCCCCAGCCTGCACAGCATCGTGTCCAAATCCAGTTGGGCTTGATAACTCGAATTAGGATGACGTCCCTGCAGCGAGCTGCCAGCGCGGGTGCTGAGATGCTGAGTGGGGTGGTGAGGTGGCGAAACAGCAAACGGGATCGGCAGGAGGAGCGCACGCAAACCCCGCACAGGGCACGTTCCGCCTTTATTCCCTGTCTCTGAAGCATGAGAGATATTGAGCTTGTATTTTAGACTGGAGATAAGGTATGGAAAATCCATGACTTTTAGACCTTGCTACAAATTAATCCATTCACCAGGCAGGAGGTTTCAAAGTGGGTTCAGTCTCGAGGCGTCACACGGATCTCTGCGAGCGAGAGCGGAGTCGCAGCGCGCCGTGCCTCTGACAGCTCCCCGCAACAGCAACGGGCAGGTGGCAAATTTTAATGGCTCATTAATGTACCTGGCCACGTTTCTATAAGTGCAAGGAGCATTGGTGGCTCCTGCAGCATATTTCTGAGGGGTTTGGTGCCAGAGGTGTTGAGATTGTTACGAGCATTGTGTAGAATTTTCTGGTTTGGGGGATGTGGGGTGGGAGGGAGGAAGTATGGAAAATACCTGTGCTTGGGGAACTCCAGGATGTGGAGCTGTGTTGGCCTATACTGGGCTTGTCTAGGGGTAAAATGAAAGCCGTAAACTTCTTGCCACAGTAACCTTAAAACTATAAAGTCACACATGTGAATGAAGTCTTTTTTTTACATTTGTATGCAAAAAATCCTCTGTGATTTTAAACCAGCCTTACTTAACTGTCTTCAAGGAGTTAGGTTTATGGTCACTCCATCGACATCTGTTTTAAAGTATAATTTAATGAAATAAAATCAGTTTTTAGCTAGTGAAAGAAAGCAAGGAACTTTTCCCCTCTGTTTTCCTTTTAGTGAAGAGGATAGCACCAGCTTCCTGTTTCCTGGTGATTACGACCCATGACTTGAAATGGTATTTCTTAGCACCCTTTTCCTGCTGCTGCTTTTCCCCTAAGCATCAATATTAGATGCTCAAGAAGAAAACCATTTCAACAACACAAAGTTTTCTAGAATCAGAAAAAGATGTGGGCTTTTTTTCTCCCAAGTATTGCCGGTGACACTTCAAAAACTTGATTTATTTTAAATGCACGCATCTGAGCTTTGCGGTTTGTTCCAGAGCAGGGGCACCCAGGGGGTTAAGAGACACCGTGTGAGAGCCAGAGAGTCCAGAATTACAACACACATCGTTTCTGGGCAGCCCCTGGGTGCTCTCCCACCCATACCTGCACCACCACAGGGGTCTCCCCAGCTCCTCTGGTGTAGAATCTGTCGGGAGCCCAGGCCCTGCCTCGGCTGTGCCAGCGAGGAGCGTGTCTGCAGTCAAACCACCAGGATAACTGCGTGGGATGTGTTCTCCGTGAAACGTCCTAACTCTGCAGAGACAACTCTGCCTGTGGGTTGTCATCCTGCCTTGACATTTTGAAGTGTTTTAGCTCTGCAGTCTCCCAGTGAATTCTCCTCTCTGCTGGCGCTGTTGACGAGCTGCTTTCTGCACAGCTCTGCACCTCCATGAATCTTTTTGGGAGTTGGATTTTAGCGATCAGTATCAGCTCCCTGCAGGATTGACAGCCACTGGCTCCTTGCAGAGCCCACATTTACCTGTGCACTGGGGTTAGGAGCTGCCCCAACCCTGCAAGGCAAGGAGGGGCTGGCCAGAACCACGGACTTTGGTGTGACTTTGGGTAAGTCCCTTGCCAGCCCTCCCTGTCACGTGGAAAACAGAAATAATTCCATCCTCCAGCCCTACAGAGTGTTGCTGATAAATGTCTCTTCCTTTTGGAGAGCACTTGAATTTCACTTAGTCTTATTAATACAATTAGCTAAAGTGCCTAGTCAAAAGCTGATGGGTATCCCTTGCTCTAATAGAATTATGTGGCCTGGTGGTGCTGACCACTCTGCAGCCCACTCCAGCCACTTGAACAGAATAAAAAGAGCTGGTTTTAACTGCTTACACCACAGCCAGAGAAACAGATACTGGGTATACTCAGAAAGTCTTTATTTTTAAAAAAAATGGTGCAAGGAAAGCTGCAAATGCAAGAGAAGTGTGTCTGTAGTTTCTATTTAATTTCAACAGACCTTTGAATCCCAATACCCATCACTGGTCTTGGAGTTTTTAATCATGGCACGGATCAGCATTGTCACTGGGGGTTTCCAACTAGCACATTAGAGATACAAATTTATAAAATTCTCTTGCTAACTGTGTTTTACTTTATAGCTTCATAGGAGGTTGTGCTTTAAAGAGAACTTTGACTTATTACGATACCAGAGAATTTTTTAATTAAAAGCAAAAACAAAAAAAAAGGGAGAGGGGAAAAAGAGGCTTAGAAAACTCTTTCAAAATGAAAAATCACTTTCTCTGTGACTGTTTCTGTGGGTCTCTTTCATGTTCATGTTCTCTGGAGGTCTCAGCAGAGTGTGAGGCTGGCGAGGAGGATGGGAGAGCAGTTCATGGTTCTGCCCCATCTTGCACAGAGCTGTGCTGGAACCACGTGTGAGTGAGGCTGGCCAGGTCCATGTCTGGGCTAATCAGAAGGGAAAAATGCCACACATCTGAGATGAATCAGTAGGGAAGAGCAAATTTTGGCAGTTCTGCCAAAGTAATTTGAACTAGGCAAAGCTTTGATGGCTACAAAGCTGGACTTGATATCCCAGTGGGAGCAGATTTTCCTGTTATATGTTCATTTAATAATTTTCTTTACTCTGGGCAGAAATAAGGAAAAAAATGGCTTTTTGACAGACTCATATGCTTGATTCTGAACTCCCAAGGAATGCAGAGAACTAGCTAGGCAAAATTCTGAAGAAGTAACACCAAATTGGGACTTTTATTCTTTGATTACTTCTTTATTACTTAGGTGTCTCTTTGCATGGAAAAGGTTAATTTTTGAAAACCAGCTCCAAGACTTTACTCACGTTGCAATCTGTAATAAACACAACTTATAAAATGAGGGGCAAATCTTCAAATAATGCGAGGGATTTGGTGCATTGAATGCGTGGAGGTTCTGCCTCAGGTAGATGTAAGTGCAGTAATAATCTGTGAGGAAGGTCAACACGGAGGAGGCAAAGCACATTTTTAATTTACTCACCCATGTGCTCGTGGCAGGTGTTAAAACTGGCATCACCGGTTTCAGAAGGGAAAACACAAAAGATGTGGGAAGATGTCTGGCATGATCAGTTTTAAGTCATGCACTTGAAAATGATACGACGTGAAGTGCAGAGTTTTAATGCCGAGAATTTCATACTTCAGCAGGAACGCTCCAACCCCGCTGATGAGCTGACATTTGCGGTCAGTTATTTCCCAGAGGTACTGGCAGTTTTATAATTAGGCCCTTGGTTAGCAATGCCTTTCTGCTCCTGCCTCACCCCGCACAGATCTGCAGCAGTGAGGTTTTCAGGTGTGGGTGTGATGCTTGGCTCGCGCTGACCGGGAGTAAGCGGAGGAGAGGAAGAACTGGGATTAGTGCGAGCCTGTTTGTTTAGCACTGAGGATTTCTGAATCGTGCTTCCACTTCAGCGAGTTCCTCAGGGTCGTGAAGTTGTTCATTAGATGGGTGGGAAGACGTAGATTTGCAAGAAGTCTTTTGTCACCCCGGGATAAAGCAGGACCCTGTTGCCTGGGGCACACAACAGGAATGGCCTCCCTGATTCCCACTGCGCCAAGAGCGCTCAGGGGAGCAGCCGGCACTGCTGGCCAAGAAATGTTCTCCTCGTTTAACATTTTCATTATTTCAGATATTTTCCTGAAAGCAAATGACTTGTATGGAGTGAAAGCTTCCATTCCAATGTCACAAAACAGAACTGTGCTGTGAGATCTAAAGCGCAGATTTGTTGGCACTGTGTTGCTCCTCTCCAACACAGAGAGTAAGCAGTGGCCACATAACCTGGGGGTGATCTCATCAAGGTGACTTTTCCCTCTGCTCACCCTTAAAAATGCTGTTTTCTGCCAGAGTCTCATTCTCAGTATCTTCTTCAATGGAAATATGGAGTTTTCTCACAGATATTTCTTACTCTGCTTTAGTAAGACTTTCCCCTCAGTGAGATATGGGAGACCTGGGCTTTACAATCTGCACTTGCAGAGGCTGGACTTTACTGTCACCATTAGAGATCAGGTCTTATATACAGGATCAGAAAGTCCCACCTTGGAAAAGCTCATGATAAGCAGAAAGAAGAAAAAGCAAAAAAGGGAAATAGTGAATTATTTCCATGGTTTTCATACCATAGTAAGTTTTCAGAAATACTCAAACAAAATACGCGTTTTGTTTTTTATTTTTCTCAAAAGTCTTGTCAAGTTATGGCAAATTGGGGGTGCGCAGAGATAAATGATTGGAACATTTTGTGTGCATTTGCATGCATAGATATACATACACATGTTTATAAACGTGCGTGTAAGTGTATGTGTGCACATGCAAGCAGATAAATAATGTACGTGTGTGTGTTTGTGTGGATATACACGCACACACATAGGTATGTACATGCATACACCCAAGAAAGTAATTTTCCATAGCCTTTTCTGTTGTTTAACAATACTGAAATGCCAGCATTCAGCAATCTAAATCCTCAAACGTGTTGGAGAAACGTAGATTTTAATGGTGTTAAATGAACCATTTAGCACAGAGGGCCTCTCACCTTCAGTGGCACGCTCTCAAAATGAAATCCAGCGTTCAGATACAATAATAAAGAGAAGAAAAACAATATTACCTGTTTAAAGAGAATATAAAAATCCAATTAAGTTCTGAATTTTAATTTGCTTGCAAGCACGGGTTTGTTGCTCTGTGAAAAGAATGAAAATGTAAATGACATTTCTGTGTGTTATCTACATAATCCAGAGGCTAAAATGTCCTGCCATGCTTATTTTGTCTAGTGATGATAAAACTAAACAGTTTTAACTGAATTTCCTCTAAATGGGCAACTAATCAAAAATGAACATCTTTATATTCTGATCTTTCATTAATTTGTGTAAAAACGCTGCGGTAAAGAGATTAGCTTCTGCAAAAGAGATTGAATTGTGCCTGGCAGCTGGCAGCAGTGAGGGGCTGTGGCACTTGGAGTGCTGTGGGTGGGAGAAGCTGGAGCCACCACTCCCTTCTGAGCCGCGAACTCGGGGGCAGCTCTGAGACCTGGGGCTCACGTGGCACCAGCCACAGCCACACAGAACAATGTGCCCAAGTGCCAGCAGCCTCTCCCAGCCCCTCTCGGCCCTGGGGGGCTGTGGGTTACTCGTGGCCGCTTGCTAAGCCGCGTCTAACCGGGATTGGTGGCGCATGTTGAGGGTGGCAGGGTGAAAAGGCGGTGGCCTGGGGGTGCAGGAGAGACTCAGCGTGGCAGGACATTGCAGGAGTGAATCTGTTCTGGCCATGCCTGGGGCAATAACAGTGCGGTAAACTCTGCTTCCCATTGCCTTTCCTTCTTCCTTTGGGTTCGCTTCATCTGGACTAAACAACACAGAAAAAAGCATCTGTGCCTGGACTGTGAGTATCCAAATCAGCAATTAAATTTGTGCCTACGTAAGGCTGTCACCTGCTAGCCTGGCCTAGCAAAGAGAATGTCCTAGGAGGGAAAAAAGAACAAAATACACCTCAGTGCCTCTGTGCCTCTGCAGGCTGGGGTCATCCAGCCGTGCCACACCCTGTATCCATGCTCTTGATCTCCGAGGAGCATTGCCTCCTCTGGAATAAATCAGCACAACTTCAGATACTGAGAACAGTATCTGAATATAACAATACAAAGATCACAGAGAGGCGAGATAATCTGTGATCTTTATATTGACATTTAATATATTGTTAGGGAAGGGTATTTGACGAATTGCTAATTGAGTAGCACAGAACAAACCTGTGCAAGTGGTACCTGCAGAGGCGTAGGTGCTACATCCAGGCTGGTGTAAGTCAGGTTTCTCTCAGACAGTAACTCTTTGTGTGATTTATACGGATAATTTAGAACAGGCAGAAGGTGGAATGTCAAAACCCACGTTATTTGAACAGGCTTTTGTGCCTAATGGTGGGATTAAAGATTCAAACAAAGGAGTCTGTTGGGTGTTGATCAAGACTGAAAGTTCTTGGTGTCTGATTTTTTAAATACCACCCTCTGTAATGATGGGTGCCCAGTTTGAAGGGTATCCAACCATCCAGTGCTGGGAAATCTGCTCCTTCTGAAACAATCAGAAGCTGTTTATAGGATCTCCAGGTTTGGATATCAGATCCAGAATAAATTATTAAATTGCTCTTGTGAGGTAAAATTGTACAGAAAACAGGGCTGTGAAACTATCAGATCCAACAGGTGATAGGAAGCAGCTTTGTCTGTTTTTTCTCTTTTCTACGAGCTGTATGTACTGCTCCTGGCCTTTAATCTCACTGCAGATTCTGACACCTTTGAACTGTTCATTATATTGCAGCTCTATGGCAGAGATGGGAAGAGCATCACCTGAACCCAGATCCTTCTGTGCTTCACAAAGTTATGCACCCATTCTGCATTTCTCCCAAGTTCAGAAAGGTGGCAACTTTTATGGCCCTTCCGGTCCTGTAAAGTGATTAAAAGACAGCCAGGTAAGTTTTAGATGGAAGTAAACACTAATCTTGCCTTTATTTTTCTGTATAGAGAATTTTATTTGTATTATTTATATTGTCTCTGCTGCGGTCCTAGAGCATGTCTGTTGTTCAAAGCTGTGTTTGTGAAAATGACAGGAAGAATTATAAGTGTATGGAGAAACAGAAAACTTTAACATGACAAAGCTAACACTGCATGGTTTTAACCTTGCCTCATTTAAAGCCTCAAAACCATCTCAGGGCCTCATTCAGTTTCTTACAGGCAATTTATTATGCAAGAAACATCATCTCCAGCATCTTGTATGAAACCACCAGGTGCTGTTCAGCCCTTCCATGTTAACCTCCTTCATCCCTCTTCAAAGCCAGCACGTGAAAATTATCCACACGTGTTTGTAAACATACTATAAACGTGTTTTCATAGTCATAAAAATAAAATTACAAAAATCTGAAAAGCTGTGATGATGCAGACAGAATTTTCCCCGGCACTGGGGTGTTTTTGTTCCTGCACACGCTCCCCAGGAGCGATGCATGGCAGCAAACCCCAGCAGGTGCAGTCAGCAAAGCTGCTTTGCAACCACTTCGCTTGCTCTTCGTGCTCCTGAAATTTAAGAACTTGAGTGTGCCCTTGTTTTAAAAACCAAACACTGAATTCAATCAGCAAAAGATTAAGTAGTGCCTTTTCACTCTGATATAGCAAAAAAAAAAAAGATTCATCTCATGTGAGTTGTGTTTGAATATCGAGTCCCAAAGCGGGGTGGCAGCTACTTGTTGTAATTCTGTAGAGATGGAGCACGTGGTTCTGAACAGCACAGTGGCAGAGCTGATGGCTAAGCTCCATTCCACTCAAACCAACTCAGTTTGCCAAAAAGTCCTTTGCAGTGGGACTTGTCCGTGTACCCTGCTACTTTTAAACACTGCGCGGGAGCCAGCAGGTCTGGAAGGATTTCGGAAGAGCCGATCTCTGTGTGCTGCCTCACACGCTGCTTTCACCCGGCTGCAGGTCCCTCTGCACCGCTGGTGACACAGTTTGTGCAAACGGCATCTCGCCCTGCTCGCTCACTCTGCAGTCCTAGCGGTCCTTTCCAAGAAGGAGCTCTAAGAGCTCACTGGGATTGGGTTCAGCCTGCAGGACCCCTGGAGCTGTTCCGAGTGCGATTAGCGGCTGGGGTCAGGGCAGAAACGCAGAGGACTCTGTGCTGTGTGCACTCAAAAGATCATAATGGCTCTGTCTGGCTCCTGCAGGAGGTTTGGAGCGTGCCACAGTTGCACGGTGCAGCTCTTGGCACGACTTGAGGTCCTGCAGGAAGGACAGTCCCGCGATGGGTCTGCTGGAACAAAACCCAGGAGACCGACCCCAGCAAACAGGGCTGGAAACTGGGGCTGCACTGGAAATTGTGTGGGCAAGGGGTTTTAAAAGCCACAGGGGAGCTCTGCGGTCAAAACCAGCTCGTGGCACCGTGCTGGCTCTGTTCATTTGCTGGTCCTGGCTGGTCCATTCCTGGACCCACGTCTCTGCCCACAGGGACAGGGGTTTCTGTGGCCCCTAGATGTGCTTGCAGAGGTAAAGACCTGGGGGTGAGACAGACCTACTGCCACCTCAGCCCTCCCGTTAGGGCAGGCCTGAGTGAGCTGCCTGGGATGTCTCTGTAATAATCTCTGTTTTATCCTGACCTCGCACCCTGAACCCCTGCAGCTGAAGTGTGAGCTCACTGCTGAGGGAGAAGATGTCAGTGTCCTGCGTTTTGATGTCATGCTGGGCAGTAAATGCAGGGCACTTGACAAACTGTGAGTGTTCTCAGCCAGTAAAGCCTGGTTTCAATCACAGATTTTCCTGATGTTATACAATAAACTCCAAAGCAAATAGATATGAAAATCTGTGTTTGATCTTACAGAACCTCTTAAGTGCCTGAGAGAGTTTCAGGCCCAGTGGCTGAAGTTAAGCTAAATTAAGCACTGTTGAAATGCAGAGTAGGCAGGGAACAGCTTCCCTTTTGCAGTCCTGGCAGTGCAACTGCCTGTGCAAGGGGAAATCCTTTTCAGTGTCAGAGAAATCTTTGGCTTTGAAATCTCCATCATCTGTGTTATCCCTTCTTTTAATCTATCCGTCTATTCCTTTAGCACTGGGGTTTCAGTGTCACAGTACACCCTCTCAGCCAGTTCAGGTGTCAAATTTTGAATATCAGTTTCTGAGTTCTGAGGTTTTTTTAGCTGCTTTTTAATGAAGCTGGGGTTAGATTCATGTATAGTGCAGCCCATTCATACATAGATCACAAATGACCTGTCTCTAATCATGGTACTGCTTTTGACATGAAAACATAGAGCTAGTTGTAATATTGATACAGCTGAAGAAATCTGAGGTCTTTGGTGCTCTTCAGATTTGCACCATTTCAGGACTAAGTGCCGTGAGCATCTGTTTATGTGAAGACAGAGGGTGATTACAGAAAAAGTCTTTTCCACATATGTACATACCTTTTTATGCCACTTCCATCTATTTTCAGCTTAACTATATCATTTTCCTACATAAGCAGAACTTCTGGAGTTTATTTTAAGAGTCTTGTAACTGCCTGATCCCAATGTACCTAAAAATGTGCTTGCAACTTTCAGCTTAACACTGTGTGACTTCAATCCTAGCATTAAGCTCACCTGTCTCAGAGCTCAGCATCTCCCCAGGCGAGTGCAAGCTGACGCGGTTTTATCTTTTGTGAAGAACTCTTATTTTTCCTTGCCCAATAGAGAGTGAGAGGCTGGCTGCCCACAGAAGTTGTGATCAGGGATGGATGTGTCAGCTGTTATCACCAAAGTCGCGCGGCTGTAATCATGGCTGCTTCTGTGTGCCAGAAGGGATTGGAATGTTTGCAGCTTTTCAGCGCAGCAGGAAGGAAACAACGGCGAGTGAAATACAAACACACAGTCACACGTGGAAATACACGGGAAAAGCGCAGAGGTGTGCACAGGCGAGCGTGTTCACACTCAGATAAAGAGGATGTCGAAGGGAGCAAGCAGAAATGTGTTTGCAGGTGGAAAACGTGACCGAAGAGGCGGAATATAAACCCATATGGAAGCAGAGGACAAGGTGAGTGTCTGCAGAGCAGAAGTGATGGCAGCAGCCTTTCTGTTCCAGGGCTGAGCACAAGGATGCGAGGGTGAGTCTGCTCCAGCACTTCTGCACACACCCTGTGTGCTGTGCGCTCTTTTTATGGAGACAGATAAAGCCAGGAGGAAGGTTTTGTGCTGACGGAGAAACACTCCACAGTGTTGGCAAAGTCTAACAGGAGCAAGCTACTCAGAAACACTGCTCTGTTCAGTGAAATTGATGCTGCAGGCAGGATGAAAGGGTCCAAATGAAGATAGAAATTTTCTGAGGGGTAATACCGGGTGTGGGGGTGATCTCTAGGGTTTGTGTCTCCCTGCCACTACCCTTTGTGCCAGTTCACTTATCCTCTTCTCTCTTTTTGTTCTTCAAATTATGCGACCTCCTGTACATCCTCATGTGGTCTGACCAAGTCCTATCCCCTCACGTGCACAGTAAGTTCCTGCCTTTCTTCTGACAATGAGGGTAGTCTGAACTGGTTAGTTTTATTCCTGCTAGGGTTTTTTTTTTGTCTATATGCTTCTTGGGAAATCAATGCTCAAAGGAGCAACCTGTCTGTCTCTGGCTTACACGCAGTTCCAGCTGAACAGCACTAGGCTTCCAGCAGAAGGATTGAAAGAACAAAGAAAAAGGTTCATTTAATTTACCTTGAGGGATAGTTCATTTTTCAAACAGAGACAATTTGAAAAACACAAAGCACTATTCCAATACCCTTAGTCACTCTCAAAAACAAAATTAAGTCTTTCTTGGTAGGAAAATAAATGTCAATGCTATGTACATTTGCATCCAGCAGCAATTCTGAAACTAATTTCATAGTAATTGATATGCTGCTATATTGCTTTATTATGAGCATTGAAGCTTTAAATATTCCTGTCCGGGCCAGACTTGGCCTGACACCAAAGTGGTCATTTGCCATGTACCCTGCAGGCTGTACCCAGCAGGCTGACCAGCACACAACAGTAATCAGAGCTTAAACACTGATGTTCACTGGTGGCTGAATATTATTCAGAATATATTCAGGATATTATGGGCCAGAAATCCTAACTTACACAGGGCTGCTTAATGAAACCAAGAACTCACCTGGACAATATGAAACCATCCATCAGATTAGAAAAGAAGCTGCCCTTCAAGTGAGAGACCATTAAGTAACTGATAAATGGATGTTTCTATGAGTGGAATTCCAGATTGGTAACTATAAACCAATATCTTCTTTTTTGAGTGGTGCTGATAAGTATGTTTATTATGTATGAAGGTGATTGTGAGAATGGCCTTCTGAGAAAGGTGCATAGTGGTTTATCTATCTGTTAGAAGGCTGTGTCTAGATAGGCTTCATTCAGGCACATGTGATAACTTATTTTTGAACGCAGAACCCCAGTCAGCTGGGGTGTAGTGGGTTATTTCCATTGTCTGTTCTCCCAGGACACGCCCACTGACGCTGCTGGTGCTGCAGGGATGCACAGCAGGCCCTGTGTGCCCAGTGCCTGGTTGTGCAATTCAATCTGTGTCTGTGGTGCTGCTCTGCCCACTCAGGGCTCCTGCGAGGCAATTCACCTGTTTACTCCTGCTCCTTCTGCTGGGAATTTCTACCAGGGGCTAATTTCTACCAGAGGCTCTCGTTATTCTTTCTGTATTCCATCAGCTGGACATCCCAGACTCCACACCAGTGAAGCCTCCCGCTGATGAACTCATCCTTTGGTGTTAACGAGGTGGCTTCAGAGTGGCACTCCTACTGCAATTACAGCGACAGCCTTGGCACGTGTAGGGCTGGGGTGGAAGCAGCCCTGGGCCACTTGCTGCAGTCTTTGCTTGAGAAAGCCCAAAGTGAAGGACAGAGAGGATTTTTCCTTTCAGCAAACAGAAGGACTCCTGTGCTTTGGGCACGGCTGGGCTCCACCTGGGCTCTGCAAAGGGGCTTTGCCAGATGCCACTCAAAGCACTTCCACTTGGCTCCTGCTCTGAACTGATGCCAAGAGGAGGCTGTTTCTCACCTGTGGACTCCAGGTGAGGCTTTGGGAACCCTCCTGGTCATACCTGACTTAAGCAACAGGGACTTTGTAGCTAAAAAATTACACCCACGAAGCCCTGCCTGCAACCTGGACCAGTACAAGGATGGCCCAGGGATTTTGTCGCATTTGCAAAGCGCTCTTCACCAATTCACGCAGTTTCCCTTCGACTTAGCAGATCCTCTTCAGCTTTCTGCAGCAAGCAGGTGCTCCTCCATATTTCCAGTCCGTGAACTTCAAGAAATCCTAAAATAATTTGTCGTTTTATGAATAAGTTATACAAGCTGTCAGCACAAATCTGTCACCACGCAGACAGATGCAAACATGCGCAGTATGCGCTGACACTGAGATCTGAATAAAGGCCACCTAAAAGCAATTACACTTCCAGGTATTAGGCAAACACAATTATTTAAATTGCTAGTCAAAACCAGTTGATAAAACAGATAATTAAAAAAGATTGACCTAAAGCTGATGTTAAATTATTCTGTAACGTGCACATAACTTATGTAATTGCTCTCTCATGACCCAGCCTCCATTAAAAGGAAATTTCACGTAGGAAAAAAAAAAAATTACATATGCAGCACATGGTGATTAAAATAAATACTTATTCTCTTGAATGTTGGAAATTATATGAGGAACTCTATAAAAAGTAGGAACAAATTAGCCCTGCATTGAAGACTGTAGTGTGGTCTGTCATTTTAATAAATCACACTCAGGTGTTACTGAAATAGAACATATGACAATGCATTAGCCCACAGAAATAGTAGATGACCTAACATATGTAGATATATAAAAATTAAGCTGGGAAAAGACTGACTAAGATCATGGAATCTTTTAGTTTGGAGAAGACCCTTAAGATCATGGAGTCCAACCACTAGGCCAGCACTGCCAAGTAGATGCTGAGATAATGGGGGGCTTTGTTTTTCTTATTCAGAGTAAAGGAGCTCCTAAATGACAGTGGGGGTCCTATCCTGCCATGAGCCGTGGAGGGATTGCATTTACACTGCACTAGACAGAAAAGAGACAGAGAGGAGCAAGAACTGTGGCACAGGCAGGTTAAAGGCCAGATTTCCAAATATATTTCGTGCATCTTGATGAGGGAGATGGAAACCTTGGAGGAGTCTCAGATGCCCTTTGTGACCTGCTGGGGTCACAGGAAGATGACACGACGATGAAAAGCAAGTGTGTAGTCCTGAGGCTGAGTTTGTGTCCTCAGTGCTGGGAGGGTGGTGGACGTGTGGCCACCTGGCTGAGCTGGACACAGCTGGGATCAGCAGTAGTTGCTGGAGAAGAAAAGCAGCTTTTTGGCTCACTTTGCACTTAGCACCCCTCCCTGCCTCGTGTGCCGTGGGAATGGCTCACAAACACGGTTGGTTTGGGCAATGCTCTCATAAAAGAAGAAAATCTTGCACTGCCTCTGTTGTAAGATGATGCTTCTGAGTTAGCTTTTAATGTCTGGATGCCCAGCTGGAGCAAAGGAACTGTTGAGACAGTGAAACCACAGCACTTTATACTCAGTTCTAATGCTTTTGAACTTCTTCATTTTGGTTGATGCTTTTGGCACCTATGGCCAAGTGTAAGCATAGACAACGATACCATCAAAAGAAAAATAAGTGAATTTTGACCTATGTCTACAATTTGCAGAAACTGTTTGAAGACATGACCAGCACCAAAGAACATTTCTTGAGGAAAATCCTGTAAGACCCTGGTTTTAATAGTATGTAGCCCTGCCAGTCTCATTGCAGAAACATGAGAGCTTTCAATTTAAAATGCTCTCCTGCACACGAAGTACCTCTCCAAACCTGTCACTTCTCAGGAGGCTCTTTCTCAGGCAGTCTGCATTTTAAATGGAGCAGTTATGACAGTTTTCACTGCAAAAGGGGACAAATTAGTGAAAGCAGAATATAGAGAAACTCGGTTAGGGTAACTGCTAAACAACAGCAACCAGCTCCTGGGAAATTACTGGCTTGAATTTTTGCAGTGACCATCCATAAGAAGAAAAGAAAGTCATGTAGGACTAAACAAGCTCACCAGCTTTGTGCCTAAAGTAATGAGTTACAAAATTGCACAGGCTGAGATCATTAATCCTGAATTTATTGACAAGTTTGAAAGCCCTGGGTAGACGTTTGTTAGAAATTCAGCTGACAGTGCAGCCTGCTCCTTTGTCTATGGTATTTTGAAGCCCTCTGCAAGTTTAGATATGTTTGTTTTCCCGTGATGTCTTCGAGACAGGGTGATGTGGATCCCATTTTTGGGGATGGGATATTGAAGCTCACAGGCAGGTATGCTGAAAAATGACTTGAAGCCAAATTTTCACCAGCTCACCTCCATGCCCCTTCTTCCCCCATTGCAGACAACTGCACTTGCAGAGTGGGCACAGCCAATTTCATATTGCAGGTTTTTTACGTGAATTCAAGGCTCAGTCTGTGACTTACTGAGCACCACTAGAATGGAATGGTTAGGAAGGAGCTTTTTTACTAATCTGCTTTTAGAGTCCAATTTTCACATCTGAGTCTTATGATAGAAGATCAAAGTCCCTCATTAGGGGACTGAATCCAATATTTAGTACACTTAATACCGCTTTATATACTCACAAGATAGTCTGATTTCCACATAAAACAACACCCCAGCTCCTTGTGACACTTAATGAAGGGACAGAAGGAGTGTTTTTAAGCCCTCATTTTCCATGCTATTACATGGTGGCGGAGCAGGACTGACTTCAGTAGTTAGACTGTCATACAAGCAGCCTGTCAAAAGCAGGATCAGTCTCCTCTGCTCTCCATGAGGGGATACAGAAGTATCCTTATTAATGCATCTGCCTTTCAAAAACTGTGCTGTGATATCCTGCACTAACATCTTTGAAACCTCCTGGACTTGGGGAATGTCAAAACTCAGGATCTGAGTGCACTCTGTTGCCCTGGAAGTTGTATTGGAACTGATTAACCTATCAATCTCTATTATTCAGCTACTGGAAACAAGACACGTACTTCTCCTGGGGATTTACCTGGAGTGAGATCAAAAGGAAACTGCTTTCTCCCTTCCCTGCATAAAGGTTCAAAATTTGTTTTGACTGGTGATGTTGAAAATAAATAAGTACATCGAGTGACCTGAATAACTCGAGCGATTCCCCTGTGATTAAGGCGGGAAGCGTTTGAAACATGAAAAGTTGCACCCGTGTTCAAATGAGAGAGGTCCTGGTTAATTATTTACAGCAGCCGAAAGCTCATCAAAAATTTAACCAAGATATATTTCTCTATGATTGCGCAGGCACCACAATGTGCAGAAATGGAGGCTTTAACTCTGTTAAATGAAACCCTTGAGTTTTCACCTTCCAGCTTTCCATTGCTGGCTCCGGGGCAGGGGTGGGGGGGAAATGCATCCTTTTCTCCCATCTCCTCTCTTCCCCACGCTCCTACAGAAAATTGCCTTTGGCAGCAGTGATGCACATTAGTAAGGTGGATTTAAACAGCATACCCTGGCAAATAAATAGCTTAAAGCATTGGAACTGCTGCTGGAGGGGGTCGCCTTGGCCCATAACAGAACCAAGGCTAGGACCATCCCCCCTTGGTAGACGACGTCAAATGCAAGCCAGGCTGCAGCAGAGCCCCATTCCTCTCCCATCTGTGGTGTGGCTGCTAGTTCTGAACTTGGCAGAGCCTGAGGAAGGGAAGGGAAGCATGGACTGCCTTCCCAGTGCCCTGCAGAGCAGTTAGTGCCCATATTCCTTCCCCCTGTAGCACTGGCAGGAATATAAATGTTCTTGGTGAAGGTGAGGAGGGGATTTTGCAGGCTCAGAATAAGCCCCAGTGGTGAGAGTTTTCCACCCATCATAGTGGGGTAGGTGCTGCAATAAATGGCATCTCTTTTTCTGTTTCTCTTCTTTGCACTGTATTTTTCATTTGTTTGTTTTTTGTTTCTCCCATTGACTCTCAATGCCCACACATGAGAAGTCAAAGCTTTGCAGCTCGCAGACTGTTTAAAATTCCCTCCTGCTGAAGCTTCCCTGTCCAGAGGTGAGTGCAGCTGCAGGAGCAGCTCTGCAGACAGGTCTCTGCCACCCCAGGGAGCAGCAGGTACCCACAGACCTTGAGCCTCTGCTCCCTTAAATAGCCAGTGCTGCAAACTGGACGCTGTTTTTAAGCAATTTAGTTCAGATCTCGCCAATTTCGTGCAGACTGCCTCAGAGCTAGGTCTGGGCCATTGCCCTTTTCTTTGAAGTCCATTGCATTTGTGATTTTCTTTGATCATTGCTGCGGAAATGATGGAAATGTTTTTTTCTCACAGGTTTCTATGCACACAGGCATAAGAGGGCTGAGAACTTCAGTGAAGGTGAAATATCTGACCTTATCTTGACTTGGTTAAGATTAAAGTAACATTAAATAGGCCAAAATTGTGTACTAAGTGCCTTGAGAGACTGATGAGGAGGGAGCAACAGTATTCTACTTCTATCAATATACTCAATACTTTAAAGAGCTTTGCCACTAAGCTTAGTGAGTTTCGAGGCTTTAAAAATGCCAGACAGCACCTTAGGATTTCTAGGGCATCTTGTTACACTGAGCTTCCAGTGATGGCTCTTGATACCTAATATCCCCAAAGGGACAAAAGGTCCCTGAAAAAGACAGAAAGAAAAAGAAAAAAAAAAAAAAAAGAATCTATTCATCTACTTTTCACGCCATCTCTGATCAGAAGGGTCCCAAAAAACAGCAAATGGGGTTTCCTGGAGAAGTCTCGCTCTTGCTGTTTTCTCCCAGATTTCTGGAGCTTCCCAGAAGTGCTCTGTGCACTGAGCCACTGGAGAGAAAGATACAACTGCTCCCCACCTGCCTGTTCTGATTTGGTTGATTTCTTAGTCCACACAGCTTTGTTATAAAAACTTATTTAGGAGAGAGGTCTCTGAGTCATTGCATATAGCTCCTGCAAAAGCCATTCAAAGATGAGAGGTGATCAACCAGGGCAGCGGTGATGGGAATAATGTGCAAAGTGCTGGAGAAGAAAATAATGGCATTTCTTGTTACAATTTTATCAGTCTGTGGTGGACCAGCTCACAAACCCCCCTCGTGATCATCTTCTCTGGAAAAGATGAGAAAGGAACAAAAAAGGATGGAGAGGAAGAAAATAACGTGGGTCTGGAAGGAAGAAATGATCCATACGAGAATGAACATCAGACCCTCTGGACTTCCAAATCGTGAAAGGTATTGAGAACATTAACAAGGAATAATTGTTCATCCTTTCTCACAATAAGTGAAATACTTTTTACGCTGAAAAGATTTTTTGGTGAATAGCTAAAACAAACCCCCAAAATCAACCTGAATATTTTGATGCTTTGCAAGTGGTAACTAGGGAAAGAATCTGTACAAGAGTTGAATTTTCATTTGAAGTGTATTTTGATTCCTTTGTCTCAGTTCATGATATAATGGAGCATAACTGATATAACTTGGCTTGATGTGTCTCCTTGTTACACACACTGGAACTGCAGCAACATTTGAAATTACACATTTTTACAGACATCTATTTTAAGGATCAGTAGCTTCAAACAAGCAGAGCACTTAGGCATACTCTAAAGGCTTATTTCCTGCAATCATGCATGGGTCATGGCTTAATCCTCATCAGAAAGCACACTTTGGGATCCTGATTACAGGAGGGGGCAGCGAAGGAAGGACATAGAAAAGCGAAATTAGCAGAGTTTTCAAAAAGAGCTGAGAGGTCTCGTACCCAAGCAGTAAATCCTTGATGCTAATTTAGAGGAGAGCTGATTTTTTAGAATTCTGAAGGAGGGAACCCAAGAGGCAAAACAAAGTTGATGATTCAAAGTATCTGTTAGGAGAATTAATGTCAGTGCTCAGCACTGTGTGACCGTATGTGACACAAAGGACAGGATTTGGAAGAATCAGCTGTCCTGGCAGGGAACAGACAGTCTAATGGGAGAAGCTGCTCAATCCAGTATTTCTTACTAAATTACTGGATTCCTCTAGTGATTTTTAATATGGTTTTTAAGAAAAAGGCAGGTCTGTGAATTATTTTTGAGTGAAAAATTATAGAGTGGCTTCGCTTGACCTTGTACTTCTGTCAAGTGAGATGGGGTGTGAAAGGATCCTGGTGTTTTACCTGAGAGAGGTGGGGGTCCAACAGCTTTCTGCAGCAGGTAAGAACTTGATTCTGTGCCACTCTAAATAAGTTAAACAAATAATTACCTGTGAACAAACTACTCAGGGAGAAAAATGCTAAATATAATAATACATACATTTTTTTTTGTACTTTCTAACAGCAGGTTCATTACAGTACACATCTATATGCAGGGACTCCCCAGTCACACACGTTTTCTGCACATACTCTGTGCAGTCACCACTTAATAGAATACTCATTTAGTGGATATTTTAAAAACTTAAAACCATTCCTTTGAGGTCTGTGAATAGATAGCAGAAACCTGTTTATTCCTTTCAAATACACCTAGCTGAAGTGTCAAACGTCCAGATTTCTTAAGTAATTTAGTTCTCGAGAAATGGGTATTTGACAGTTGAACAGGAGGCTTTTGTATTTTAATATATGAGGAAGGGAATTTCCTTTTCATTCACAAACCATTGAGATGCCAGTATTTCTGGAGTATGAGATTAAGATACTCTGTTATTACAAATTATTATTAAGAATTCTTCCAGAATGTCCTGGGAGGTGCTCATGCTCACTATTGGAAGGGCTTCCCCATCTCCTCATACTTTTCTGCTTAAAGATTTTTTTCAGCGGATGTAGTTTGCAGAAACCTCCGGGCTGCTCTTGTTCGCGCTGGCAGAGTGACCTTGAACTGGTCGGGCAAAAAATGGAGGGAGCACAAATCATGCCTTCACTCCTACCCTTTGTACTCCAGTTATTGCCCATTATCTCCCCAGAGACTGCTCCAGAAATTAAGTTGCAGTTTTCCTCCACCTTCACCTTTTTACCTGATGCCTGGTAATGTCCAGAGTGATACCCAGGGGTTCCACCTGCACTGAGCAGAGCCCTGGGTCACATTTATGAAGGGTAGCAAGCACAGGCAACATTTTAAGGTCTGTTTAATAAGCCCGGTAATTCAAAATTTGATTTGAGCTTGACTTGTTCGTGTACAAGACAGGATTCTGCTTCCAGAGAGGTTGTGGCCTCTTGCACCCTGTGTACCCCAGTTACTGAAGGTGCTACAGCCAAACCGTGCCCTGAGTGACGGCAGCAACGGCAGCGGGAGAAGGAGAAACTTTCCCAGTGTTGTAAAAATAAGGGAAAACTTCAGGAGGTGTTTCAGCTGTTCTGCAGGAGTGTGATGAGTAACCAACCAGTGCCAACGGCCACAAAGTGGGGACAGAAAGGTCCTGGCTGCGGTGATGTGAGAGTCACTGGCTTTGTGCTGAGCCTGAGTTGCTCTGGTTCCTCCTCCAGACTGCCCAGACTGTCCCTGATTAATTCCTGGTGCAAGGTTTTGTGTCCCACGATGCCACGACTATGGCAGAGGCATTGCTGCTGCAAATCCTGTAGGAAATGCTTGAGGTCATTTGTCTGAGAGCATCGCTCTTGGGTTTGCCTGCATTGGGCAGTGTGCAAGGCTATGCCTGGCTGCTGTTAAGGTGCTGTGTTCTCTGAGCTCCGAGAGTGTTGATTGAGTCTTGTCTCACTGAGCAGCTGGTAGTTGTCAAGGGTGTTTACAAGCCTTTCATAAGGGGAGGAAAAAACCAAAAAAAGGCCAGGGTGCACATTTTATAGTACTGGTTTGTAAATTCAGGATTCAAATATTTTGATTTTTGAGATGGAGTTTAACCTCACTCCTGTGAAAAGCCTATTTCTCCCTACCTGTTACACTCAGGAGCACTCCTGCAGATGAAAACCAGCTTTCCATCCTGCAGCCTCCCACAGACATATGCATGCACATTATGTCCCATGTTTAATTGCCTTTCAAAACTGTCTTATCTTGGCACGAACTTGTCTTTGGCTTATCTCTGCTCAGGATAAATGCATACCTAATCTTATTACTGGATGCACTCAGAGCAGACAATCTCATTAATAGCCACCCTTAAGGGATTTTTATCCATGGATCAATTTCATAATTGCAACACAGCTACATAAAATATAAATATACCCCTTCAATGGCACAGCCGTTCTCAGGCTGTTCAGTCTTGCACATATCATGAAAAAAAACAGATAATCCAGGGAGAAAGAATGTATTTTTAAAAGGGGGATTCTTCTTGGAAGCTAGTTAGGTTTTCAGATCACACCACAGGCTTACAAGCTTGATTTGTCAGGTTCATGATTGTTAGTGGATATGTGAGTTCCATCATTTTTAGCCTGGATAGTCACTAAGAATGGTTTTCCTCATTCTTAGTGGCATTGCATTGCATTCTGTGTGCTGTTTGTTGTAGCATATAGAATTCTATAATGGGAAAAACCTTTCGAGTTAGCTACATATCATTTTCAAAAGCAGCAGGAGCTATACAGCTTTTAAGAATTAAATTATGTTCATTTATTCAGTGACTGCAAAATACCCTACTAAGAGTGTAATAGCTTAAAGGCTTCCTAATCAACTTGCCTTCATCATTAAATAATTATGCTTTGTGTATCTGAACTACACTTTTGTCACATCTCATATACAGGGTAGTTAGTGAATGTGAGTCACTACCAGGGCTGAGTGAACCATTCATAATTAAACCTGAACCAGGCAAAACTGCCTGGTTTCGAGTTATGTGAAGCTTTCAGCATGTCTGGGCTAATTTTCCAGCAAACTTCGATTGAATTATATCCAAGCCCCAGCAAGACAAAACATACATTTACTGCACAGACCCAAACCACAGCAAGAATTATTGTTTGGTGGATTTTGCCCTCACCCCTGTCCTTCTGTCAGGATCTTTACACTTCTGATCCAAAGGGATTAATTTTCTTTCTCCCTCCCACTCTGTAGGCACACAGTGAGGATGGGCATCACTGAGGCTCTTGGAATGCAAACACAAGAAATTAGTGAGCAAGTGTTACAAAGTTTTGCCTCTTTGTAGCTGCAAGTCATGCAACTGTACACGAGGTTTTCCACAATGACACCGCTGGGCATTGCGAGCCAGCTGGTCAAAGGGGGAGAGAAATTACTGCTAGAATTCAAAAAGGGAATAGTGATACCAGTGGTAAAAGGTGATAATTAAAAAACAAAATAGCAAGAAGTGTAAATTCACGTGTGTGATTGTCAGCAGATCCCAGATCACTCAGAAAATCAAACGTCCTCATCAGCTGCCCACGGTCATCTTTTGGTGTTGTCAGCAGCAAATCATCCTGTCTCTGCTGGTGTGGTGGGAAACAGGCTGCAGGGAAGGCAGAGACATTCGTGGATGTGTTTTGTTGTTGCAGTCAGCGTGGGGCTTTGCTGCTGCAGGGGTGAGGACGGGCTGTGCTGTGCTCACTGGAGAGGCAGTGCCCTGAATCCAGATCTCAGGAGATAAAACGGCCCCACACCAGCAGCAAAACACCCAGTTTAAGTTGTGATGACACCTCACCATCAGACTGACATCCTTAGGGACAGGATGGAATACCTGCTGCCTGCAAATCAAATCAAAACAAGAGCCACATTTCAAATAAAATCACTACCTAAAGCACACGGGAAAGATGAAAGTGTTGGGAGGACAATTGATTGATAGGGAGATATCTTTGGAGTGCACCATTCAATTGCATCATTTATATTTCATTAAGCATGAAATTATGTTTATAATTGTACTAGACAACTCTGTGAGAGATATTAGCTCATAAGCCCAGACTGAATTAAAACAATTATTAATTATTACTCTGTTTTTTCATTTTTAATGAAATTATGCTTCTGAATTCAGAGCACTAGTGAAGGTGTCTTACTTTAATTCATAAAAATGTCACTTTGACTGGCTATTGTGTAACTGAGAAAGTAGGAGTGGGTGCTATTTAATACAAACACTTTCATCCAAGGATGCATTTTGTGTAATCTGAATGGAGATTAGAGATTCCCTGCTCCAAAATGGACAGATGGTCAGTGGTAGGGAGACTGTGCAGCCTCAAAAACGGGGTGGCCACGCAGTGTGCAGAGAAATCAGTGATGAGGGACCGAAAGCACAGGAAGAGTTTATAAAAAAATAGTAATATAAAATAAAAAAACCCCAAACCCTGCAAAAAATTAAGGGAAACAGAAAACAATCTGCAGCCACAGGAGGTGTGAGAAATTAGCAGGAAGGCACACAGGGAGGCAGAGGGCAGGCATCACCTGGTAGCTGGAATCTGTGCGTCTGTGCTGGGAGGGAGCCTCCAGCCCATTGCAGCACCTCCCTGCTTTGCTGTGCCTTCAGCCAGCACCATCACACCTTGTGATGATGTCTCACAGGGCCAAAAGTGACATAAATGGCCAGCTGGCAGCCAGCCCTTCTTGCTGGGATCATCCACAAACCCCTGTGTGATGGAGAGGGCTTGCAGCAAAACGGGACCTTCCTGTAGTTTGTCCAGAAATCAGAGCTGAGGGATTTAATTTCATCTAAAATCTACCAAGAGTATGGCTCCCTCTTACACTTCTCTGCTTCATCCAGTGATATTAATACATATGCAAAAAAATCCCTGGGCTCCAAAAGGCCATACTCACCTGGTGTAAGAGCTGCAGGATGTTTCCTGAGGTGCTGCAGATGTGGATGACTTTCATAAAAAATACTCAAATCTTTACGCCAGTGTCCCGGCACACAAAAAGTTCTTCAGTTCACCTTCATGTATTTTTCTGTAGCTTTCCAGCTCTCATACTTATTCTGCTAATGATTAAGCATCTCGAGCACTTTAAAACATAGCTTTGCACCTTTAGATATTTTTTCCCTCTGTACGAGAAGAACAGATTCTTTGCTGGCATTTATCTTCCAACGTGCTCTCTGGCACCCTGACCAAAAATATATTGAAACACGTTCCTTTTCATCTGGGAGCTTTGTGCGTGCCAGGCAACCCACTTTTTTTTTTATTTAAAGGCTGATTTTTTTTTTTTTTTTTTTTTTTTCTCTTTTNNTTTGCTTCTCCTTTTCTACTTTCTTCTCCTCTGTGTGCAGCTGACCACATGGTTTCATTCACTGAACGAGCCGATTGCAAAATTAGACAAACACTTTGACTTTGCCGCTGGCTTTCGTGGTTGCTGTACCTCTGAAGACTCCATTCACCTCTAATTACATGTCCATCGAAATCCTGCAGAGAAGGAACAGTGTAAGTCATTAGCCCTCCTAAATGAATGTGCAGCTGAGTAGCTGACAAAGGGATTAGCGCTTGACAGGGGAAGCGTTGCATGCTGAAGGAGGGGGTCAGGGGGTGGCTGCCTGTTACACAGAAATAATCACCACCCAGGGCTGGGGGAAGGGGTGCCCGCAGGCTGCGTTTGCTGCAGAGCAGCATTTTCCCTCAACTCTTACCCCTCTGCCTGACCTGCCTTTGCACACATCAAGGAGAGGAGCTCTTAGCGGGCAGGGGAGCTGAGAGGTGGGGCGTGGACTGGCTGGGGAGCGTGGAAATGGGTGGTGGGAATGCAAGGTGGTTTGGGGTCCCAGAAGCTTCCTGTTGGACAGAGGGCTTCCATCCCTAAATAAAACCTGTACTCAGTTTTAAAAAATACTGCTTGGCTTAATCCTCCATTGCCTCAATATGGCAATGTTTTTTCATTGTTTTGAAAAAACATTGACAAAACCTTAGGAGGTTTTTTTAGATCTTTAACAAAAAGAAGATAAAGACATATAGCGCAAAAATGTCTTCTTGCTCTACCTAACTTTTCCTTAATTAAAAGCACTTTATGGTTCAGGACAATATTCACACTGCAGTGAGCCCTCCATAGGTTAAGCTGTCCCCGGACAACTAATATCTTACCTTTTTAAGAACACAGTTCTTATTCCTGGAGTTTAACAGGTCTGTTAATTCTGTGGCCACCAAGGAGGAACGCCTATGGAGGATTTCAGAATGCAGTAACAATTATTAGGTGCAATGGGTGGCTGAGTTAGGGGATCGTGGTCATCGCTGTCGCTGTGGTGCTGTTGGCAAACTGTGCTTGCTGGAAACGTTAGCATAACGTGGCACGGAATATCCTGCTTAGCAGTAAGGGGGATCTTGCAGTTAGGAAAGATTCTGGGCAAGACTTCCTGCAGGAATAAATGCTCATCACTCGTCATCGCAGCTGTTGTGATTCAAATGCGCTGAGATTCGCTCCCTTGTCTTGATGCAGCCAAGGACAAAATAACAGCTAAAATGGTTGGGGAGCATTCAGCACATGTTTGGAGTTGAGCAGAAAGGGGCTTTGTGTCCCATTTCTGAGTGGGATGACTTCTTCTTTCGTGCTCTACCATGAATTGCTTGCTGTGGTCACACAGAGGATTCCCAGGTGAGCAGGTGCTGGGTCTGGCGTTTGTTTGGTTGTTTTAACCTTTTGAACAGTACATGGTGGAAAACCTTTTGGCCTGTTTTGGAATAAAAGATGCCATTTTATAGCAAGTTAGCTCTGTCAAAGTAATATAACTGGACTATACATTGCTAAAGTTTGATGCCTTTAGCCCAATTTAAATACAGTGAATTTTAGTGCAGGCATTTTAAGATATCTAATCAGCTCCAAGAAGAAAATACCTTAAAGATACATAAGTAAGTCTGAGAAAAGACACAATAGCAGTAGGGTGATATTGTGCAATGTGAAAACGTTGTTTATATCCAAACATCACACGCACAGTTGAGCATGAATTCACATCAAATCAGCTTGAGCTTCAAACATATATTTATTAGATATGGGTAGAAAGAACTATTTTTCACTCCTGGAGTCCTAATATCACTAAGGTTTTAATCCAGTGAAATATATGACTTCTGAAAACCTGGACATGGCTAATATTTCCAAAGGGTTGTTGAACAAAAACATCTGAGCACGGGGCTGATACCTGGTTGCTGTCATTGTGAATCCCTTTAGTGGCTTCATTTCTGTCTGTATCTTTAGTGGTTTGTCAGTTTTGCCATGACAAGCCCTGCAGAGGTTTGGAATGACTGAAGCTGAAGACACGAATCCACATTTTTGCCTCCTGACACGTTAATGCTTCACTGTGGGGCACCAGCCGAGCAGGTGAGGTGAGGCATCACCGGTACACAGCCATCACCTCCCCAGGGCATGTGGCCACTGGCCCAGCTGAGCCACAAATACACAAATACACTTTGATCTACTCATGCTGCTCATGAGCAAAGGCTGGGGAGAGACCACAGGAAAAGTGATTATGGGAATAAAATGAAATTTTTGCATGAGCCAATGGGCATCCCACAGACTGTCTTCCATTCACCGCAGAATACTCCTTCCTCTTGTCTGATAAAGTGACATCTGGTTAGTATATTTGCCTGATTATTCGGCTCTCTGCATCACTGGGAGCAAAGTAATCTCTCTAATTGGTACAGAGAATTTTTTCCAGTATGGTTAAAACAGCAGATTCTGTGTTGAGATTTCTTCATGGCTGTTGTTGCTATCAGCTTCAGAAACCATGGAAAAGGAACCTAATTTTGTGTTTATTCGTTCACAGAGTTAACAGATTTGCAGCCTCAGAAACAGCATATAGGTCTACTTATGAAGGAAATAAAATGCCCTAATTAATTTTCTGCATCATTGAAATGGATCTTCACTCAGATGGGGAAGGCACACATAGTGGATGTCAGAGAGCTGTCCCAGGACCAAGCCTCCAGCACTACTTGGGAGCAAAAGGTAAAATGAGACAGCAGATGAGATGAAAATGCTAATTAGAAGGGGGTTTTGGATGAGATAGGAAAATATCCTTGTAATCTCAAATAAATCTGAAGTTTTCTTGCTGTGTTCTCCTCCCATCCCATGTTTGTCGTGCATTTTGTTCCTGAAAGCAGCCCTCAGCCTATTTGGATCCTTCAGGCAGTAACAAACTGGTTGAAAAGACTGTTCTTTTTCCTTCTTTGTTAAAAGCCTAAAGGTTATTTCCTAGAGATAAATAAGAGGGTGGTTGCTGTCTTTACGGTGGCACAGGTTTTCTTTAATGTAAACAGGCCTGATCTCTTTGGCCTGGAGTGATTTTCAAAGGCCAGGCAGTAATCATCCCCTCAAAGGTGTCTGTGTCTTTCAGAGCTGGATTACAAATCCATCACTTGGCTGGGAAACCTCTTGGTCAGGAACACGCTCCCAAAAGGAAGACCTGGAGACAGAGCAATAATGCAAACCTGCTGGAGGTAAAATGGGCAGGATTGTGTATTTTGGGCTGTTTTCCTTTTTGCTATAAGCAGCTGTGTTGAAGTGTGGAAACTACTGGTAAAAGTGGTATTTCTCAACAGACTGTATCTGCAGAATTAGACTTTGTACTCTGACTGCTTAAAATTCCCTCAGGAGGCTGTTATCCCAGAGTGTCTGAACATTTTAGCAACATTCATTAGGCAGGATGACAACCCAGTTACTGACTAAGAGAGTTCGTGATGCCCCCTTCCCAGAAGTGGTTATCCAGAAATACATTTAGTTGGTGAGAAAGGGACAGAAAGGGCTAAAGTACCTCTGGTTCCAGGAGAGCAACAGGCATTACAAAGAAGTTAAGAAAAAGTTCCTTTTCATAAGGATAAAACTGAAAGCGGTGAATTTGTAGAGCTTTGAAATAAAAAGACGTGATAATGGTCTTCTAATTCTCAAAAAGTCTGCAAAGAAGGTGCTTCTGAAATGCTGTCTTGGTCACCAAAGGGGCAAAAAAGGTTCCTGGCTCCACACAGAGCAAAATTTTAAATTAGAGATTTGGAAAAGCTTCCTGATGAAGGCTATTTAAACAGTGAACCTGGCTGCTAAGGGAAGCTGTAAAATCTAAGTTAGAAAAGACCAATTAGACTAACACCTGTCTGGAATGGGCACAGCAGGATTCTGCCTCTGTGCAGTGAAAATGGACTTAAAGCCACTATCACGCTGTGGTGCTGTTTTTTATCCTCCAGAACCCCTCTCAGGTCCTGCGATTCCATTTTTGCTACACCCATATATCTGCCTAGACTGTCTGTAAGTCCTCCAAGCTCAGCTGTGATGGCTTTCAGTCTGTCTCACTTCTGTAGCTCTAGCCTGTCTGGGAAAAAAAAAACCATCATAAAGCTGAAGTATGTGAGATCAAAGTCTTCTCACGAAGTCAAGAGCATTAAAATTAATTTCAATACTGTGGGTAGAGCAGCTTTCCCTAGGGAAAAAGGTGTCTTTTTGGCTCTGTGGAGTTGGTACCTCAGCTGACCTCAGTCAGGGAAAAACTCCACTGCACAATTATCTTTTGGAGGGGCTGGGGGTGAAGGGTGAGGATCCTTGAGGAGAGGGGATATTTCCCTACAGTCCTCAGTGAGGTGTGCAGAGATTCTCCTGGTTTCCCACAGGCACTGTGGATATATTAACTCCGAGTGGTTCCCTTCCTGGCCCACTGCACGAGAAGTGTCAGTCACAACTCCGGATTCCCCTCTGGAAACCGAGATCCTTCATGCCACACTCAGTGCTGCTTCCTAGGGTTCTAAATTCTTGGATTTAATCTTAGCTACGAGATGCAAGAATGATGGCCAGCACTGTAAGTCAGCAGTATCCCCCAAATAAGTTGATAAAGCAGCTGTGTTGGCTCTAGAGCAGCTTAACTTTAGGCTTGTGAGTATGATGAATTATTGTTTAAGGAGATGTATTCGTAATTCCGTTCCTTCCAAGCAGGTGGTTGATATTTTGAGATCCCTGCTGTATCAGCGCTATGTATATTTGGCACAGAAACTGCATGAATATTATAAATTCTATATTTAATTGAGTCTCATAAAGAAATCCTGTAAATCATAGTCATCCCATCAAACAAACCAGGAAACTGATGTGGTGAGGTATTCAATAACACAGCTTCTTTTTGTCCCTAAGGGATAGACAAAACTTTGTTGTTTCCTTTAGAAGAAAAAGAATGATGATAGTCAGGTATCTTTGATGTAGTTCTGTTTATCTGAAAATAACATAAAATCCTAATTCTTAGAATAGAAATCAAGTAATATGAGAAAATACTTTTATATCCAACTCCAAGCCTCCACGAGCCAGCACTCAGCCAAAAAGGCTTTCTCTTAAGGCTTTCAGCAACTATTAAGGCTTATGCCACTATTAAGTCAGGTTGTGTCCTAAGCTTTCTTGCTTCTTTCTATCTCCCTTGAAATATTTCTTTGTGTTTCTCTGTCTCACATATGGTGGCAGAAAAGATCACAGCCTCGTTTGCTATGCAGCAGGTGGTGGAACTCCTTTGTTGGCATTTGTGGATATTTGGTGATATCATATATCTGCTGGGGGGTGAGGATTAATGTGTCAACTTACTGGGACTGCTAACATCCAAAAATCCTACCGTGTTCTGCTTTTCCTGAATGAGAAAGAGTCTAATAGATCTTTCCATAAGATAGACTCTGGGGCTTTGGTAAAGGATCTACATCACAATAAATTAAAGAGGGACAGTCAAAACAAGCACGGGTCTTACCTAATAACAAGGGTAAAATGCACCCAGCGATGCAAGCAAAAGGAGATTTATACCCAGTTTCCTCAGGTGGGTTTGAATCTGCACAAAGCTAAAACTGCGTTCATTGTCAGTGTTGTTCCAAGTTCTCCGTGCCACTGGCTCACAAGGAAGCACTATTTGCACCTGTTTTGTCTGTGGTACATCTATTCCATCAAACCGACAGGAGGAGAGAGAGGCTGGTACTAAACAAACGCGGTTCATTATTTAGCTGCATCCGACAAGGCGAACAAAGGCAGCGGGGGTTGATTTTGGCACCTGACCTGCTCTGGCATTTTCTGCCTGCAGAGCCCTGGTCATGGGAGAGAGCAGCTTGCTCCAAGGAGCACCAGACGGGCTGGTGAGCCCTCGGGATGCGCTCTGGAACGCATGCACGGCCACGTTTTCCTGACAGGCTGCTTCAAGTGCTCTCCAGAGCTATTTGATCAGGTCCTCCAAACCCTCTTCACAGTGCTTCTCTTTGCTGCTCTTACTGTGGCATTCATCACAGGCTATTTTATCTGGGCGAGAGCTGAGCATACGCTTGGGTTTGAGTCCACGCAGTGCATCTACAAATAGACTGCTAGACAGGTCCCTGGCCTTGCTTATCAGAGTGATAAGCTGGGGACTGCTCTCCATGATAGGCCAAGGTGATCCTGGGGCATCACGCCGCAGGCAAGCGCGAGCCCTGGCAGGCGAAAGGGGACGAGTGCCCCGCCTGAGATCGTTTGTAGATCTGCGCTGAAAAGCCTTTGTGATCGGAGTGGATTGTCCAGGGATGGCAGGAAGGGTCCCTGTGATAACAGCTGGACACGGCAGCTGTGTGGCACAGCACAACCGTGACGCTGAGGAAAAGCCTCTCACGCTCACAGCTCCTGTGCTGAGTGTGGGGAGAACATCAGAGCGAAGGGTGATCCTCACTGCACCTGCCAAGGCCAGTTCTTGTCACTGCCCCACTTCTCATCCTCCACCACAAGTGAAAGCCAGCGACAAGTTGCAGTTCTGTCTTTTTGAGGTATCTATTTGGGTCTTGTTCGGCAGCAAAGTGCACCCTCTACCCATAAATTTGCAGAAGTTTTAGAGAGGAAAAAAAGCAATTGTGGAAGATCCAAAGGAAGCTGGTGGGAAAATGAGCACGGGAAATGGTGTCTGCTGCCGGTTTCCAGTTTGCTCAGGGAAGTGGAATGGGTAGCACAGTCTAAGAAATTAATGTGGTTCTGTTAAGTAATAGACGTGGTTTACTGTATTTTCCCTCCTATCCAAAGTCATCCATAAAAATTGGCCAACAGCTCCCTTTACAGGAGCAGGAGTATTGTCATATGTACCAAGGGGTTCACTGAAAGTAAAAATAACTCTAGAATTAAGTAACTGTGAATGAGATCCTTTGAGCAACCAGGATTTCATGAACATGGCCGAAGGAGGCCTGAAATGCATTGGAAAGTTACTGTGTTCAAATGCAATTTTCACATTTTCCTATTACACAAAGTAAAAAACACTTTGCCCACCAGAAAAGGACCTGAGCTTTACTGTAATAGAAGTTGAGAAGTAGCTCTGCTGAAGTCATTGGTGTGAGCTAATGAGCTGTGAATATACTTTAATTTGTGAAACAATACCTGGCCAAGGTCTCCTGCTGAATTCAGAGGGACTATTTGTACAGCCAGTTACTGCTCTGTACGAGGCTGTGAGCATGTGAGTTTCTGCTAAAATAAGATTACATGTCTATTAGACTATCCAGAAGCTACACCGCTGCAATATATGGTATTACCATGCGCTGAAGATAGGTCCTTGGGAAATTATTCAATAGAAATATGTAGGAGACCAATTTCCTCAGTAACAGCAAATCTTTCAAGCACTGCAGTTTAGGTGGCGATTCAGCTCTTGGAGTAGAATCCATTTAACTTTGGATTTGGAAAGGACAGTGCTGGAAGTTAGGGAGCAGCAGATTTATGTGTCACTGGATTATAGTGGTGGGGCTCTTTTGCAAATAACCTGCCCTCTGAAAGTGTTGACTGTAAGATGCTTTAGGAATATTGACATTTTGCCACACGTAAAGAAAGCTCACACTCAACTCATATCATCATATGACTTAACAACACCTTTCCCTTGCATAAATGAAACAGTCCCAGTGTCCTTATAACAATTATAAAAACATCTTTGAGTTATTATGCTGCCCTGCAGCAAGGAGAAGGGTATTGATCCAGGCCTACATTTCATTTACAAAAAGAGATTTTCTGGGGAGAAAACAGAGGATATGAAATACTCTAAAACATTAAGCAAATGGCTTAATCTCAAAGAAGAAACACCCTTTGAAGAAAAGTAAAATGCTCAAAGTGTCTTAAGAACAAAGAAACACAAGCACCTGGGTCTATGAACTGCTCTGGAGTAAATTATTTCTTACTGCAGTCATAACAGGGGCTCAAGCAAGGGGAAATCTTCCTTAACAAAATAAAACAAAATCATGGGAGGGCACTGCAGAGAGTTTAATGTGGTTTATGCATGGGGAACTGAATAGAGACAGGCTGCATTTTTTCCCTGTGAATCACAGGGCCCTTGCTGGCATCGTGAACTGACTCCAGAATTCCAGAGTCTCTATTCCTGCCATCCCTGCTTCCAAACCTGGGCCTGACAGGGGATCTGTGATGACAGCACAGTTTCCATACGAGTGCCTTGGTAACTTTTCCAGTGCTCCACAGCATTCACTCCTGAATTTGCCTCGTTGAAGGCACAAGGACAGCAAACAGCCAGTGCATGTGCCCTGGGACGCCATCCTCTTGATTCTCTTTTCTTAGCCTTGCTCCTTCTGGTAGCCAATTCTTTTGGTACTGGATGAGAAAAACTGGCTATAAGCAGGGACAATGCTGCTGCAGGTGCATTTAAAGCAGGGAGAAGTTGAATTTCACAGCTGAAAGCGCTGCTGAGAAACCTGAGAACTGTCACTACTTACGCAGAAGACCTGACACCAACGTCCTTTTGAGATACTGCAAATTGTGCCCTGCCTGCAGCACCAGTTCCATCCATGGCTCGTGGGCAGCCGTGAGAGCGGGAGGAAGTGCTGCCTGCCTCTTCTCAAGGGGTGATTTGTTTCCCCTAATCCAGAACGTTTCAGTATTTCTGTACTTGCTTTCTGTGTTGTCTTTTCAGGCGCGCAGCTCTCGAGGAGCAATCTGGGCTCCGACTCCTCAGAGATGTGTCAGTGTCATTCTCTGTATCACTGGATTCTAAAATCACAGCTTCAGTTGCTTTTATTGCATCCAGCTTTCCTCTTTTTCTGAGGTTGAGTTGTTTAATTTCCTGAAGCTCGGTAACAAAATCAACACAGAAGGCCGGAGCTGTTCCTTGTGTTCTAGATACATATGCAAAAACTCTCCGCTAATTAGTGCTAAATTAAAATTCAAGAGGGATATCCTTTATTTTTAGGTTATATGGATAAATCACTTACTTCCTTTACTGTTTCTGAAGAAAGATCAGCCACTGCATGCTGTTAGTGCCACTGAGAATAATAAAAAAGTCATCACAAAATGATATCTTGATAAAACACAGCGACCTTTAAAGCTGAAGCTGTGGGAGCAAACCAGATAAAAAATGTTTTCAGATTGCACACAAAAAGGTCTGCAATGAAAGGAAAACTGATTATTCTCACATTCTTAATTATTTTAAAAGATTGATGCAATTAAATTAGGTATTATTTTAAAACAGTGGGATTTCATACCACGCTGGCCACATTATTCATTTTTGAATGAACTTTCATTTTTTCTATTTACGAAACAATGCTGGTTTTTATACGCACGCTTTTCATTCCTCCACACATGCTGTAAAACAAGGACAAAAATTTTCACAGCAGGAATTGATTCTTAACTGGTCACTTTAAGCCATGTGGTCTTCCTCCCTTGTAATTACTGACTCTGTCCTTATCCATTTGAGAGGTTTCTGGCAGCATACAGCAGCTGGGGTCATTCTTATTGCTCCTGAGTAATCTTGTTTGGTACAAATACCCGAATTCACAAAGGAGCCAGCCACTGTCTCAAGGTTTCTGTGTACAGGAGCTCTCAAGCAAGGGAAAAAAAAAAAAAATTAAACCCCAAATATCTTTGCTAGCATTATTTCATTTTCTTCTCTTCAGATTCTTGTCCCAATTTTTAAATTGCACACAAGTGGTCTCAGAGTGCTTCAGCCAAGGTCAATTTTTTTCTGTTTTTGCATAATGCCTTAAAAAATGAATTTCTAATCTCTTATTCCGTCTGCATAGGTCATCTGCCCTAAATATAACAAATAATATTAAAATTCAGGCTTTAGTGATGTTGAAATTAAATGAGGGACTGTGAGGATGAGCAGGGTTGAGAGGGCCCATGTGTGACCTTTTTCAGTAATCCCGGTTTGGCTCTATAGATTAAATCTATTCTCCTTGAAGAAATACATTACCACAAACCCCCCAAATCAGCCAGAAAATACACAGCATCAGCATTACAGGGTTACAACTGGAATTAGGCTGTGGAACCAAGTCCGTGGGAGGGGGGTCTATTCTTAATTGAACTGAAATCCTGCTCACAGCGAGGAGGAAGCGTGTGAAACACCCAGCTAGGTTTGAACTGTTAGTCACATTCCACAAGGCTTTGCTGGCTCTTGTGGACTGAGAAGGCAGGGGAAGGGTAATGGAGGACTGAAATGTGAAGTTAAGACCCACATCTGTCGAAAACTGCAGAGGTCCTGTGGCCAAGGAGCTGAGGGACAAAAAGCTCTCCCCGTGTGTGTCATGGCAGCAAACAAATACAGTTTCATGTGCACTCCACATTAGTTACTTTTGAAAGAATCTGGAGTGGAGTCACAAGTAAATAGCCAGTCAAATATATTGGTGTATCCTACCTTAAAGTTCCATGCACGAAGCTTTTCCTGGAAAAAATTTCATTTTTATGTCCTTCAGACGAGCTGCTACAGAACTCAATCACCGTCTGTTTTCTGGATTCAGGGAAGCCTTGGATGAAGTCCTGTTGCTTGCTTTCTGTTTCCTGGAAGGATTTCTTGCACTTTTCCTCCCTCTGAGCCCCATGGTACACCTTGAACTCCTGCTTGGCCAAATGAAGCTCACCAATGGAATTGCAGGAGGGAGAAAGATGTGTTGTTTATCTATTAAAAAATACCTGTGGAAAGAGTAGGAAATTCTCCATTCCAGGGCAATAAGGAGACAAAATGAGTTTGGTTTTTTTTTTTTTCCCCCCTCCATAAAACTGAAGTTTCCTTCTCACCTGGATGGGAGGAGAATCTCAATCCTTGTAGTCTCTTTCCTGCTGGGCTTTCTCAGGGCCACATGCAAAATCCTTTCCTTGCCCATCCCAGGAAAATGAAGGCTAAAGCAAACTTCTCATGCAAGGGATTTGCATGTGATGCCATCTATTTTCCTGGTAAAGGGAAGTTGAGCTTTCTAGCCCCAAAGTCTCAGTGATTCCCACAGACCTTTGAATGTGGAACAGTTGGCAGGCTTGCAGGTAAACAAAATTTAACCTTCCTTGAAAGGCCAAACCTTCCAGGTTGGATTGCTTTCTTTGCCCCTACTCTACTTCTGTCTGTGTTTAATAGCAAAGCGAAAACAAAGAGTGGGAGTTATCTGAAGAATTTGAAATTGGGGCATTTTTACTGTCTTCAGCTTATTCCAGATAAAGATGCCAGTGTTAAAACGGGAAAACCTTTGATGAATACAAAGGGATTTCCAAAGCAAATGTCTGAAGTGCAATCACAGATCTTTACTCAGGGTCAGATTTTGAGAGGTGTGGCAAGTGCTCCATATCCCTTTCCAACTCAAGTTTAAAGTGAAGGAGTTTAATGAACAACTCTGGGGTAAGTTAACTCTTTGATGTTAAAACCCTGATTAGCTCTTCCTGTCCACAAAAGCGGAAGTTGAGAGTGGCTGAAAGGGAAAAGGCTCCTTTTGAAGCTTGTAGCAGCTCCATGGAGAGACTGATGGATGATGATTTGCATTAGTTTTGGAGGAATTCCCTTGGGATTTGGTTGTATGGGACCAGTTTAAAGGGTCCCAGTTTGCTTCCCTCTTTCCTCTCCCTTTGTACAATTTCCTGAGGAAGGGACCAGTCTCAGCTGATCCTGCTGGATTGTGCAGCAGGATCCCAAATCCCAGAGCAGTTTGTCACAAACCCCAAGGCACCCACAGACACCTGCAGAAAAGACACTTGCTACATCCAGCCAAAGGCAGATTCTGTAGATAATTTTGCCAGAAGCAAAATTCTTGTTAATTCTCCTATTTCACTCCACATGTTATTAAACATAACAGTGCAGTACAAAGCTCACAAAAGAATGACACAGAGACATTTCTAAGATGCTGGGAAAAACAGACTTTAGGTTCACTTAAGTAATTACTGAATTCCTGAAGGAGAGGCAGCATGTCTTCTGTCTTTCTACATATTCATTATTTCTTTCTCCTCTGCTCTTGTTGAGCTATTCAAACAAGGCAGGAGGAAGTTCATCTGAAAAGGCAGAAGCTTTTTATCCAAATTTTTCTTCAATATAAATTTGTGAGAAAGAGTCTTTGAACACACCTGGTTGCTTAGTTTTATTTCAATTTTTTTTAACGTTGACGTCTTCCTTTCTTCTTTATCTTCTCTGCAACAGCTGGCAGTACTACTGCCAGATGCCACCAAGGTCTACAGAGTATTAAAAGCAGGCCAGCCCTAACCCTGGGCTTGAAAGAGTGATGATGTCTCAGCAGCCAGAGGACACAGAGGAAATGAGTGAGACAGAAGGAGCTTGTCAGAGAGCTACAACGTCAAACTAGCAAAATAACAGACCTGAAATTCAAAATGCAGCTTGGTAGCTCCAACAACAGGCAGATGGACTCACACATTTACTTTTTTTTTGTCGTCCTTTGGTGGAAATTAATTTTCTTGAACAATTCTTGGACTTCGCACATGACTGCAGAATGTGTCTGAATTGTACAGGTAAGAAAAAATTGGGTCTGGAGTCGCCATGAACAGGAAAATCCAAGCACAGCCTTTTTCCTTGCTGATGGCCAAGGCAAAGGTATGATCTGTAGATGAGGAATGCAGTCTGGCCCATGGCCATTGCCACTCTGGATACCCCTCATGGGCCTGGTGAGGTTAAACCATCCTGGTCCTGCAGTCAGTGACATCCAACGTGATACAAATCCACGGGTTTGTCCTCTCCTGGTGGAATCAATGGAATCACAGCCTTCAGCACGAGGTCAGAGTGCTAAACCCCCTCCATATCTGTGCATCCTGGTGCCGTCTCTGCTCCATCAGGAACTGCTGTGCTTACACCTATTAGTGGCAGCCATATGATAGGGCGAAGTGATTTTCCAGCAGCTGATTTGCACTGAAGATTCATTTTCACTTCCAGAGGTTTCTGGAAGCTTCCAAAGAGGCAGAGTTGCCCCTTTTCATCCTCTGAGTTGCATCTCGTGGTGCGCTGTTGAAGCCAAGTAGCCTGAAATTTAGCAGGGGATGATTTTCAGGGTGTTGGCCATTCACTGAGAGTTAGAACTGAGGCAGTGGCTACTGAGGAGCCAACTGGAACTGCTGATGGTAAGGAGCTGAAGCCAAAGCAATCGGAGCCAACAGAATCATTGGAAGCCAGTGAGAGCTGTCTCTGGGGTCTGTCCTACTGAACATATGTTTGGAACTTGGAAAAGGAATGGAGCCTCTCAAGGGATGTGAATCAGACCAGTTGAGCAACACTGGAAACTTGAACATTGCTACAAAGCCAAAATGTCTTTGTTTTAGCATATCCAAAATTTATTAAAGCAAAATACTGCAAAATAGCAGAGAAACGAAATCTGATCCAAATCGATATTTAGAAGAAAACGTTGACAAAGAGCATAATCTATATGCCAAGTGTTCCCTCAGGAGCAGGCTAATTTTGTGCAGACATTCCTGAATTGGAGATACATCCATAAAAATGTCTTGTCACTGGGTTTCAGCACAGCATGGGAACTCCTCACTGAATTAGTTTCCAGCCACGACTCAATCCCCTCCTTTCTCTCCCTCTCCTGCTATGACCAGTTAGGAGCAGCCACTCCCTCTCGGTCTCTCCACGGGGGTTAATTCATTCTCCTGTGTTATGCAGCCACTGGGATTGCCCTGAGAGTTTCCAAGGTAGAAAGAGAAAGTGGAAATAAAAAGCAGCTCCCTGCATGATTTGTGAAACATGCAAAATACAATAGTAATAAAAATAGTAATGAGCTCATTATAATAGAAATGGTCTCATTAGCAGTGCAAATGCCAGTCATATACGTGGCCAGGTTCCTGATGGTGCAGGGAGTCCTTTAAACACCGTCCTTCCCTGCCCCAGAAGTATAAATCCTATTTAAAAACAACTAATTTGTCCGATTCTTGGGCTGCTATCCCTCGCTTTGCTCCCCGAGAGGTCACTGCAGTGTACAGTGCCTGGATATATGGGATGTGGGGGGTGAGGTGCACATCCCTGTGCCCTGCTGGGACCAGTGCCTGCCCTTCCCCTCCAGCCTTCCACTGCCACAAGAGCAGGGAGAAGAGAACTCCATTTGCTGGCCAGAAATGTCTCGAGCATACACCGGGAAAATGTATTTGGAAATATTTCAATTAGGAGGAAAACAGTTTCCGTCAATCTGCTGGTAACGAATTTAGGGCATTTGCAGATGCACGGTAAGAACGGGGATAATAACATGGTTTCAGATGTTTTGGGCCAGCTGGAGTGCAGTACTCAAGGCTGTGCATGTCCTGCTGCTCCAGACATTCCTCCCAGGAAGCTGCAGTGCAGGATGATGGCATCTGCCTGTGGCTGGAGCATGGTTCATCCCTCCCCTCTGCTCCAGACAGGTGGTGTGGCTTCTTCCCTTCCAGAGTTTTGAGGCAGAAATATCATCTTGGCTGAGAACATGCTGGCCATTGGTCATTCTGGGGGAAGAAATTGCCAACCAGTACACCCTGTAGGCAAAATCCTTGTTTTCATTTGTAATCTAGGCTCCCAGAAATGTACAACTCCATCACGATCTGCCAGGTAATAATGAGCCACGCTCTTCAAAAATGTGCTTAAAATTGAAAGTGATTAAAGATGCTCCAGCCTGCAATTGCCTATTACTCGCTTGTGCTCTAAATGGTTCGTTTTCCACATCATTCTGGGAAGCTGTAACTTCTGAAAGCAATGTTCCTGGTAATTAGGGGAGAGCAGCAGCAGCCACTGAGCATTATCTGTGCTGCAGCAGCGTCAGGAGTGCTGCCTTCTGCAGCTGATAGAACCAGCGCGGCACTGTGGCACAGAGAGGCAGCGCCTGGTCCCACTGCTCAGCATCTCATTGCCCAGGAAGTGACCACTCACCAGGATTTCAGCTTCACCAGAGAAATTCGGGACTCGGGGAGGCTTAACCTGGCTTGGTCTGAGCTTCTGAGATCAGTTTTGGACTCAGAACAAGGGAGCTCCGGGTTCAGTTCAGCAGCACAGCACTGCCTGTAGCCTGAGGAAAATTCCTGCCTCTCTGAAGTTGGCCTAGGAATAAGAAAAGGCTTTTAGTAATCTATTTTTAGGCTCTCTACTTTTTAATTTTGAAGCGTAGTTAAAGTAGCTTCAACAGACAGACACATCCTGCCACTAAACCTCAACACTCTGCCTTTGCCTTCGTGGCCTTTATTCTGCACACATTTTTGATTTACCCACTTTACTTTTCAGACAAAGTCAAATGAGACCTGGGTTTTTTTCTGTTGGAAAAGTAGGGCCACTTTGGTCGATAAATGTATCAGAGCGATACCACAGTGCTTAAATAAAGTAGAAATAGAAATAAATAAATAAATTTAGAAGTCCCAGGCACTTGGGACAACCGCTCCATACAGGACACAGTAATTGCAGGAGCAGGTGCTGTGGTTGTCCTGGCTGCCTCCATGCACAACTCAGGGCACTGAATGAACCCTAATAATGGCTCAGATAGTTTGTGGCAGTGGAGAACACAACTGTTATATTATGTATAGGGGCTCCTCTTGCTGGAAGCTGCAGAGATGCACCTGCAACACACAAAGAGCATCATTTTACTTTTGCTGTGGAGTGTTCTTCGTTCTCTTTCCCATTCTGCTGCTCAGGTTGCCACCAAAGCAACCTTACCCCACCTCTCCTCAAGATGCTGTCACCTATGGCATTGCTGGATGGGGCCAAACCTCCTGAAAAGAGCTGTGAATTTTACTGCAATAAAACAACAGCAATAATTTTTACCTGTTTGGAAAGAACTGTGCGCACACAACAGTGTATAAACAGCAAGTGGCAATGTTACTAATAATCACCCGTGTTACTAATGACAGGGACGTACCTCAATATTAATAAGAAAAATAAGCTTGTTCAAGATGACTTCATCTCCTTTAATCTCAAGAATTTATCTCAATAATAAGGAAAAACAGAAGTATAAACAGGAAGGTGCATGTAAAGACTGCAGAGAAACTGTGTCGTAAGTGTGGTGAACGAAATAAATGTGCCATCTTACTCTGGTATGTGTGACTAAAAGCACCCCAAACCTAAAGTTACACAGGATGTATTTATGCAAGGAAAAAAGCTACAAGGGCGAGGATATTCCTGGGCTTTACAGGAACACTGAGCTCCCCAGCTGGAGGCTGCAACATGGCACAGCAGCAAAGGGGACACGTCTGTGAGCTTGGGCAAGGGACAACTTTTCAGCTCTGAAATGTCATCCCACGGCAGGAGCTGATTTCCTGGTGAGGAGTTTGTGATGGCTGGAGCTGCCCCACATCCCAGGCACAGCTAAACCCCTCCAGGACCAGCAGGTCTCCCTTCCCACACAGAGCCTGGAGCTGCCTCTTGCTGCTGCCCGTGCAGGTCAGGCAGAGAGATGTGTGCCTCGGAGCAGAGGAGGACAGCTGAGAACACGAGTTAGCAAAAGGAAATGAAAGAACAGCAACTACCAGATGATTAATGGCACTGATATGAACCCTGCTGACAGCGCAGAGCCTGGGCACCTCTGCTGAGACAGATTAACTTTGTCTCTTGAAACGTGGGAACTAAAGGAAGAGAAGCTACCCACTGGGAAATGTCCGAATCCATAGAAGAGTAATGAGAATGTTTGGGCTGGAAGAGTTGGCTGGAGAAAATTTTTGGCAACGTCTGCCCCTCTTTATCTGAGCGCTTAACATCCACTCAGCTCAGCATGCAGATTTTGGGTTACCAGTACCACGTCTCCTGGCTGAGAAGTCAAAAGGCAGTAGCACAGGAATTGATCTTCATTTTTCCTGGAGTAGTTTGAAAACCTTCCTGAGCTGTGTTTTTCCACCCTGACCTATATTTCTGCGGTGATTCATTTTTCTGTTCTTTTTTTCCAAAGGATGGCAGAGAGCACAAGCTCTGCCTCAGATGGCTTTTCCCACCCTCATTGCCCATCTCTGCAAGGTAAAACCATGGCCACACTTGGGGGCAAATCCCTCCCGGACCACGAGCCTCCCATCTCCCTTACAGGATCAGGGGATGCTCTGGAAACTCCAAAGGCAGAAAGAAAAGTCAAATACACATTGAAATACTTGTTGCCTGAGCACATCTCCGTGGGAGACACGCCGAGTTTTCCATCAGGGATTTATGGTGTATTTATTCATGTCATAAAAAAAGCTGCTCAGCGGCAAGCAGAAGTCACTTGTGGGTTAGTCCTGGCATGAAATTTCCACAAAGAGTAAATAAGAGCTTTTCCCAGGCCTTGGGGTTATGGCAGGGAACTGCATCCTCTTCCTGAGGGCGCTGGACTTGCGTTTTCAAGGGATGTGAAATACAGGTCTGCACTCTGGAGCCACGTGGAATTGCCTGTCTGGGCCACAGCACAAAGTGCACTTTGTAAACAAGGGCCTGGTTTTGCTTGATGTGGCCGGGGCACTTGCACCCAAGCAAAGAAACAGAATATAAATTTTATTACTCACCACATTTCCTTCCCTCACTCCCCTCCGGCTTCGCTCTGCTGAAGAAGTTACAAAACTCCAGTATTGTGTCAAAACACTGGAGACCAGCAGGATTTTAAGGCCTGATTCATAACTCATAGAACATCAAAGGAAAAGTCCCAGTTTCCCGAGTTTCTTTTTCTCATCTCTGCATTTGGGGTCTGGCCACAGCTGATTTTTTTGATATGCAGAATAAGCACAGCCCAAGCTGTCCGACTTTGGTGGCATCCTATTGGGCTGAGGGAGGAAAAGCCTTGCACAACATCTTCTAATGATTCATATTTTGGGGAGGAGGAACATCACCTCTAGGAATTCAGCTTTATTGGATACTGTAATCCAGAAGAGATAAAAGCACTTACTAATTACTGCTGGGTTTTGTTTCTTTGAAGAATTGGGTTAAATCTCTTTTGAAAGAAGATGTCTGTTTGTGCTCGTTAGATGTATAATTTAATTTGTTTAGGATTTTCTCCTTTTCTAAGGTTTTGTTCTAATGATATCTGTGCTTTTCCTTCTCTTCTTTCCTGCTCTTTTCTCCCCAAAGGTATGAACTTTTGATACACTCTAGATTTATTTTCTTAATGTAACAATCATCATCCCCAAGCTGATGCATCTTCTTTGGGGCCTCAATTTTTTCTTCTTTTTTCCCAGTTGAAAATTCATTCCCTTAAAAAAAACCAAGAAAAAAAAAGTCTGCTGCTCTTGCTTGCCTGTTTAATAATTCTGAGATTTACTTGCTTACGGACCTTTCCTGGCTGAAACCTGTATTTGTGCTACACTAAAGAGAGAACTCAAAATATATTCTTTAGAAAAGAAAAAAAAAATTGTAATATTATAATTTATCTGTCAACCACTACTATGCAATACTGCGGGAGCAGAGAAAATTGGGCTGAAAGGGAACTTGGGGCTTCGTTTAATTCATAATTCTTCCCCAAGCCAGGACCAACTCTGCCTACATCATTCTTGACAGGTGTTTTCCTAACCTGTTCTTAACAGCCTCCAGTGGCACCAGGTACACAACCTCCCACGGCTATTTCCATTAATATGCAACTCTTCTCACTGTTAGAAACTTTTTCCTGATGTTTAACCTGAATTTCCTGAGCAGCAGTTTAAACCTGTGAGTCCTCATCCTGTTCGCACGTATTCGATCTTGTTAAGTCAATCCAGCTGGGGGAAGTGGTTTAGCACAGCTCCCAGGAGCTTTCTGCACTTGTGTTCCTTCGCAATTTCAGACACATTTTGAAAGACCCACCCACGGAGAGCTACACCCGAAATGCAAATGGAGATCAGCTGTTTGCCCTGCCCGTGTCTGACATCTCTGGAGGTTTTGTTGTGTCCTGGGGGGAAGAAGGAAAAAGAAAAACCCTGCACTAGGTTACACACGTCGGTTACAGTCTTTGAGTGTTGGCCAGGTACTTCTGCACTGACCACATCAGGATTTGCATGATTTGTTGTAAATTAACTCCTTCCCCTTCCTCCCCGCCCTGAAAACAACACCCAAAAATAAGTAACACTCAAAAATAGGTAATACTTCTAGCTTGCTGTACAAATAAAGAAACGCTTTGATGGACTATCCTATTTCTCATCTGTAGGCTGGGAATATGGACACTGCTATCGACTCCTGGATGCTCTCATGGCTCTGTAAATGAAGACTAATGTTGCAGTCAGCTTTGCCTGGTAGAATCGTTTGGGTCAGACAAACAACCCTCCCTTTACCCGACTTCCTATGTTAAAGGGAATTATTAAAAACCTCCAATTTGCAAAATGCCCCGAGATGTAAGTCTGAGGAGGGCCCCGTTTTATTGTTCTCAGATTTGGGGATTATCAGGGGAGTTGATAAAACTCCTGGGTGTAAAACACTGCATGAGGGGAAGCAGCTTAAAGGCTTCACACAAGAGTTTCTGACCCCCCTAAGGCAAGAGGGCTGGGAGGGATCTTCCTTCTGGCAGCCACTGCTGCCCCCCAGCCTTTTCTCTTTCTCTCTGGAGCAGCAGCATGAGCTTTCCAGAGCTTTTCCACGGGCAAAGGAGGCATCTGCCAACCAGGACACAAAACAGCTGGGTCACAGCTCTTTTGCTGTTCCTGGCAGTGGCGGTGATTTTGCCTGCCCCTGGCACTGGCCCTGTCTGGCTATTAGTATTTGTTTCCATCATTATTATTTTTACTACTACAATTCTAAATAACAATGGAAGAAATTCCTTCTCAGAAGTGTTTTTTGGTTTTTTTTTTTTTTTTTTTTTTTTTTTTTTTTTTTTTTTTTTTTGTTGTTGTTTTTTGTTTTTTTTAATTACTGCAGCCTGCAGCAATGGAAAGTGAAATATTCTTGTTGTATTGGGGTGTGATTCCTTCATGCTGGATGAGAGGGCACGGGGAACTATGGTCAGAACAAAGCGGGTGTTGGAATCAGACAGGGCAGGAAGGTGGTGCCTCAGGCACTCGGAAAAGCTGGCTTCTCCAGCCCCAGGGCAGCTGTAGCCTTGGAGGCACAAACCCTGAAAATGTGGAGGTCCCACAGCGTGACAGACCAGACTGGTAGGAAAGCAGGGAGGATCTATCAGACCACAAATGAGCAAAGAATTGAAAGCATTTTTTTTTTGATTGATGCCAAATGATTGTGTTGCTGGCCTCGGGAAAATGAAATACTGAACAACAAAACACCATCATTTGGGGCTAATCAAAGATTTCTTGCTTAGCCTCAAGCTGAAACTTGAGTTTGTTTGATCCAGAAAAAAAATGATAAAAATATCGTGGACACATTTAAAAATGAGGTATTTTGGATTGGAAAAAAAAGAAGGACTAAATTGCATTGTTTTCTTTTCCAAGTTTTGACCAGCTTTCTTGTGTGAAACTGTTTCACAAATTTGCCTCAAATAGTTTTTGTCCAAGAAAAAAAAATACAATCACAACAACTCACGTTTCAGCTCAAGCTTTTTTCCCTTTGGCAGGGCACCAGAAGTGTATCACAAGGACTGCGTTTCCACTGCCCTGAGATCCCTTGGATATCCCAAGGTGATGTGTCAGGTCCCTGTTCTGTACAATAGAAGCTACAGAACATACTAAATTATGCTTTGCTTATTTTTCTAAAATGATGAACAACTTTATGAGCTCGTTGTCAGCACCTACTGCCAGAAAGGCAAACTAGCAGGCTCTGTAATCTCTGCTTTAGGAGTCTGACCATTCCCAAATTTCTTTCAAAGTCATGAATATTTTAAAACTAACATAGCCTGTGGTTCCTTTAATTTGATTTTTTCGTATTATTTCTCAATTTCTCAGCCATCCATATAATACCCCTGCACCACGATTTTAGACTTCTCTCTGCAACCACAAGCTGTTTTATAATTACAGCTTTTATTGTGTTCCAGAAATGGGTGCTGTCAGTCAATATTTGAAAGTTCACAGTAGGTTTGTGACAGAGCAATCCTGATTCATCTCAGTTCATGCAGGAATTCAGGCTGTGTTTATTTCACTCCCGTCCAGCAAAGCAGATATTGTTATGAGTGTGGTCAGCTGAAGTCACAGCTGATGGGGCAGCTCAGCTCCTGAGTCAGGGCTCCAGGTCTTGCTGGTTACCAGCCTGGGCTGGTATTTCATGGCCAACCTCAGGTCGGCTCTGTGCTGTTGCGATTCACAAATGCACAAATATTTGTTTTGGTTTGGATCAGGGCCAAGTCTCGGCCAGCATCAGTTGCAGGGGGGCAAAAGCCTTTTCCTGTTGCACAAGGGAACACGCACGGGAAGAGAAGTTGGTGCTGTGGCCCAGCGTAAATCAGCCCTTGAAAGCAAGACTTTGCTCCAGTGATGACTGATCTCTTTGCATAATTCCCCTCTGGATGCTTTGGATACAAACATGTTGTTCCTCCTGTAGTGCCAGATTTCGGAGGGTCTTTGGTACTATTCATGTCAAATCTAGTTGGGCTGCAAGCCTGTCTCAACAAAATGAAAAAATTGCTCGTATTTGGAGACTCAGATACATAAATGTTTTCAGAAGTACGTGTCTCCCCTTTTTAAAACATATGTTTCCTCCTTTGTATCTGTTTTGTCGTCGGGTTTTTTTTGCAGGCTTCTTAGGAAATGTGTTGGCATGAACAATATGTTTCAAGCAAAGGGAGCAAATACTTTCAGAAAAGAAAGTTTTTAAAAGTCATAATGTTTGATTCATCATGGTAAATATCTGATTTATTTACTGTCCCTCCAGGAAGGGCATCCTAGTATTGCCCAAGAGTGAAAGGCCCAATAAGAACAGTTACAGTCCTGAACAGCAAATGCTGTAAACTCTCTGTATCATATGCTACAGCCCAAAAGCTGTTCACAGAAGGGTTTGCTAGGATGACTCTTCCAGGGAAGCTGTCTTCTGCTCAGTAGAATTTTAGGTGGCCAAAAGGAAGAAAAGATACAAAATTAATCAAATAAAAATTCCTAATTATTCACCCTCCTCCGACATCCCCAGAGGTGACCCATTGGCTGGATACACCCCACTGGTTCTCTGCGGGGCAAAAGAGGAGAGGGAAAAGCAGAATAAGACTTCTCTGTTGCTTTGGAGCAACATTTATTTGTACTTCCCCAAACCATCCACCTGCCAGCGCGATAGAAACTTACTCCCTAGACTTTCCACCTAAAAGCAGATGCACTTCAGGAAATGGGGACTGAACAGAGCAGCTCATTATTACAGGAGAGAACGGAGATTTCTGAGCCTGTTCTGCTCCGGTGGATGCTGCTCCAGTCCACAGAATGAGGCTGGAAGGGACCTGTGGAGGTCGTCTGGTCCATCCCTCCTGCTCAAGCAGTCACCTGGAGTCAGTGGCCGGGGCTGCATCCACATGGCTTTTGAATATTTCCAAGGATAGAGAGCCCAAAACCTCCTCAGGCAACCCATTGCAGTACTCAGTCACCCTCACCACTGTGCTGCCCATAGTTCAGATTTGCATCAGCCATTAAAAGCCTGAGACAGAGACAGGGTTGTCAGAGAAATTAAATTCACACCTCCAGCCCCACCTTCCCAGGCTAAAGCAGGAGCTGGAATAGCCCATGGGCTTTGGTCAACAAGTAAGCAACCATGAATTTAGTGGGTTTAGTGCAGATTCAAGCCCACTTGAGAGATTTGTTGTTATTCAGGAAATGCCTCTAGGAATCTTTCCTTTAAATTCCTTACAGCTTATATCTGACATGGTTCAACAAGCCAGAACACGGTGTCCACTCTCAAAATTCACTAACAGCTTTGAAAAATTAGCTTTATGCTGCGTTCCAGCCTAAACTGTTCTTTTGTACGGGACAAAGTTTCCCTCTAAAGTAATTTGTACCAGGTCCAACCCAACACGTGTGACCTTTTCCAGTTTGTATCCCTGCTCTCTGTGCTCTGGATCACTCGGCTGGTTGCGGGCTCAGCGAGCTGCAGAGATGTTCTCTGTACACCGTTCCCTTGTGAAGAGCACCTCAGCCCCGATAGGAACAACTCTGCCATCATCCGTTTTATTTCCACTGTCTGCTCCTGAGCACCTTCATCAGAGGCTTCGAGTTGGGAGTTAATTAAACTGACAGTGCTGCTTCACTGCAATTCAGTGCAAAACAATTGAACTTTTATCTGATCCAATTTCTCAGAAGTGAAACCAGGCGGTGGCTGGTGAGAGAGGGAGATCTGGAAAACACAGTCACGGGTCAGTGGGGTTGTGCTCCTTTTGTATCACTGCACTCAAGACACCGAGCACGTCAATAGCAGGAGTGTGGCTGTGCTGGGTGTCAGGCAGTTTGACGTGGAGGTGATGATGGCAAAGGGTCAGGGAGAGTGAGGAGGTATAAACGGGGGAATTCACTTGAGACTTGACCTGGGAAAATCCTGTTCAAAAGAGTTATTTGAGCTCTTAATCAGAATCAGGGAGAAACGCCAGTTCAAATGTTTGTGAGGTGTTGGGTTTTTTAACAAATTGTTTAAAATCACAGAACCCAACATCCCTGGTTAATTTGTTTTGCTTATGAAAAAAAAAAAAATCCTTAAATTACATCTTAGAGCCACAGGCTCAGCTACTCAGGAATTATCTGTTGCCAGCTAACACGGGCATGTCACTGCTGCTGTAAAATCACAGCATCACTGAGCATGGTGGGGTCACTGTGCTTCACTCACAGCCTCTGCGTCTGGGGCTCTGGCAGGTTGCCTTTGAAGTGAACTTGTATTTTGACTCAGTGGTGAGTCAAAGTGAGCTGACACTTGTTTCGCAAAGAACGGAATGACATGAAAACCATATCATCATATTGAGATAATAGCCAGGCTTGGGCAGGATATGGTTTTTCTGTCAAAGTGAAGATGCAATTTTATAATGTCAACTCACTTTATCTGAAAAACAACAAAAGAAGCCTTGGTCCATCTCTATTGAGACATTTCGCTTTGTACATAAAATGTGCTTCACTTAAATTTCAGCTTCTTAAAAAACCCAAATAAATCACTGTCCCTTTTTGCTTGCATTTGCTTACATGCATCTGAAATCCTACTTCAAAAACTTAAAAAGAGAGGAGAGCTTTTCAGGTCAAGAGATCTAGCAGAGAACAGCCTTCTTTGTCAACAAATTGTGTGAGGCAAGGGAGGTTTTTCAAACGGTGCCAGCAACTATGAGTAATTGTTAATACCAATGGTTGTTAAAGCACCAGCAATCAGTGTGATCAAACACAGCTTTAACACAGTCTTGGGAAACAATTCTCTGTAATTTTCGCTGAACAAAGCAGTAACAACAATCACAGATTTTAACTCTATTGAGTAAACAACCGCTCTCCTTCTCACACGCTTGGCCACGAACAATGCAAACATGCAGCAGCAAGAGGTCAGGTTTTTATGGGCACCTGATAAGACCAGAAGTGCCACAGTTGTGCTCATTTAGCTCTTGGGTTGTGACCTACTCACAGAGACACCTCAGCCACCACTGCTGTGGGTTATTCACCACGTCTGTGTGGGATGCACACTCTCATACCTGCAGCTCAGAGAGGAAACCCACACCGTGTTAATGTGTGAACACTCTTTTATGTTGTTTAACCATTGTCCAGCTTGCCTCAATCAATCTATTCTTCCACCCTTTTTGCAGCTGTAAAAACAAACTCTCTAAAGGGTGCTTAAGACTTCCAACTTTTTTTTAATTTAATTTTTTGTTTGATTAAGGTCACATTTTTTCCTTAGTTCACTCATAAGGACTTTCCACTGGGCTGTTCACTACATCTTCTGACTAATTATCATTTTTCCATGGTTAAATATTAGTGGGGATGAGAAAAAAAATATGCCTTAGCCTATTGATACAAGATAGTATGAACAGATAAAGCTCTATTTTTACTCTGTGCTGGATCCAAGCCTAACAGTCCATAAAGGTAAAAGCTCCTTTTCCACTACAGTTACTAAACAAATAACTGCAGACTAAGATAACAGGTGCACAAATAACGCCTGTGAAGGAAATAGCATAAAAGAATGGCAGATTTCTACGTTTACATTACCATTTTTACATGGCTAACTTATCCAACACTATAAATGCTTCGTTAGTTTCTTACTACGAGAGGATTTTCTACCACATTGCTCTACAAGCTGTATGATTTTTTCCCTGATATAGCATTCATATTGTATTAACTATTCGTTATTAACTATCTGTACAAGCAAGTAACGAATCACTGCGATGGCAAACTGCTGAAAAAATGCTTTGTTACTGGGTTATAAGCAAGGATTTGAGATGCAAATCAGGATTTTCAACCTGACCTCTAGAACATTGCAATAAAGGCTCTACCAAGATCCTAACGCAGCAAACACAGCCACTCCTCTGAGATGAGACTCTTAAAACACGTTGCTGTTTGGTTGTAGTGTTTCCCCGCAAGAAATTCTCCATATAAAAACCCCTTTGAAGTTATTTTAAGAAGCAGTCAAAGGGATCAGGGTATTTTCTCTAATTGTGCTAGCAAGGGAAGGCATGGGTTAGAGCTGTGCTGTAGCTGGGCTGGTGAGACTTGCTGGGAGGGAGCGATTTCAGCTGCGTTGCTTTGCTGAATCAGGGCCTTAGGACTGGTGAAAATGAGTAATTCGAGAAGTACAAGCTCAGTTTGTGCTTCTGCTAATTGACACAACACTCTTCTTGCTTAATATGGAAAGTCATGAGCTAGGAGATCTCTTCCCTTCTCCATCTCAAACCCAGCAGGGATGGCTATTCTTGTGCGGCCTCCATGAACCAGTTACACGGATTTAGATAATCATTTCCAGACCTTTTCTTGTACTTCCTCACACAGACTTTCCTACAGATGACCTTTGGGAGCTGGAAACTCTGAGTGTTGTGGAGAGAACATGATTTCCTGGCTGCTACTGTAAGTGAACCTTGAAACAGCAGTCCTGCACCATAGCCCAGCAAATGAAAAGTGTGAATAGCAAGAATGAACAAGGAATAATGGGAAAACAAATAAAGTAGCTGTGATCAGGGGAAGCTGAAGAGTCTGATCCTTCAAGACAGGAGGAACTGGTGCTGATTTTCAGACTCCATTTTTTGTTTTTGAAAGCAGAATTTCAAGCACTTTCAAATCAAGATTAGTAAAAATGGGGAGACACTGTCTCAGGCAAGGGGAAAAAAAGAGAAACTGCAGAAGTCCTTCCCACTGCAATAGAAGGGATAATTTTTAAGATATCTTTTAATACTCATCACAAAGCACTTGGGTCCAGATGAGGGAGATCCCAGCGTTTCATACAGCATTTATGCAGGAAATGGGAGAAATAAGAAGGCCTGTAGGGAAAAGCTTTAGTATTTCAGTTGAAAGAAGTATTAAAAACTGGAAGGCAGCACGTGCCACTTCCTGTAACAGCAACACTCAGCTGCAAACATGCAAGCAGAAAGCACAGGGAGGGGAAGGGACTCCCATGAAGGAGAGGATTAAGCGTGCTGAGGACAGGATGATTTCAATTAAGGAACAGAGCTGATCCAGGCGTGCATGGAAATACCTGTAGCAGAGAGGAAAAGTCTTGGAAATTTCCCAGCACGTCTTCTCCTGTCCTGGCACAGGCTCTGGTGTCCAGCCTCCCTCCTGGGCATGTGGGCTGGGGCAAAAGCCTGAGCAGAAAAACTGATGCTTTGTTAATGCTGCACAGCACAAGTCGCCCTTCTCTTGGTCTTTGCCAGTGGTGATGGCACAAAGAACAGAGGAGGCTGAGCTAAAAACCTCTGAAAGACATAGGAGGCAAATGGGTAAAAAAAAATCAGCCTCTGTCTTTGTACTAATGGGTTTTTGCCACTGAACTAAATGAGAAGTAGAGTCAGCCTTCCGAAGTGTGATTATCATAGCAGGGCAGCAACAGGCAAGCACGAGGGAGGGAGAAACGCTCGTGTCTGCTGAGATGTCTGACTGCACTGGGAGGGTTTTCACTCCCTCTCCTTGAAGTCTCCGTCTTTGAGCACCACAATGGGAATTTCTGCCCCTTTGAAAGGCTGCTTTGAAGAGCTGTACTTGAATAAAGATATCCGATATGCAGCACAGGTAACTTGCTACAAGTACATCCTCCCAAAGCCCCATGTGTGCTCTCCTGATGAAATAAATGGGTTTTTTTTCACACGTATATTTCCAGAGGTGCACGCCAGGAGTATTTAGACACACGAAATCCTGAGCACACCAGTCAGCTTGGAGACCTGACACAGAGCAGCAGGGGTTGTACTCTGCTCCTCAGCACTGGCACCAGCAGCTTTTCTGCTTAACCCAAGGCAGCTCTGTGTGCTTCAGGGAGAAGAGGAAAAAAGGGTGACCAAAAAAACCCAGAAATCTATTTGTCACTGTGGGGGCAAAACAACGGTGGACAAATTCATCCATTTCGCAAGATTCCTGTCATCATCTTCTCTAGAACTTTGTGTTTTTCCCCTTTTCCACAACACGTGTGTGAAGAGCAGCAGCATGATGAAAGATGAAATAAGAATGACTTGATTGACAAATTCAGTAGATATTGTATGGTGAACACGTTCTCCAGAATTGTTTAGCAACAAGATTTATCTTGTATAAATAAGATGGAGGGTTTCAGGGTGGCATAGAACAATTTCTGTCCATCTGGCTCTGCAAGGATATTATGTGGGGAAAGTAGAATTACACTTCAAGCAGTAAAAAAAGAACCACTGAAATGATATCAGTAAGATTAAAACAAACAAACAAAAGAGAATCCTGACTAATGCTATTTAAAAATATGGAGCTGTTCTAGAAAATGTAAAAAAAGAAGTGAGAACTGATGGAAATGACGAACTAAGCTTTGGATTTAGTAAACGATGCTTACTTGATTACACCCATATGCAGTCACTGATGAGCTCTTGAGCAGAACTGATGAAAAATTGGATTGTTTACATGCATCAAACCAAGCAAGTGGGAATCTGAACTCAACGTGCCAAAAAACCTTGAGAATAAAAATGCTAGCAATAATTGCTACGTTTTATGTGTCAATGGCACGCCAGCAAGGATTCTGCGTCAAACTCTGGCCAATGGAAAAAGGTTGGGTATGTGAAACTGTAATATCACTTATCTACCAAGCAGGCCACCTGATGACTGACAACTTTAATTTCAGCGTGAAATTGGCTGACTGGCTGTCGAAACATCCATCCCTTCTGACAGGGATGGTAGTCTCTGGGTATTTACTACTAGAACCTTCCAACAGTCATCCTCCTGCTCGACTCATCTTCATTTCAAGCAGCAGAGAGAGCGGCCTTGACCCAAATCACAGCTCTCCATCAAGGACTGGGGCAGTGATGGCTTCTCACGGTCTTGATGTCACGTTGTCCCTGCCTCTGTGGAAAGGTCCTTGTGCTCATGAGAAAATTTAAGTACTGGGGAATTGTGTACCCAGAGAACAAAGTGAGGTCTTTGAGGTAGGTGTGGGAGTAAAAATCCAAGAGATTTTATTTTATATGGAATGAATATGTGGGTTAGGAGTGCAGATTTTGGACCAGAGTCCGTTTTGTTTTCTCCATAGGCAAAGAATAGGCCCACCAGAAGAAAAAAGCTTGACAGCCTGTATGTGCATGACCTTGCATGAGAAAGGGATGAATATGATCTTGTATTGGGTTAACAGCACACATTGCCTCACAGCAGCTGCACAGAATGCTATGATCTGTTTTTTCAAGATAAATACTAATTGGAACAGAGAATAGTCAAAATAACCATGACTACTGTACACTTACTGTATTGCTACATACCGAGTAGTAATGTAGTAATATTACTATTTCTGCCTGGACAGAAGAGATATTTAAATAACTGATTATTGTCTGTGATTTGGTGAAAGAAGAAGAAAAGTGAAGAAAAATGTATCTCATTTTTAAGCTGCAGTCTCATAGGTAGAAAGACCTGATGTGGTCCTGACGCTGACTGCTTTGAATGTCTTTTGCTTATTTAGGATCGTCATTAGTGCTTGCAATCATTTAATTATTCTGATTTTGATATTTGCCATCCACTCTGGGCTGAGGGAATGTTTACACCTAAACAACAATTACAACAGAAGCCAGAGAGCAGATTCCCAAATCCTTCCAAATCAGCCTTGAACTGTGAGCTCCTTCCTCCAGGGCAGATTTCTACCAGAGGAACCACCAACAATTTCAGGGGCTTTGCCACAGTACCACGTGCGTATTTTGCTTGCCCTCCAATGCTGTATTTAATCACACCAAGAGTTCTCCAGAGCAGTCCAGGCTCTTCTAAAATATTTGGTTTCACAGTGAAAAAGGTCCATAGAACACATTCCTCCATTAACTGCAACGAGGGACGTTCCATCAGCCTATGCCTGAGAGTCCAAGACAGCCATTCCTTGGAAAGAGGTGATTAAATAAACCCCAAACTAGAAAGCATATCTGCCTGAATAAAAGCCCTTCTTACGATTTTCTAGCTATCTGGATCCTATTTGCCACTGTGATTCTGCTGTTTTGGCTGCCTGGTGCCCCAGAGTAGCTGTAAACCTCACCCACAGCAGCTCTGGAGTGACTTTGCTGTGCCAGAGCAGGACACAGGATACTGATGGTGTTCAACTTTGCTGAAAACGCCATCCCAGCGAGGGCCTGAGGGAATGGTAACGTGCATATGAAGCCTGAATGCTGCATTGACTTTTGGACTGCAACAGAAGGCTTCCACAGCACTGAAGGATTACTGCTAATTTTTGTTCAAAAAAGGAAGAAATAGAACTGATGAGGATAACTCGTACACACAGAGCATACTGAACACTGCATCAGCCCAGAGACTATTAGCACATAATTAATTGAAATGGCTTGGCACTGGGGCTTATGCTACTGACACTATGAGAGTTAATGCTGGCCCACTTTCCACGCTCATTACGATCCACACCAGTAGGATGGACACATTTGAAACCATTTCCTTCTCTTTGTTGCAGTATTTGCCAACAGCAGGAGAAATTGATGCTGTAGAAGTGAGAAAACATCTCCAGCATTGCAATGGAGGAATAAATTATTCTCTGGTGCACAATATAATTGCAGCATAATCTGGTCAGAAAAAATTAACTCCTTCTTCTGATATGGTCCAGGGAATTGTTTCGTGATGCTGTGAAAGGATGCTTTGATTTGTGGTGCTAAGCAATCATGAACAGCCTTGGCTCTCATAAACACAAGCTTGAGGGAGTTGAGGGGCTGTCTCTCCCTAAGCCTGTAAGTTTGTAAATTTGTGAAGTCATCTCTCAGGAGGAAATTTTTCCCCTTTTCCAGAATCAGATCTGCAGAGCAAAAGTTTCATTTTGTCTTTCAATTTTTTAATTGTTTTAATCACATTTTTTCTTAAGGGAAATGGGTCTTCTCTTAAGGATGGGTCTTAAAATTCTTGAACATCTATTCCTTAAAAAAAAAAACCAAACCAAAAAACCACCCAGGTGTGCAGTCAGCCCTCAGTGCCTGGTTAATAGCACAGAGGGGTGGTGAGTACACCAGAGAACTGCCAGAACTTCTTGCCAGAACATCCCACCACGATCAGCCTTGCACAGAGCTGAGTGTCTCCTGCTTTGGAAGATGAAGCAGGAAAGGTAGCTGTATATAAAAATGAAACAAGGAATTAAATACATACAGTCAGGTTTTTGTAAGCTTCACGAGATAAAATTTCAACTTCTATTCTGCAATGAAAATTTAGCCCCTTTCAAAATCAGGCTTTCCTTGCCAAAAAATATTTTCTTCTCCCACTACTGTAGTCAAAGACTCTGGGAAAACCCAAAGGGCTGTTGCTTCTCAGGTTTAAGGACAAGGACTTGCTCTGACATTGCAGGCAAGGGCAGGTTGTCAGTGTGGGTCCCCTGAACCCAGGGGGGCTGTGCTGCTACCGCAGCTCAGGCTCCATCCGCAGCGCCAGCATCCCGAGCACACTGGGGCCTGTGTGCCTGCACATCACATTCAGTGCGGCTCCTGAGGATTTATTAATGTTGCAGTGTCACCAAGAGCCGCTTAATTATCAAGGATTTCTGCGTAGCACCTAGAGGGAGAGGAGCTTTGAAGAACAGCACCATCCACGCCGGCCGTGCGGCAGAGCGCTAATTATTTCTGCCTGTGTCATCGTCGCTGCCATCAGAGGGGACAGCTGGCACTTCTCCAGCTCCTCGTACTCCTGCTAATAATGAAGAGTGGCTCAGCATGCTGCATGTTAGAAGGAGATTTAATGTGCTGGCTGAATATTGTATTGAGTCCCTGATTTGTGTCAGCAAGGCCTGCTAATTCACGAGAAGAAGTGTCACTGGAACTTATTTCCCATACATTTAGACGCAGGTAAATGACTCTGGAGAAAGCCTGGCTGTAGCCATCAGTACCTAGTGCAGATCTTGGCTGACTTGAAAGGTTGCCAAGGGATCCACTGATGTACAGGCAGACCTCAGAGCTCAGCAGCCTGCTCAAACACACCCCTCTAGCATACCTGATGGTGTCCTCGAGGAAAGCTCATGAATCTTATTCTTGCTGTGCCTCCTTGCAGAGAAACCTCCTAAGATTCTGTCCCTACCAGCCTGTGCTTCCCACTCCCGTGGTCTCTGCACAGACTCCTGCTTCTCCAGCATCCCTGGACTTCCCAGCAGCTTTGCTGATCCCATGGTGCTGCTGGGAGCAGTCTCGAATGGCTTTTGCATCTCCCCTCACTCTCCTGCTGGGCATTGTAAAACAAACCCCACATCCCTCACCTAAAAATCATCCACAGAACCTGGAGGAACTCCACCGATACAAAATACTGTGCTCCTATTTACCACCAGAAAGGAAAGCTACTGAAACCTGCTGTGAGGTGGTGCAGCTGGGTTCCCTCGTGTGCTGGGGGATGGAGGGACCCCTCTGCTCTGTGCTGCAGCTGTGATGGGCGCTGAGGGTCAGACAGAGGGGGGCGAGTGCTCGCGTGGCTCCGTGCTGGAGTCTCCAAGGCTGCGACGTGTATTTTGATACCACAAAATCCCAGAACCCCTCATAAAATATTCATCGCTTGTTTAATGCCACGTCTTCTAATTTTAAAATTCAGCCCCTAAATAATTTAGCAGACTCATGGGGGGGGAAAAAAAAAAAAAAGAAAAAATAAGCAAGTCTCAGACAAAAAAAAACCCCATCTAGTTGTGGTACAGTTACTAAAATTGTCAAAGGTTCCCAACATGTTACTCATTTCTTGTGAGGGGTTTTTCGCTGTGCCCACTATCTCCAGGTACTGAGACTTTTTGCTGCCTGAAATCCAGAAGCCAGTACCAATGGTGTGGTCCTGCCAAAGGCAGGGTTGTGCTTGGGAGTTGTGCAACATCACACGTGCAGGTTTGTGACAAAGCAGCTGGTGAGACCCTGCCATGAGCTTTGCCCCAGATCCCACCTTCTCCAGCTGCTACAAATTGTAATTTGTGCCATAAATCTTAAAATATATCCTCACTGGATGCCCCACCTCCCTCCCATGTCCTGGTCACAGTCCCTCAGGGCCATCTGGCCACCCAGCCTGGACTCTGTGTTACGGACCTGAGGACACTGAGAGCTGGAGAGTCCAGACCTTTCCTCAGCACTCGGTTGTGTAATTGAAGCACCTGATTTTGTTTGAATCTGTGTGCTATCAGCTTCCAGTCCTTGAGCCTTGTTTCTCTGTGCTGAACTAAAAGGCCACTGCACCCCAAAGTTTCTCTTTTTCCTTGTGCAGGAAATGCTGTCCCACAGAAACAACCCCAAGTGGCTTTCTCGTACCTGTTTATCAATACACAAAGAGACTCAGTAGTTTTAAAGATGAAATAGAGCTACAAACCTCTCTAGCCGTGTAGCTGTTTTTCAACAAGCAGATTTTGCCCCTGTGGTTTGTTGCTGTTCAGGGCTGACTGTGGGCAGGTTACTCTTCTGAATGCAAACCCAGTTCACCTCTCGCTGCATGGCCCCTGAAATGGTAAATATGCCAGCTAGCTTTCCCAATTTAATTAACTTTTCCCCAATGGCCTTGCTTAAATAGACTTCAAAGTTCAAAGGGAAAAAAAAAAGAAGAATTACATTTTAATAATACTCTTGACAAAAATGGGGAGAAAGTTTCCATTATTCAGTGTTGAAGTCATGGAAACTCCTGTGCCTAGCGGCTGTTTTGCCTTTTATAACATCAATAATTTAACACTTAATTGTTGTGCATTATTTGGTTAAAGCAGATTATGACTCTAACATTTGCATTTATTTTTCAGCAATGGTGAGATAGCTCTTCCTCAGTAAGAATATATTTGGACATTCATTTACCCTGAAAACAAAATCACAGAGTGGCTCATCTCTAATGCTGCTATTTAACCACTGAGAAATGAAGCCTCTCTCTTCTGGTGTATGATGAGAAATGTCTGTTTACTACCACGCCATTTTGATGACTTTTCTGCAGTGCACTTTCAAACCATTTAAAACCCATATTTTTGGGGCAAACTCCGGGATTAACAACCCCATTATACTGTGTTTAAGCCAAGCGAAATTTCTTGGTGCATCTTCAAAGGGCAGGAGACGTTTCTTAATGCCTTTCATTTATCAGAAGAAATGAAACCCTCTGGAGCAGTCTGGATGCAAAGGACAGCCCTGCCATCCCTCAGGACACCAATGGCACCCTGTTAGAGGACTGTACAGACTGCAAGGCTTGGCACTGCTTTCCCTCTGAATCAAGGACCACACAGAGCCCACAGGCTTCGCTTGAGACTGGTGAAGGGCAGGGTAAAAAAACTATTGAGCACCTTGAGGCTTTTCCAGGGCTGAGAGAACATCCACCACGAATCTGCAAACCCCAAGGGAGACTCCCTCGTGCTTCCCAGCTGCCCTGCTCCAGGTGGTTTGCTCTGGGAGTTTCTGCTCTCCCCTCTGCCCATCACACTGACCTGCTTTGATGGACAGCCCTGCACCAGGACAGTCCTCCCTGATCCTCTCAGCTCATAAGATTACAGGTGAAAATCCCATCCACCATTAATTATGGGGGATTTCAGTGTTTTCACCTCAGAAGAATGAAGGCTTGACTTAACTTTTCAAAAAATATCACCTGCAGTCCTGCAAAGTCCTGCAAAGGTGGGAACTACTGAATGCTCACTCAATGCTTAGATCACCATCACAGCAGCACAGATGATAGCAGAGATCCAAGAGGGAGAAGCAGTCTTTCAGGATTAGAAAGCAAAGTGTGAACTCTGCTGGGATTAGTGGCACAGAAAATTCACCCGCTGTTTTAAACCCAACAATCTTGTAACTTAGAGCAATCTTGAGAGCCTAATCAGAACAAATCACCTTCAACTGTTGATTTAAAAAAAAAAAAAAGGACTGTTATACCCATATACTTCTTTTACCAAGATGTAAAAAAAAAATAAAAATAAATCCCAGAGAAGGTTGGAGGTAGAGGTTTCAAAGAAAGCAATTTCGCTGCTCAAATCTTATGGACCCTTTCTTTCTTCCGCCCTTTTGAACGCACCCTGATGCAGAGAGGCGAGAACTAGGGAGCAGGACCCCGGTGAATAGATATGTAAATCAGAAAAACTTAATAGCTTTGCAAAGTTTACAGGTTCAAGAGGAGCACCGGTTCTGTGACACTTTTGATGAGGTTTGAATCTGCGAGCGTTTGCACACGGAGCATAACATTTCCATGGCCACACTAACACAAACCTGTGCTTTGCAGAACTCCAATGAATTCAGCTCTGACAGCAATTAGTCTCACCACCTTATCATCCACTACAAAAAGGCGAGTCACACCGAATACAAAACTAAAGGTTGGATTTTCTGAGGTTCCTAATGCTGGCTCAGGCATCTGTGCAGATTTTAAAAAATGTGCATTAATGAGGCTCCACGGAACACTGAAGCTACTGCAGAAAAATTGACTCCCTGAACTGCAGGTTATGATCCTACTGGGCATGAATTTGTTTGTGTGTTTTGGGTGGTAGGTACACCGCCTGCTCTCTGGAAACAAGCAGCCTGAGCAAACTGTGCTACTCGCTGAGCTAGAAGATAACATTGCAGGTTGATTACGAGCATCCGTAATAAAAACTAGAAATCCTCAGGAACAATAAATACCCATAATACAACCTGAATCCCCTTCAGCGATAAGAATAAGCTATGACCTTCTGAACACCTCACGTTAGAAATGTGTGCAAGGTGGCAATCTGTCTGCATGCAGCTGGCTGAGATGTGATTAACAGGGAGTCCGTGTCAGCCTGCGAGCTCCATTTCGGATGGGGACCTCCTCCTGCTGTCTCTTTACCTCTGCAGAGTGATGATACCTGCAGAGGTGTCAGGAGACGGTCTTGCCCCTGGCGCAGAGCTAACAAGGATCATTAAACTCTGATGAACATCCATTTAAATTGATCTTTCTTAGTCAAATACTTGGCTTCTGTCCAAGGCAGCCACTTCTGAAGGAGCAGCTACACTGGTCAGAGAGGGCTGGGAAGGCAGGGTGAGACAAGCTAAAACCGTACAAGATGCCTGTGTCCAGGAGATATTCCGTGGAAAAGGCAGTGCCATGGACATTGCAACCAATGCAGGAGTGGTGCCCCCCAGACAGAGCATGGCAGGACCAAAGCTCAGCCTCTCCCAGGAAAAGGCTGCTGCTCTGCAACCCTCGGGAGGGGTGGGCTGGTAATAGATACAGGCTATTAACAGGAGTTGCTGTGTTAGAGATGGAGAACTGGCAGGCATCCACGGCTCTGACCTCAGAACAGTGCAGAAACCCACACAAAGAGAGGAATTCCATCTGTGTAAGTCCGTGGAAGGTGTTGCTGAGGGCCTTGTGGAGAGCAAACCCACATTTTGCTCAGCGCTTGCTGTGCTTTTCCCGTGTCTGCTTGGTAGTGACACCGTGGTCCCTGAACTTTGGCATTCAACAGATCTCAGGGAAGTGCTACAAAGCAGCTCTGCTCTGATGCTTCAGCCCTGAAAACAGGAAATACTAAATGAGAACCCAGTAAGTCAGCTGGCATTCCCCTGCATGTTGGGCATCTATAAAAGTACTTGCATGTGTTTAGCAAAGCATTTAATTAAGTGGAGCTGGGTGGTAATATTTACTCAGCTAATGCCTCTTTACTGGCAATTGCTTTCCCTTGTACAATGGTCCTGGCCTTTGTTTTTAAAGGCCTGTGTTTTTGTCACCACAACTTGCTCTTAGAAAGAATCCAAAATCTTTTGAAAATGACTGGTATTCCAAAACCTAGGGAAAAATTACCTGCTTTCTAGATAACTAGTGCTATTTTCCTGCTTGCAGAGAATACAGACTGCCCTAGAATCATAGCCAGGCTATAATCTGCTGTACTTTATCTTATATTTAAATGCTGAATTTTCACATCACTCTCACCTGGTCATTCATGGAGGAACACTTTACCATTCATTACTGCCAGCACAAATTACAGCTGCAAGTGGAACATTATCTAATTATTGTTTTAGGGAAAGCAAACCAGTAAAAAAATCCCCTTGAAATCCCAAAAAGTGATTTGTGGGCAGATTTAAAGGGAGAGAATGCTTCAAGCTATCTATTATTAATGCTCAGCTATGCTGACCTTTGACAAATAATCTTAAGTCACACACAAAGAGCACAGAAAGACCTGAAAGACCTGACCCAAATGTCATTGAAAAAGCTTATGCTGGGTTTTAGTAGGATCTAGATCAAGCTCAGCACTAAATTAATTTCTGGGTTGTTATAATCTTTATACTTGACTATCTTTCATGTGGTACCATATGGTTATCAAAACGTATTGCATTTCCATCTGGGTGCATGAATGAGCTGTACATCAACTCTCAGAACTGAATCTTCATTATGAGAAGAAAGAGGGTGATTTAATAGCTGAGAAGGTCTAAAGGTACAGATTCACCACGCAGCGAAACGTTCGCCTTGGTCTGTTTTACAAATGCTTGTATTTCTTGATTTCTCTCCTCATTTTATTTCATGCCTCATACTGTTGGATAACATTTACTCTGTGCTGCTTTGCATCCTGTAAAATGGAAGGATAGTTCTGCTGAGAGAAAAAAGAAAAAAAACAAAAACCCCAAACCCCAAAAAAGCCCATCAAGCCAGGGCAGCCTCGCGTCGCTGTCGCACACACGGGGTTTGGCTGGAGGCTGCAGAGCTCGTGGAGGGGATTTGCACTTCCCCCACACAGGTACTCATTTGGGAAACTCTCATTTTCCTTTGGCAGAGTTTCCTGTTCAAGTGGCACGCTCCTTTGAGAGGGAGGATCTAAGCTCACAAGCAAGATTTTGTTATGCTCTGTCTTCACAAACAGGAGCTTAAAACATCAACAGAGCCTTTTTTATATGTGGAGTAAACAGAAGTGCTGTGAAGGAGCTCCCTGTCAGCTGCAGATTTGTGAAATGAGAATGGGAATGATTTTCCAGCAGATAGGAACTAATTCACTGCCTTCAAAGTTTCTGGCTCCACAAAGATCAGAGATCCAGATGCCTGGTACCATTTTCTGCAGATACAAACTGGGAATTGTGGAAATACAAGACATCTTTCCATGCAGAAGTCGAGTCCTACTCTGACAAACTCTGGAGCACACGATCCTCAGTGGTTTAGATTTTTCTGACCGAGGGTTGGAAGGGAAGAGAGAAAGTGTAAGATGTGCAATAAATTTCATTTATTTATAGTTCTGCTTTAGTTTAGAACCCACTCCATTTATACCAAAAGCCCTTGGCTCAGAAACACTATGTCTTTTGCATAATACACAAGTACTCATAGAAAAATGTAGTATACAGAAAAGTGGCCAACTTTTTTTAGAGTGACTAATGATTTTTGAGCGTTTAAATATAAATAACTTTAAAAGGAACATAATTTTCATAGCCCTTGAATAAACCCTTTCAGCTCTTCTTAAAGTCGATACTACACTGCACTGTGGAAATACCCTTAGAAATTTGGGGCAGCTTCTCCTTTTAAAATTCATTCCTTTAAAATTACGAGGTTTTTCTCCTCCATGAGGACTGTCAAGATGCTGTCCCTGTGTAATACAAGCCCCTTTGAGGTTTCTCCAAATAGCTTACAAAGGCATGGCATTCTCTTAACATAACGTCCCAATGACTCTATTAAACAGCCAGGACATTTAAAAGCTTTTTTTCCCCCATTTTGCTTTGTTGTTTTTCTTAAAAAATAAAACCAATTGAATTTGAAAAAAGTGTTTTGTAGAGAGCTGTTTTTGTCATTTTCCAAGTGCATCTTCTTTTGATAAAGTGCCCTATTACATCTTCTAAGCTTCACCCTCCATTTTCTACATTCCACATTTTCACGTCAATTCATGCATTTACCATTTTTCCTTCTTCCATCTTCAGTTATTCTGCCCACTACTGATTTTGCTCCCAAATATTCTTTTTGTGTTGGTCACCTGACTGTGCTGTTCCCATGTCTCTGACATCCCCTCTTACCCCACCTCCTCCCAACTGTTCTCCTTTCCAATCTTACTAATTTAATTTCGACTTCTATTGCTCAGGTGAGTTCTGACTTTCAGCATCTTCCCCTGCAATTCTTCCTCTTCTCCAGCCCTGTCTAATCAATTATCTTCCCATATCATCTTCCCTCACAACTTCTCAAAATAATCATTAATTATAAGTATTTCCATGCCATTGTGTTTGTGACAATCGCAAAATAAGCCACCTTGCTTGGCCATTAGTCCAGTCCCTCAGTGGTGTTCCATTATCAACCCTGTCAATCAGCTTTCCTGGGTGTGAGCAGCCTCAATTTCCTCTTTGTTTTCCTTTGTGTCATATACGAAATTAGGTAATTGGCTTTTGCATATAAAAATCATCTTATAACCAAGTTAATAGTTGTTAAAGTTGTTAAGATAGTTAAATTGTTAAACCCCCCCTCTGTAAACCAATGTCCCTCCCCAGCAAATGATCCATTGGTGAAAGGGATTTGTGATGGACTTTGGAATTCACCAATCATCTTGTGCTGTGGGGCAGGACAGTGGTGGGTTCTGGGAAGAGCTAAGAGGGTATAAAAGTAAGATCCCAGAGCTATTCATCCTCTTTCCCCTTTCCCCCACGGGCCCAGCTGGTGAAGATCTGCAGCTAAAAAGCATTGCGTAAGGGGGGGGGGAAGGGCCTATCCCTATTGAGGGACCTCGTGGTACATCCTTTTTTTTTTTCTTTCTCTCTTTCTCTTGTTTTTCATTTTAAGCGAACCTTACCTCAGATTAGCTGAGGTAAAGCCAGTGCATGAAGATTTCTGCCATGGGTACATAGCCAATTTGGCTCCAAGGGTCTCTAATCCTGCACTCCCGGGGTGGTTTTTTTATGGTTTTAAGAATTCAGATGCTGTTATTTTCTAAATTATTTTTTTTGTAATAAACATTTTTTTTATTAAAATAAGAGTTGTTACCATTTTTCACACTTTGCATCACCACCCTCACTCCCAGTTACTTCGACACCCCCTTGGCTGCTCACAGCTTTTCCCTCACAGCCTGGCTCCTAAACCACCTTTCAGCATTCCCAACATATATTCCAGCTCACACTGGAATTACTGTGTTTCCATATTCATATCCAGGGTAGCAAGCAACCAGTCCAAGATAAAAATAGGGCAGAAATTCAGGGGATGGCTTGTGAAGCATGCAGCTCTTAGCAATCATGGGCAATGACATTTTGAGGCTGCTCTGCTCAACCAAAAGGCTGGAGGCATCTCCCCAGGGATGGTAATTGAGGAACTAATGCTGTCTTGCTAACAGGCTCTCTTTCTTCATCTCTGCCCAGCAGACATGACTTGGATATTATCCTTCCTCAGTGCCTTGAATTCTGGCCATACTGAGCAGTTATTTTCCCTCTTGCTCAGGTTTTAATTCCACCTCCCTGGCTGCAGCAGGTGGTGATGCTGGAGCCTCACACGCAGGAGGTGTGCACTGCTGTTCTCACAGGATCTTCTATTTGTTGTCCAGCAGCAGCTGCTCAGTAACACTTATATTTCCCCCCCTTGTTTTAAGTGCAGAGCTAGCACGAGGCATTGCTCCCCCTCCACTCTGCCATCTGCATTTGCTCACTTTTTTGTTTAATCCCGCATTGCCGAATTTGCCACTCCTCTGTGTCCTCCCAAACTCACACCTAAATTTGCACAGGCTTGTGCCTGATTCCCCCTCCAGCCACTGACACTTGCACAGAACAATTCCCATGTGAAAGGAGCACATGGAGAGGATAGGGACAAGGAAAATGAGGAGTTTCTGTGTCTTATTTATCTTTTCTCCTACGTAGGCAGGTGGTGGTGGGCCGCAGCTCAGTTGCATTGCTGTAGCTGTTGGCTTGGTTCAGGAAGAGCGCAAGAGCAGAGGAACAAAAGAAATGAGGATGACACCTGATGACAGATCTGTAGAATTGGAAATCTTCCCAAACCAATTTCTATAGATGTACTGCACCAAGGGAACTTCATCTGAGTACTTAACACACTCTGGGAATAATTGGTTTATTTTTTCATTAATAGTTTGGAGCCCTCCCCTCCATGTCCCTCATCAAAACAGCTTCTCCGGGCTGCAGCCCTGCTGAGAAACCACAGCACTTTTTCCTGAGCACTGGAAGAGTTGCCCATGCAAATCCCCTGCAGGAATTATGTGAAGGGCTGGATCTGGGTGCCTGCAAGGGTCAGAAAAGTTGCCACAGCCAACAGGGAGAAGAGTCAGAGCTGTCCTATGGTTGTGTGTGAGAGGGACCCCCACCTCACCCTGCCAGTTGTGAGAGGCAGGTCCTACTTAAAGGAAACAGCAAAAGGAATGGCAACAGCCACGCTGGAAGCACGACTAAAGCCAGGAAAGGTGTTACAGTGGCCCTCACTTACTTTGTAGACCTGCTGCTTGAGCATCATTTTTGTATTGGCTTATCTATTTAAACATGGAGATGGATCTCCTTTATTTGCTTGCTTATTTCCTTGTATTTTGGTTGTAGATTTGTATAAATTAATTTCTCTGACCAGTTTTGCAGGGAGAGGAGAAATTACATGAGTCCATTCAATAAATTGTGGCAGAGTAAGTAACCTGTTATGCCATGGAAAGTTGTTCTTCCTTTGCTGAAAGAATTAAGTATAGATACATACGCTGTGCAATTCCAGAGTTTAAAACTGGGACAGGATTATCTGATATTCCTGGCAGGACAAAAGTTTTGTACCTTTTACCTCTGCCAAATCAACGCAGCAGAAAGAGAAAGAGAGGGGTTTTGCAGCGCCTCTCTCAGCCACGAGGTCCACTGGCTTGATTTTAAAATTTCCCAATGTGATTAGAAGTGCTGGCAGTTGGGGAAAAATCGTCCTTGGACTGATAAACAGCAAATTTGATAAGAGAGCAACAGAAAGACACTTGCTGCACTGCCTCACAAATATCACTCCCAGAGATGATCATGTTGTTTGTTTCAGCCTCCACAATAATATGTGAAATATGATAAATATTTAGTTCCTCATGATGACACTGGGAACCCGGACTGTGTGGAATAACTGAGCCTCTGAAGCGTGCATATGAATTTTCTTTTGGTTGACCCATTTTGGGGTTTTTTGGGGGGGGAGAGGGGTGAGGTGTGTTCTGGTTTTCTGCCTTTTTTTTTCTTGGAAAAAAAGATTGATAAGCACATAACCTTGGGGACAGCAATATAAATTCTGCGTCTTGGCTCGATAACTGCTGTGCCAGGAGACAGGGAAGTCAGTGGGAGGCCTGAGCATGGTCTGAGGGCACTGTACAGCCCATGGATATTTTTTGACCTACCCTTTCTTCTCCCTGCCTGCACAACTGCTGTTGAAAAGTGAAACCAGCCCGAAATACAACCCTTACACCTACATTTTCTGAAAGTGTTCCAGCACTTGGTTCCATCTGTGCAAATCAAAACCCGTGGCTGAATAACACACAAAGCCTTATTAAAAAAAATACTAAGCAGAATTATATGCAAATTAGGGTTTCATTGTCTTTCATCTCATGAAGGGTAATAACACTACAGAGGACAACTTTCTTATCAAAAATAGTTTCTAATACAAATTGCCTTTGACTATATTTACAATGTCACTTTTAATCAAGTGAATTGTCAGGCTACTGCACTTCTGCCATCTCCATGACACAAAAATATAATGAAGAGGGAAGCGGGTACAAGTGCTTTCAGCTTTCACTGGCTGCTCACTTCATACCAATTACTACCTATTTAGTAAGCTTGCTCTTCTGTTCTTAGAAAAACACTAGAAATAAATGTGTGGGTTCCTCTGAAGGAGACACCGTGCAGAAAAAAGCTTATTCCACTCACCAAGAACATTTGTCTTTGTAATTACACCTACTTTTCTTACTCCTATGCAATTAGTAAATACAAGCTAAAAATAGCCACTTGAATGCCAATGTGGTCCCTGACTGTTTCTCTATTATGTCACTTTTAGATTAGTTCAATATTCCATTTGTTTGTAAGTTAACAGCTCTATTCAGAGATGGGTTTACTCCTGCAGGTGCATTTTCACTCAGAGCACATACTCCCGTCTCCACATGCAATTCCCACAAAGACTCAGGTACAACCAGCTGTGCTGTGCCCTGCTCTCAGCATTCAGCTGCCATCCTGCAGCTCAGCCACACTCTGGCATGGTCCCCAGGCTTTCTCCCTGGGCATATTGTGACACGTTTTTAAATACAGATGGAACTATTTCCACATTTTGTGTGTTTTTTTTTTTTTTTTTTTGTTTGTTTGTTGGTGGTGCTATTTTCTCTTTCAAGCTCTGCGCAGAAACAACAAGCATTTAAAAGCAGAGACTGAGTTTTTCCAGGGAAAACGATACCCATCAGCTCACAGAGCTACCTCAGCTGCCTGCTCTGGCTCAGGATGCCTTTCAGAGGTTGCACTGTCCAAACCTTCTCTCTCCAGATGTTGCTGTCACCACCTTGCACAGCACAGCGAGGACAGGAGCTCCCGCAAAGCCAGGACGGAAGGAGTTCCACTTCCAGCCAAAAGGGGAAAGCACTGAGCACGCTGCATCCCTACATAGCCACTGGAGATACTCCAGTTTTCCCTCGTTGCTGGTTGGCTAGAAGCAGAGGGAAATCATTGGATAATATTTGCTGACCACCACAACGGTGTGTCGGGATCCTCAGCTGGTGAACAACCATGTATTTTCACTGGGAGGAAAGGAGGTGGGTTGATTTACACAACTGTGGAATAGAAAATTCACGAATAAGGAGTCCAGACCTTCACTGGCACTGTTTAAAAGAAGAAATAGTTCTGAGAGCAGTGGAGTTAAATTTCTAGTTGCTGTACGTGGATCCTCTGATATCTAGAGAAAGTGAACTTATTCACCATTTCCTCTCTTGTGAATTAATGGAGGTTCTTCACTGAGGCCAGCTGTCTATTTTCACAAAAGGTACAAGAACTTAACACAATTCCATTGCCAACTGTAGGTGAAATATTGGGTTTAAATGTATTACTGAAGAACTGACAGACAACGTGGACAGGCACATCTGAGAAGCTGGTCTGAAAAAAAGCCTAAGTACTAAAATGTTTCAAGTCATAAAAAGCATTTTTCTTTCTTCTTTGTCCATTCTTCTTTGCTCAAAAGACAGGTTTCTGCCATCAAGACAAAATTATTTCAGCTGAAGAACAGATGCTCTCAAATTTAAGCTTGTGCATAAAAAGCCCCAGAGCCTGATGGATTATTAGGCTGTGGAAAAGAGCACAGCACAAATGCAAAGAACAAGAACAGGAGCCTAAACCTGAGGAAATCAGGGACAAATCTCACTTTGTTCATATAGATCAGGGGTCTCATTCCCAGGTTTTGAATCTCAAGCATAATTTTCAGAGATGTCTGTTAAAAGCTCTGTTCACTTCTGACTTCTCAAAGCTGGGCATATTGGAGAAGTTGGCTTTAATCTTGAATTTTGCTCTTGAAATCAGGACAGTGTCAGGTAATGCTGCTCTTCTACACCTCCATGAGTTTTTGCTAAGGGCAGAGAGAAGAAATCAAGTGGCCAAAGTCTGCAAACAGCCCATGAAATGTGAAGGAAAGGCCCAGCATTTTCAGACAGCGTCCTCAGGGTCTTGCAAATGGCCTGGTTTCTGATCCTTTAAATCAAGCCTGGATGCCCACTTCAGCAATTTTTAGATATTTTTTGCATGTGAACAAGTGGATTTAGAAGGAACTAGTGGAGAAAATTTCACTGAGAGCTGAACAGTGTCACTAGCTGGCTTCTTGATCCAGTTGCTGGATCAAGGCAGTAGGAGAGGTCCACTCTAGATTTTGGACTGACCTAGAGCCAATCAAACTTTTCCACAAGAACTTTCACATTGAACCCAAAATGAAGCTTAATTTTTGGGGTGATTTTTTGTTTGATGTTGTTTTACTTTCCTCTAAATATTTCCTCAAAAGGAAAGTTTCAAGTGCTTGGTTTTGAACTGAACCATCTTTCATCTACGTTTTCTCCTGGCTGAAGCTTTTCTGTTTAATTCAGCACAAGTCTGAGTATAATTTCTGCCCACTCAGAACTTGTGTTTTGAGGGGGGAGAAATGATCTGCCTGGCTGTAGTTTTGAAACATGTGTGACTTTAGCCCCATAGAAAGAAGCAACTCAAATCTGCAGGAAACCAAACCTAAGTGCCAGAGGCAGTGATCAGAGGGCTGGTGACACTCCTGCTCTTGTCACCAAGGGGTGCCAGTCCCTCAATGCCCACCCACTCCTGCTGTCCTGTGGTGAGACAGGCTGGAGAAAAACAAGTTGCTAAATACTGACCTGGCACTAAGGAAAAGAACCTCATTACGAAATATTACTGATCAGAGAACACCCGCCCTCCTCCTTCCAAGGAGTGGAAAAAGGGAATTTCTTCCATACCTTCCAAAGGCAAACTTTCAAAGCCAGGTTTGCAAAGGTCACTTGGTGTGCAGAGCTGCCATCCTCCACCTGACAGCTCTGGTCATAAATCCAGAGCTCCAAAATGAGGAAATAAAAGTTTTGATTATATGCACTAAATTTCTATGATACTTTTCATCTCTTTCCTATCACTGGGAACTGTTTCCTGAAAACTGCCTCATAAAAATAGTGGTCCTATCAAGCCGGGTGTATTATCTCCAAGACATGCTGATTTGGCTCAATACCTTTTTGGTGCCAGGGCTTGCAGGAACCCCCAGCCAAGTGCCCTGGCTCTGTCCTGCCTCAGGCCACCCCGCTGTCACACCAAACAGCCGAGCTCCTCTCTAGCAGGTCATGCCCTTTTTATTTAGTGACCAGGCCTCCTCCAGTAACAGCCCCTCCAGCACTGGAGGTACCCACAGTCACTCTTGTCTCCTTCAGCACTCGCAATGTCGAAGGCATCCACAAAAAGCTGTGGCTATGGGACACGTCACCATCATCGTGTTCACCCTGAAGAGGTTTTAGTTGCTTTGTTAAGGTCGCTAACTCTCCTGGCCTTTCCATGCAGGTTTAGCTCCCCGGGACCACTGCACACAGAGATGCCTCAGCCAGGGGCAGCAGCAGCCCAGATGCTCCGGGAGCTCTTGCATCCCATTCCTGCAAAGCCAAATGTGGTGTTCCCATATTTTCTATATAACAAACAACAAAAGCTGCCTGAATGAAAGAGCTAAAAAACACACAATGAAGAGCAATAGCGTTTTCAAAACCGACAGTCCTAAAATTCCCTTTAATTTTTAACCACCCCAGCACTCAGGGATCTGAACCTTTACCCTTTTTAGTGAATAGTTTCATCAGCCAACAAATCGGAAAAAGAGTTTGCAGGTACCAATACTAAGTAATAACTCCATTAGAATGTTAAAACCCAGCTCCTATAGAAAAATATACACACGTGCACACCTCCACCTATCACACATGTGAAGGTTTTTGACACAAGTTAATTCTGTGTTAGTTCTGTTGCTTTTTATAGAACAATTAATTTTATCTATAAGTAACCAGCTTTGCTTATTGAGAAAAGAGTCTGCAGAACAAAGAATATGCATTAAAATACTATAAAATGAGAAATAAAGTATCCATTTAATGGTCAGATTGCAGCTTTCTTTTCCTAAATACAAAGAATTTAGAACACTGAGAGGAAAGGACAAAAGAATGAAGTTAATATATCCAATATTCCTTTTCCTCAGGAAAAAAAACCACTGCAGGAATAATTTTCTCAAATCCCAAAAGAGTGAAAGCTCCTTTTCCCCCCCTCTTTCTCAATGCAATTTTCATTCTTTTGTTAAATTAGAAAGGCTTTAATTTCCTTTTTCATTATAATTTGAGTTATAAACACAAGCAGAAGCTTCTGGGGATTACATGTTAAACAGAAGGGCACAGGAACCATGCATGGCAACTCCGAAGTGTCCCTGCCCAGCGAGAGGGGACAGCAGGGCAGTTGCAGAGCCCGGCCAGTGGCCCCAACACGGCCGCTGCCTCCTCCTGCCCAGGGCTCACTGGGCTCAGCATCCCTCACGTGTGATTTCTCAGACTGGATAGCAAGTGACACTGTCTCCTTTCAGTGCTGCCATCCTTTGTGAGCTCTGCCTGCGTGAGCCTTCCCATGTTTATCCACTCCTCCAGCCCTTCAGGCTGGAATTCTGCCCGCGCCGTGCTCTGGCTTCTGTCGCTGCACCGACTTCACAGCCCTGGTCCTGTGCTGTGGAGAAGTTTCTCCTTCTGGAGCACATTGCATTAGACCTTTTCACCCTCAAATGTTTGTAAAGCCTTGAAACCAGGTCTGGAACTACCACGCTGCAGAGTTTTCTTTTTGCCAAATTATCACTGCTGGCTGTAATAGGGGGACTGACCCTCATCATATCAAAGCTCTCATTAGGTTTGTATTACACCACAAAAAATCCATTAGGAGTAACAGCAGAAACGTGCTGACTTCTTCAGGGGCAAAGCCACCAGCTTTCTCTTGAGCTAGGTTTCTGCCTTCAGGTCAAACCCTCAGGGTTTGCCTTGTGGGCACTTTGAGCAAAGGAGAGGTCTCCAGGGTGCTCTGAGCCCTGTCCAACCTGATCCTGAGCACTGCCAGGGGTGGGGCAGCCACAGCTTCTGTGGGCTCACAGGAGGGTGGAGGAAAGCTCCCCAAGCATCTTCACTGACACCCATCACAGCCCACATCTGCCCTCTCTAAGAGGTCCTGCACTTCACATCACATTTTTATAAACACTGCCAAGAAAAAAACACCTTTTTTAGCACCAGAACACTCATGCTTTCCAATATTCTTTCCTTATTTGCAAACAAAGAGATCAATTTGTGCTTCTCCTGCCTCCACTCAGCTGCCAGAAAGGTCATCTTAGGATGAAGTGTGCCAAACAATATTTTGGGGGAGAAAAGCAATGTGACTATAGAAATAGTCATGTGTGCTTGCCCTCCTTGAGCCTTTTAACTTACAAAAATCTAATTAGGGAAGACTTAATGTACAGCATGCATAAGGATGCCAAAACTTCTAACAAAGTATACTCAGCACCATTTTCTTCATGCTTCATTAATAAGGAACAAGATGTCTCTAGACCTTCTGTAACATATGCACAGAGTGATTTCAAACCAGACAGAGATTCTTTTCAAATGAGGGTTATAATATACTCAAGCAATAACAATGCACTTTTTTTTTTATTGCTTTGCTTGTAAAGCTGTTTCCATGTTCTGTGAGGACAAAGTTATTTGTCATTTTTGCAAAATATAACTTGTTACTTTGATGGTTTTTGGGACCTTTCTGTTTCAGCTATCGATTCAAGGTTGAGTGTAGCCTACAGCAGAGCTGAGCTTGGGGAATCGGAGTGCAAGAGCAAGACTTGGATTTTTCTACAGGAATTATATCTTTTCATACAAATTAGAGACACAGGAAAACAAAGTTTTGATTCATCTTCTAAATCATATCTAAGGCGTAGGGCTTTGTGCCATCAGATCACAGGGCAGCAAAAGGGATTTCTAGCTCTTCCTCACTTGCTTATCTTGCTCAGACTGCAAACAGAAGAATTTATTCATTGGATAGATTCTGGAACAAAGAACCTCCAAGAAACAAACGCAACCTTTAAGATTTCTGCCAAGGACTTTAGCAAAAAACCCAACACCGAGTCCTGTTTCATCTTCTGAGGCAAAAATGCCACTCTCTCCCTCAGCTCTCTGCATTGTAGGCAGGGCTGGAGCAGTTTGGGCAGAAGACAAGTCTGCCCTGGCACTGCTAAATGGGGCAAGTGTACCTGCACTAGCAAAGAGTTTTTCTCTTCATATCCACTTCCAGCAGGAATCACATAGAGGCAGCTCCCCGTGTGATCTTTCCCTGAACAGGATCTTTCCCTGTGTAGGCAAAGGGAATCAAAGTGATCTCATGGGCATAAAATATTTGATAGTAAGACAACGTGGGGGAGAATATTTGCCCAGGAGATTTAAAAAAAAAAAATTCAACTCTCTTTGAATATGTGGGTATGCTCCTACAGTGAGGTGTTAAACTGCATTATAACTATTGAGACATCAACGTTTACCAACGTCTGCAATTCAAATACAAGCACAGAGCGCAAAACTGTGCAACTATTTAGAGTTGTCAGGGTATGGATCTGTAAGCAGAGGTTTGTGTATCATTTGATAGCTATTTATTTCTTGTTAATGTTTATGTAATGTTATGATGTTTATGATGGCCTGACTTTCCATGTGAGGGGGATCATTTCTGACGGGTAACTGGCATCAAATCATTGTTTTGCAAATACAGAATATTTTCATATTTGGCTGGTGAAACAAAAAGACTTCCTAGTGTGAGTATGCTATTAAAATGCTAATAGATCCTGTTTGAGAAAGCTTACTCAGACCTCAGCAGGAAACATATACAACATTTACAAAGATTTAGATATGTGTTTTTAACATAAAAGGGTCTCCTTTCCCATGGAACTGTAAGAACGTTTAGACAAGAGTGAGGATAAAGTGATAAGCTCCAGGCAAATGAAGAAGAAAGAAAAATATATGGAGGGCTAGTGAACTTAATTATGGTGAAATACAGTATAATTGTGAGCATGAAGTACGGGCATATAATGCGATAGCAACCTTTTATATTTGATGTCCTGAGCCAAAATCTAAATGTGAAGATCGCTGACTTTAACTTTTTTTTTTCCCCCAAAGTTACTTTTGGCTGTTTCTGAAGATCAGCCCTCTGAATTATTCCCTGCCGAGGAACTGCTCAGGTGCTGGTGGGGATTTTCTCCATCACCTGCCACACTCTGCATGAGAGCAGGGAAAGGCACAAAGGGATGTGCTTGCTCTGTATTGCACTTTGAGTGATGAGCAGCACCTTCCAGACACCAGGATGTGCACGTCAGAACTGCTGGGAGCTGTCACACAAAGCCCAGAATGTGAAAATAAAGAGGAAAATCTTGTTTTACCACTCTGTCCCTGGTGAATCGAGGAGCAGAGCTGGCACTGGCTTCAGCAGGGCTGACTGGGTTTGTTCTGTATCGAATTATTGAACTGAATCGAAGCTGAAGGGTCAAAGTAAGCAGAGGATTCGAGAAGCCTATGAAAACAGAGCCCAGATTTGCTGGAGAGCTGTAACCTTCCAGAAATGTAATTAAACAAACAGGCAAGGAGTGTTTGGGATTGAAATCTCTGTTTAAACATCCGCTGTTGCTTTATTTGAATATCAGAGTGGAAGATAGAGTTCACATGTTGAAAAGGCCAGAAGGCTCCTTTTGTCTTTTATTTTTTTGTACAGTCCCCCACTGAAACTGAAGGTTGAGTAAACATGACATTAATGTCTGATGGTCTGTAGGGTGAAACGATTTGAATTCTTGCATTAGGAAGCAAATTCCTCCTCAAAACCAAATTCTTTTAGTCTGGCTCAATACAAATAAAATACACAAACTGAACTCACTGACAAATGGCCTGGATATTCAAAGTTATCTGTGTTTCAGAAACATCTAATAAGCAATTTGGATTTTTTTTTTTAAGTTTTGGCTCCATTTTACCCTGAAATGAATGTACATAAATTAGTTTATGCAAATGTCATTACAATTCATTGCCATCAGCTTAACACATTTCCTCCAAATGGTTGAACTCCCTTCCATTGTAGGGAAAGTGCAAGGCTTAAGACTTCTCCAGTCACTTAAAAAAACAATAAATGGAACAGAAAATGAGAGATTATTTAGCTCATGAATTTGTTTTGTTTTCTTAAAACAAAATAATTCTGGATTCTACTTACTGGAAATCTGCTTGGTTAAGAAATATTTAAATGAAAGCAGGACAGGACTGTTTTGCTTTGTTGGCCTTTTGTTGTTTAGGATTTTTGGAAAGGTTTACAGTGGAATTATAAAAACAAAATGAAACAGGAGGTTAGCATTCTGCAGAATCACACAGAAGAGCAAGACATCCTGATTAAGAAGGCTAATCCCAAACCCAAAGTGAATCAAGAATTTTACGATGAGCAGTTGACTGCTAGGAAATTCCAGCTGGCCACAGAAATGTCTTTTTCTAGATACAGATTGGTAATGAACAATTTTTATGAGAAATGTCCTCCTACATAACCATCCTCTGGGGGACTCCCAGGACTGATGGCTGCAGACCTGGGCCCCCAGTCCCAAGCTTAGGCCAAGGGGAGCAAAGCATTCCAGAGACCTCATCAAACACCCACACAACCCTTGGAGGTACCAGGTCCCTTCTGGGAGCCCACCAAGTCAGGTCTCAGCTACTGACTTTGGAAAAGGGGGAGAGCAGCTGTGTGAATCCAAAGTGGAGGCCAGGAATGGGAAAGCCTAAATCTGACTTAGTACTGGCTCAGAGCAGGGCTCCAGATGATTTCCCTGGTGCAGACCTGCAAGCCAAGCCCAGCTTGGCCACACTCACAAACTTCCCCAGCTCTTACGGCCACCACAACCCTGTGCTGAACTCATGGCCAAGTGTCCACGTCATAATCTCCGTCCCTTATCCTGACACCATCTCCACAGGATGTTTTTTCCATCTCCATGTATTCTTTATTCTTTCTTCCTGCCCTTTTGGTGTGACTATTTAGCTTTAGGGAGAAAGATAATAATAATAATAATAATAATAATAATAATAATAATAATAATAATAATAATAACAACAACAACAACAACAACAACAACAACAACAACAATAGTAGTAGTATATTTCTCTTATGTGGTCCCTGCAGAGATGAACATAATGGAGCCCTGATCTCGTCTGAGGCCTTCAGGCAAATGCTCCTTTAATGCCACTATCTCTTAGAAAATACACAACAAATAGACCAGAGAAAAACTAATTTTCTGCTTTCTTTCTGTTTAAATATACTGCCAATTCAACAGACAGGATCCTTTCATCATCTGAACGTCTCTCCCATGTGCAGCGTTCCAGCGATTAAAGGCAGGAAAAAGCTGAAGTTGGGCAGTGGTTTCAGCAACTGCAGTTCGTGCTCTCAGTGAGCCAGTCAGTGGTTCTGGAAATCAAAGCAAATGGCTCCAAGATTTTCCCAGAATGTGGAAATCACACAGTTTCAGAGATTCAGATGTGTGTGCTGCTGGCTGGCATGGTTAGCTCACACACGTGTGTGTTATGCAAAATTTGTCAGTCTGAACGACAATAAATGGAATTATTTCCCCATCCTGCCATATTAGTATATCTAATAAATTCATGCACTTGAATAACCTAGAAACCTTGACTGGTAAAAGCCACACACTGATCTAAGTAGGATCAACAGGCTCGGTGATTTTTTTTAAAGGCCCATATTATACTGCACAGTGAAGGTGCCCATTTCACTCCTACCAGGATCACAGAACCTTGAATATTATGTTTTTAAACGTAGCAGTACCAAACACAGAAAATATAAAGCACATCATATTAACCAGGAGGCATTCCTCTAATTCAGATATTTCTTCTATAGAGAAAATCACTTAAGAAATAGATCCAATTAATTGTGTTGCTAAGATGCCACTACAATCTGCTATGTACACATAGCAAACGTGAGTGAGTCTCAGTTTATACCTTCTGGGCTTGTCTGGAATGTGCAGAATCACAGCAATTAATTGCTGCTGTTTAAAGAATATGTGAAAACCTATTTTGACACATACTCTGGGTAGCTGGGAGTTAAACACACAGAAGAGAATAAGTACTGGGTGGGAGTTTCAGATGAGTGGTAAATAACAGAAGTGGAGTGATTTGCAGTCTTTTAACAATCAGAGGACAGATTATTGACTTGCATAAGAGATGCCAAGGGAAAAGGAGGAGAATGAACCTAATACTGCGAGACACAATCAGTTAAGGGCTGATTTAGTAAAATAATGCTGACTTCTTGTAGATAAGTTGCCCTCCTCATCGCATCCAAATGACAATAAAAAGAGAAAAAGCTAATTCCAGTGCTGCCTTTGTGTAAATGCAACTCTTGTAAGGGCCTTTTTTTTTTCCCTCTCTATAACATAGGCTACCAGATAAGTCAAAAAGGAGATAAGCTTCCAGTGGGATCCAGATGCTGCCTAGAAGATGTCACAACGGTGAGCAGCACACAAACAACCCATCACTGGGTGCTGCTGAGAGCCAGATGGGTCTGTTATCCTTGTGTTCATACTGAGGAAAGTCTGAGATAAACTGGCTCTTACCCTGCTCAGAAATGTGGGAAAACAAAGTGCACAGCCTGGCTTCTCTCAGTGTATTAATACCTCACTAACAACTTGAAATTCACTGTTTTGAAAACAGCTTGGTCTGAGCTTTTCCTTTTTTTTTTTGTTTTCGGTTCAAAATGGCATTATCCTTTAAAAGAGAATTTGCTTTTGATATGTCCTGTCACACATTCCTCATTCGAGAAACACAGAGTCCAAGAAAACAAATATTTTTGTTTTGGTCATAACTGGCCCCAGTCTACCTGAATCAGTGCTTTATGTGTCACCAGTAGGTTCTGTATGGGTCAGAGAAAAAGCCATTTGCTAGCACAGTACAACTTAATCCTCATTTTATAAAGGAGTACAGAGGCATCTTCAAACCACACCAGATAAATTATGTACTTGAGACAAGAACTGTGTAATTTTCTCTTGTGTTAAAAGCAATTTTCGTGTGGCCTGTTCTTTCTAGTAGGGTCCAGATGTCTTCAGCCCTTTCCTAAGCAGGCATAAAACAAAACCACTGATTTCAACAAATTAATTTTTCAGGCAGTTCGCTGGTGACCTGCTCTGTTGTCACACAGAGTGACCCGACAGCATCCCTCTGCCAGGCTCAAATCTCAGATCCCCTCCACGTATTCCAGGATATATGCATGCACACACATACCTTTGTATGGATTTATAGAGGACAATTTCAGTTAGAGCTGCAAAAGAGAAGTGCTAACTTTAAACAATTACTGGTTTTGTTAACATACTTTGCTCTATGTGAATTTATTACCTTTTTCTTTTTTTTAACTGCAGTTAGTGTTTCTAGATGAAATCATAACAACCACTAATTACTGCCAACCAGGTTGTGTTCACAAAGGAAAATAAAAGTATCAGAATACATATGAGCTTCTGGGCTACAATGTTTACAGAGCCTCCAGGATTTTGATCTGTGCACGTCCCTAACGAACCAAATGCTGAAAATCCAAAACAACTGCCAAAACTCACATTTGGCCTTGATTATTTCCTTGTTTATCATGGTTAGCATTCCCCAGATAAGAGACAATGTTGCAAGTTCAATAACCACAGAAAGTGTGAAGACATACTTAAAGAGGAACATAACAATTATTTTTCAGTATAAAACTTGTAGATTTTAATTGAACAATGCACAGCAATGTTCAGGTCTCCCTTGTGAAAAATTCTAGGTAACAAGATAGGTGAAAAACTTGAATGCTTCTGTCAAACATGCATTTGTCTGTCATCTACTAAAACTGCTTTTTTTATCAGCTTTTTCAGCTGCCTTTTTATGTGTTGCTGTAAAACAATCCCTGAAATTTCACCAGAAGGTCGTTTTGCCATGGAGTCACAAAGATCTCCGTAATGGAAGTTCCTTGTCCGTTTGCTCCTAAATCTAGGTTACGGATATAAAAATAGCAATTATTGCATTGCTGTTTCAAGCTACCCCGTGAAGACACAAACATGGAACTGACTGTCACGAGCCCTCATTAGGCTGAAGAACAGCTTCCAACAGATTACTCTTTGGTTTGCCCAACAGGAATCTGCAGAGAGAAGCACAAATTTTACAGGTTTTTTTGAGAAAAAGAGCCAGCATCCTTCACACCAAGACAGCACCACATGGCTGGGACTTAGAAGGAAATTACGAAGCAAGGACAGAGTCATAAGGGTCCATTGCAAGGTTTTTCCTCCTTTAAAACATTTTTCCCAAGCCCTTGCTAGCTCTTGGATGGATTAGATGGTTGATTGCTCTGCACAAAGAGAGCAATCTCCAGATTCGTGGAGAGCCTTATTGTTCCCCATCACTCTTGGCAGGGTGCATCTGGCACGCCTGCTCTTGGGTAGCACTTAATAAACAGGTGAACCAGGCATGTGAAAAGCTAATATTCTGCTGTTTTGACAGTATAATTGTCTCTAATAACAAGGGAAAGCAGCTGCTTCAAAGAGTCTTTCACTTAGAAATTGTTTGGATCCTTATACTTTGACTTTTATGTGGTTTACGGTTCCGCGAAATGGTAACATCTCATTTTATGAATGACAGACAGATGGAGTTTGCTGCAAGGTTTATTGATAGTAAAGCACATAATATCATTCCAGATACTTAACTGCAAGAAATACTGGAGATAACAAAATACTGCCTTCTCTCACTTTTTAAGGCTCCTCTTATTTATTTTCAACGGCTCCAAGTTTTCTGGTTTTTTTGTGAGTTTTCAGTACTATCACCTGGTAAGTCTAAAACTTCGTGAGCTTTTGTCTGAGCACAGAGGGAGAGAGGAGCAGTTGTTTTACAATTACTTGAAAGCCAGCAGAGATTTTGTCCAGATTTCAGAGCAAGGTCTGTTTGCAGCAGAACCGTGTGCCATCCATCTCTTTCTCTCCCCATCTCCCTCCCACCCCCTGCATTCATCTAATTGGATTTTCATGTCCAAATCCTGTTCTCTTAATCAAAAGGCAAAGAAAATCAATCTTTTGGTTTCCCAAAATTTGAGTAAAGCATTTAGTCCAAAAGCACTGAGAGACTTACTCTGAAAAGCTCTGTCAGACCCAATTACTAAATTGGTTAACCCTTGTCACTAAAACCACGGTAATCATCCATGAAATCTGCTGCTCTAAGGTTGCTCTTTGTTATTTTAGGAAAGGTTTTATTTTTCCAAACCTTTGAAAAAATCCATAAAGTTTATAAGGGACAAATGGATTTTTTTTGTTGTTGTTTTGTTTTGTTTTNGTTTTATTTTTCCAAACCTTTGAAAAAATCCATAAAGTTTATAAGGGACAAATGGATTTTTTTGTTGTTGTTGTTTTGTTTTTGTTTTTTTTTTTCCCAGTTTTCTCTTTGTTATCAACACATAACATTTTGGAAGCAGATACTTCCAACACGTGGTGATATTATGCAACGTTTGACCTGGAAAGAAAAGCATCCAAAATGCATTTTTGTGAATTGCTACATATTTACCCTGACGCACTAAATCCTAGAAAACAGAAATCCAGCTCTGCTGCCTGTCTTTCTCTGCAGAGATTTGTGTCTCAGGACACAGAGATGCTGGATGCTTCATGCACTGCTTTTTTTGGGCTGCACCCCCTCCAGCAGCCCAGAGATGCTGCACCTCTGTTCCAGGACCCTCCAGAGTGATGCAGAAGATGAGCACAGCTGAGCCCTGTGACTTCCAGATAGGAAAGTGTGGGATGACAATTGAAACCCCAAACGTCAGCTGCCAGCCCAGCTGAGCCTGGGAGTCTGGAGGGTCCCCAAATCCATCAGCCACAAGAAGAGACACCAAGCTTCCCTTGCCCCACGCCCTCTGTACTGCCAGGCAGGATATTCAGAGCTGAGTGTTTACCCCATAGCTGAGGTGGCTTGAGAGAATAAATTTGTAAAGCAAAGCTTTGGGCGGGTGGACACAATTTTCATGGGAATGCTTCCCTATGCCTCCTATTTGACATAACAAATAAGAGTTGGCACAGGGCAGGCCTTTAAAAAAAAAATGAGAAAATAAAGTGGCTATAAGACACAATTCACCAGGCCTGCTAAATTGTGTGATAGCTGAAAAATAGCTCCATTTTGCAATTCCACTGCTGCATTAAAAATCTGCATATCCATACTATGAGCTATGTCTACGCTGAAAAGGAAATAATGAGAGATTGTGCTATCCCCGGTGATGCTTAGTCAAAACAGTATATTGAATTTTAATATCAACGATTTCACGAGAATTATTCCACAGGAAAGTAATCAGGCATATATACCATTGATGCTTTACTGAAATGGGTACGAGCAGCATGGAAAGCATGTCTTAATTTCCCCTTTCAATTTTATGTGGAAAGAAACAAGCTTCTTTCCTGCTCGTCCAAAACTATGAATATTCAACTTGCTTAACTGAAAATGCTTGGAAGGAGCAGACAGCAAAGAAAATTATATTGTATAGATCTTTTAACAGGAGGGCTTGGAAGAATGCAAAGTTAAATTTTCAACACCTTACCAGCACCTAATTTAGAGAGAAATGGTTGTCTGCAGCAATGTCAGTGCTTCTGTTCTTCTCAAAAGGGACAAGCTCAAACAGCAAAAGCTACAATTTCCCTCATTCCCTGCCATCAACATTGAGCATGAACTCTGTCCCACGCTCTCCCATTATTATGCAGGCAAGAATTTGAAAATTGCACAATTCAAAGAATATAGCCAGAGTGGGCACAGAAACAATCCAACTCAGGGACTGCAGTTGGCTGCAGATTGCAGATCTTTACTGAGACCTCTACAGTGAGAGCTCTCTGCAGCCCTGCAGCTTCTCACAGTTGCTCAAACAAGAGCCTCTGGCAGAAAAGATGAAAAAACCCCTGGAATCATACCTTTATTTATGGTTATCTTACAACAGAATCCCTTTGTAATTGAGAGCCACCTGTATTGCTGATCCTAGAACCTCACTAGTTAGGCTCCGAGGGAGCTCTGCTGTCCTTTGGATGTCTCTGACTCATCCTGAGGCTCTACTGCCATGTGAGCAATGAAGAAAATCTCTTGGCACACATTTTTGGTTGCTTTCCGACAGTGGCTGCCCACACGCTGCCTTTCTCAGCTTTCTCACTGAAAGGATCCCCAAAAGGAAGATCCCTCTGATGTTCACTCCCTCTCGAAGGAGTGGCCACCTGACATTCAACCTCCCCAGTGCTCAGCCCAAATCAGGGCACTGCTACACTGGACTGGGCTGGAGATCCCTTTTTGTATTCCCCATCTAGATCCAGCTCCTGACACCCTACCCAGGAACCTCAGAGTCATGAAAAGCACTTTTATCCTTATCTGCTTCACAAGAAAGAGTTTTTAAAGACACAGACACCACAGTGGCCCCTGCTTGTGCTCTCTGGTTGTGGTGAGGTCCCCACTCACTGCCAGGACCCAGAGGAGACCTCTGGTCCTGGAGAGAAGCCTCCAACCAAGACCCACCCAAGCAATTTAGAGCTCCCTGTCTTAGATCTTTCAGTGGGTCATGGGACAGTCTGCTGGAGGAAAAGCAAAGAAAATGACCTTTAAAAAGAAAGAGAGGAAAGCTGTGGATTGCTTCTGTCTCATGATAGACATAAAGTAGCTGTATCAGGTGTCAGTGTTGACTGCCGGTTGCAGTTCAGCACTACAAGATAAATTCCCAGCTGACAAAACACAACTCGACCCCCAAACAATTGTTTCACAATAATATTTGCTGGAAAGTCACCGCATAGCTTTGGGAACCCTGCAAAAATTCCTCCGGGGAAGAATTTCCCTCATGCTGCAGCAAAGCCAGTGTTCCTACCAGCATTTATCACACACCTAGCAGCTCTCTAACCTTTAAAAATGTGCAGTAGCTGGGCTTGTGACAAACTTCCTGATCTTTTACAGGAGACACGCAGTGTTTCCCACCCGTTATGCAAATCCAGATTGCAGAAGAGCTTCTCTGGGAATTGCCTGAATAAATCCAGCAAAGCGAGTCAGGAAGCACTTAAAGCCAACAGACCGGGTCAATAAGGACAGGATTGGCCTAATCCGTGAGGTAATTAAAGACATGAGTAGGAGACTTGAACATTTATTTATACATTTAAGTTATGAATTCCTCAGTGGGGAGGTGTGGGGTTGGACCTGAAGAAGGAAAAAAGGAGCAGAGATGCAAAATCTTTGGTGTATTTGTTTGCCTCTCAGAATATTTCTATTAAATGATGGCAGGTCAACAGATTGTCTTGTTTTTGCCACCTGCATGTGGCACACCTGGGGGGCTCCTGTGCTCAGGGCAGAGCCAACACTTGTGGGAGCAGAGCTGGAGCAGCTGCTGGAAATATTTAAGCTCAGAAGCGAGGGAGGCAGGACATGCAACAACTTGCAGTACTGGAAAACGCAGCTTAGTGTAAAGAGCAACAGAAATTGAAAAGCCTCATCTGAACGGGAGCCAGTAGCTCATGGATCTTCCTCTCTGGCAACCCCTCTGCATACATCAGAGTGGGAAAACATTAATTATACCACAGCAATCCATGTCTTCCAAAAGCCAAAGTCTGTGCTGTTTTCCCATGCCACCGTCAGGCACCACCCCTGTCCTGCAGGCATTGCTACACCCCAAAAACACATCTTGCATTCCAGCTGCAGCTGGTGGAAACACCACCCTCACGTGGAACACAGCCCAGCAGCCTGCTGAGAAAGGGAAGGAGACAACTGCAGACCTCTGCTTAATCTTCTGGCTCCCACCAGGTCCTCTGCACCTCCAGCCTCTCACCCCAACCCCAAGGTGAAACAAGGTGATACCACATCCCAGGTTCGTACCAGACTCTGTACGAGCCTTGTGGCTCTGCAAGATGAATTGAGCACTCCAGACCCTGAAGATGTGAAAACAAACCCTACTGCAAATATTATTCAGAGTTCAGTGATCCATGTCCTCCTAAGGGCAATCATCAGCTTTCTGCTCCTCCCAGCATCGCCCCTGACAATTTCTCAATAAAAATTTCATCCAAGCAGTTGCTCAAATGGAAAAAAAAAAGCAGGTAAAATAGAAATCTTAAAAACCACCATATAGACTGCTGATGAACTTTATCATCTAACCTTGAGCCACTGGAAAAGAAGTAGGAGGGGAGGGGAAAAGACAAGTTCATATGGTCTGAGCTAGAAGTGGAGCTAGTTATCCATATCCTGACTGAAATACATTCACAGGACTCCTGCAGAAGATGTATTTTTAAAATGTAATATGCAAAAGCAAATGTGAAGAGTTGGTGGCTTGAAAGCACGTCTAAAGTGTGAAAGATGAAAGACTCAGAGACACATCCATTCAGCTGTCCAACAATTTCAGGGGCTGCTGTCTACAGAATGAGCCCTGATGCACCCAGGCATAAATGAGATTCAAAAATTGACAGCTGTGAATAAGTCTTCTCTTAAAATAAAAATGCACGGAGTAACCTGCATTCAAAACGGAGCACCTCTTGCTGGCTCTCCCCTCAAAACACATCCAGTTTTATTTATGCTTAGCAGGAAGATTTGTGTCAATTTTTCATTTTGCATAAACAACATCTGCCTGGTGATAAGATGCACTGGCACTCGTGATCTTGAATGTTTACATCCACAAACTGTTCTATAAGAACTTAATATATTGGCCTTGTTTTTTCATCAGTCTTGACCCGTTTTACAGGGGCATAAATCAGAACAAATTACATTTAGGTGGTAGTAAAACCAGAACAGTTTCAGTGGACATTAACTTTTAAAGATTTGCAGCTAACAATGGGGAAGAGTGCACAGGAACAACTCTACCTCTTGGACACCTCACAGAGCACTGTGAAAACTGCTGCAGCTTTAAATTGCTGCACAAGCACAGAAAGAATAAATGAAATTTGAGGGATATTTCAATTCCACATGAACTCACTTACTGTTTCAAATGCAGCTGGAATATCTCTGTAAAAACAGACCTTGCTCAAGAGATTCCTCAGATGAAGACACATATTTGCAGCTTTCATTGACAAGTTGTGAGAATTTTTGTTCTCATTTTGGTCCCACATTTGGATGGTTTTAGAAGGTTGTCTCATTATCAAGGTTGAGCATCCCCTATCTTACAAATACGGCATTTGCCACAGTAAAAATTTTTAATTTGCAAAAAAAATGGGATTAATTCAAAAGAAATAGAGAAAAAAAAATATTGATGGAGCTGACGAAAACTATAAAGGAAATTATTATTAGCTGCTTCTGGGAAAAAAAGTATTGCAATGTTAGTGTGATGCTTGTTTCTGGGAATCAAAAATCCTTTCAGCAAATTGTATCAACTGAGTGTCAAACCATGGATTGATCTCCCTGCCTCAGCATTCCCAATCCTGACAATTTGCTGATGCCTTTTCACCCAGTCTTTGCTTACATTCCCAACACTATTTTTGAGGTATTTTGTACAATATTTCTCAAACATACACTGATGCTGAAATTCTCACAAAATTACAGTAGGGCCTTAGAGGATTCAGTGATGTCTGCAGTGTTCTAAAATATACACGGCCAAAACCAACCCTTTACACGGTACTGGGGCTGAAACAGATAACATAGCACGTTGTGCAAATATAGAGATTAACTGTTGAAAAAACTAAGTGCTTTGTCCAAGGTCACGCATAAAATGGTTTGCTTGAGAGCTGTTCCTACACCTTAGGAAAAGTCCAAGGGAAGAAATCAGCCAGTGTTTATGTACCCAAAGATGTGATGAAGTGACAGCTCACTATAAACCTCTGTTTTGCTCCGTTTCCCACTTCTTTACAAAGCCACGTGGCAGGGCAGGGATTCGTGTGCTGTACCCTGTACGCTCAGCTGCCTCCCCGGCTGCGAGGGCAGAGGATGAACGCAGCTCACTGCAGGCTGGAGAGCAAAGCGGGCAGAAATAGGGGGCAAAATTGGGTTTAGAGCTTTGCAAGAGACTTGGGAACAAGGTTTAAAAGTGCCGAGAGGGAGGGTGGTGTAGCAAGGGCTGAAGGAAGAGACCAGCCTGATAGAGGCATTTAAAAAATCAGGTTACAGGATCAGAGACTGAGAGGAACATGTAGAAATTTTAAGGTAGTAAAATCACATACAGCATGAAGGAGGAGTAATGTTGAAGCACACAGCAATATTTTATAGGCTTTATTTATTAAAAATCCTCTCTCAGAAATAACTATCTGCCTTCACAGCAACTGCTCTTCTCCAGAGAACAAATGTGGTCTATTAGTTTTCCTTTATATATCCTGCATTGTTGCAATATTGAGCAATGCTTGAATCTAATTCTTCTGACACAGTTATGAAAAATGTGATTTTTAAACCTTAAAATATTTACACAGCTAGTGAGACTTACACAATTAGAGCCTGAATCAAATTGTCATTTATATGTGGTATACAATGAAACATTTGTTAAATTCAATCAGTTAAAATAAAAGCAGCAATAAAGCATCACCAGACAAGAGGAACCCATTTTTGCCTGCTGTTTGTTTATTTATGTATTCATCTCCTTAATAAATTTTCACCAGCCTTGCAAATATGCACATTTTAATGATGATTTTGGAGAGGCAAGGGATGGGCTTGGGGTGGGGAGGACACAAGTTTTCTTCTCAGCCAGGAACATGGAGTATCAACACCTGCCCTTGTACAACGCCCTTCATGAGTGGATTGTGTCCCATGAGTGAAGTTCAGAGAATTTGGGATCAATATTAGGAATACTATTATTTGTCACCAGTGATAGTTTTCCAAACGAATTAATTTCACTTTTCTCCCTTTGATTGGTCTTTATTGCTTGTAGGAGCTCCTGTTAGACACGATCAGGCAAAGAGGCTTGAGTGCCTGTGTGCACCTAATCTTGTCCAGCAATTTCTTTTCATTAGTGGGATAAAGGCACTCTGCTGCATTCAGAGCTCCACTTTGTGCTCTTGGAGTATTTGGCTTAACCCTTTTAGCATGATTAAAACAAACAAAGATCAACACAGCCAGCATTCCTCAGAATGGCACAGACAAGCCTAATCTCTATTGAAACTTCATAAAGGAACCAAAGCTCACTAAAACTTTTTCCCTTTTTACTTCAAGTAGGGTGGAAAAAATCTAATTGATTGTGATCGGTAAAGCCAATACTTTGAGATGCTGTCAGGGTTGCTGCATTTATTGTCCTTTTTCAACAGTCTCGGCCATTACTTAACGATTGGATTAATTGTATGCAGAACAAATCATCTGCCATTTCATTTTATGACTCATTAAGCAAGTATAGCAGATAACCATTACTGCTTTTTGGTGTAAGAAGATGTCAAAACTTATGCACTGCTAGTGATGCTAGAATTAGGAAAAGCAAATACCTTGCTGTGTGCAAAGGTCAGAGTAAGCACTGATGGAATACTTATCTGCCCCAAAAGTAAAATAAATCAATTTCCTGAGCCTTGGGAGAGGTGCAAAACTGAGACAAGAGGCTGCAGGGTGAAGAAACTGCAGTTCTCTTGCAGGTGGCTCTCAATGGCGCTGTAATGCAGAGCACTGCTACCCACAGAACCCTGAATATCTGCAGGAGACTGTTCCCCTGGAAGGAGGGATCTGCCTTGGACACAGCTGGGGCCAGTCAGGAAGATGCCTGGATTTTGGGGAGACTGATGCATAACGAAAGAGGCTTTGCGGAGGGCCACACTCGTGGCACACTGTGGAAGGACAAAAAAGGAGGGGAAGGGGCTGATCTTGGCAGGATGGGAAGAGTACAAGTCTACGCTGTGATGAGTTTTCTGGAGGTGTCTCAAGCTCTTTCACTCTCAGCCTGTGTTCTCCCCCAAAGCCCATTACCATCTGTAAAATCTCCTGATGTTACACCACCTCCCTCTGCTCCCCTTTGCAATTGCTTTGCAACCTGTTTATGAAGCATCACATAGGATGCTGACCACACACCGCAGAGCCTCCTGCAGATTCGGAGGGAAACAGGGGAGAAAGGCAGAGCACAGAGTGAAAAAAGTGGAAAATGATTGTTTGTGTACTAATAAAACTCTTGTTTCTTCATAAGTGGAGTGGGAATTTGTGCACTTTGGCGTGCAGAGCACAAGACCAATTAAACTAAATTGCAGATGTGTCTTCTCCCTGTTCTGGATTCCTCTCCCTTTTTATTTTTTTTCCCAGGAGATTAAGGGCTCATACTGATCTTTTTCAGGGAACTAATAATAAGAAGAACAGCAGTAATCTCTCACTAGTGCCATTAAAAGTATCTTTTATTTTAATACTCATCCCATATATTTGTTGCAATCTGACCTTTAAAGCTGTGAATAATGTCAATCAAAGCATACTCATTTATCCTCAACATTTTAATTACTGTTCTCAATATTGATCCCATTTTACCCATTTTATACGCGTATCGTATTAAAAGTATAAAATTTACTTCCCCTCTCATTCTTAAAACATTAAAAACATGGGAAGTTAAATCCTGGTGAAACCTGCTGTCAGAGATGAAATGTTTTTAGGAGATGGAAAGAGACAAGAAAGATGTGTAAGAAGTCAGCACAAAGCCCTCTAAGTCTTGCTGAGTTAGAAAAAGTCTGTGCACGTGGGGTGATTTCCCCCAGGTTGAAAACTGGAAAAGGGGAGAGGACACCTAAAGCCTTCACTAAGAAAAATCAAAGTGCCCCTGTGGAACCTGCAATGGACGGCCTGTGGCAAGGAAATCCACATTACAAAGGCATTACAAATTGCCAGGAGAATGGAAGGGACTCTTTTGGGCTGGGAATAGGAAGGAGAAATGCAGAAACTCAGTTCCTTGGTGACTGGGTTGCTGCCCCACCTCTCTGCTGCCCAGGTCCAAAGGTTGGATGCCAACTGAGAGACTCACAGCATCAGAGCAGGAGGGGAGCTAAAAACCCACTGTCATCCTCTTCTTTTAAATGGATCTCATTTCTTATCTCATCCCTGCCTGCAGTTGTCGTTTCTGATGGAAAATCCTGGTGATCAAACAGCAGGGAGGCACTGGGCTCGTGTGGCATCAAGGTAACCCCAGGACTGAACAGATGAAGTCTTTGAAACGACTTACTGGCAGTGGTTACAGCGTGTTCTAAGCGCTTGCATGATGTCTGTGAGTCGTTTGGCTTAATCCTCTCCCTGATGAATGAGTTTTCATAGATCCAGGACAAACTCCTCATTTTTCTCTTCCCTTTAATAGAACTCCACCGTGCAGCTCCTCTGGAGCTGGCACCTTGTAGGGCTGTTCTGTCATTACCCAAGTTGCTGCAATGTTCTCCTTTGACCGAATGCTAAATTTTTCCCGCCCCCCTCCAATTTGCTTTTCTCCCATCACTCCGTGTAACTGCATTAGGTAGGAAAGATGTCTCAGATGTTTAGCAAGGGAAAGGATTGCTTTGTTGTGCTTAGGAATAGAAACAATTCCTTGTTCTGCCAGCTTTCCTCACTTAAAACTAAGAGAAAACAAATGTCTGTGGACAGTCTGAAGGTCTCAGAGTGAGTTGTCCCCACAGCACAGCAATCCAAACCTTTATAGCTTCATCAGTTACTGCTTGAAAAATGTCTTATATCAAAAAAAATCACCAAAATTGCTACTCTTATTATTAATTTAGTATTGTACACATATTTGTCCATAAAATACATTTCTCTGCCTAAATACCACAGACTCATTCATCACATCAGGGCTTCTCACCCTTCCTTTGTTTGATACTGTCCAAAGAGTACCATGGAGAGCGCTATTATTTCCTCAGATAACTTTTTTTCTTTCCCCTTTTCTATTTCACCTCATTTAACATACTAAGTACATGCTAGGAGTGCAAAAAGAAGAATTGCCATATATTACCATCTGAATGCAATGAGAACTCATTTTATGCTGCCTTAACTTTGGATTTCTAGTGCTTTGAATGCAACTGGGGTAAGCATTTTGCTTAACAATGGGGTGCTATTATTAAGAAAATAACAGTTAATGGCCATATCTTCCTGCTCTAAGAACTCTCAGCTGCACTGAAACATGAGGCAAATCCACTATTTTGCTGTTCTAAATGAAAGCACCACTATAGGTGAGATGTTTAGATTCTGCTGCCAAGCTCTTTCCTTCGAGCAAAATTTAAGTTTCTCTAGTAATTTAACTGATAACAAAAGTATCTAAAATAATATTATGCATTGTTTGCAGACAGTTACAGCTAATCATCTCATGTACTTGCTAAACCTTCCATTTAACTCCCTTAGTGTGGCGAGTCATTTTAGTTGACCTCATGAACGCCTCGGGTCCCCAGTGACACATCTGTCCCTGAAATTACAGCATCCCAGGGGCTGAGCAGGGGCTGGAATTCAGGCAGAGCAGTTGCAAGTGGACAGGACTGGCTGTGACAGGCGGTGGGGACCGGGGAGGGCGGCAGGAGCCCTGTGCAGGTGAGTGAGCGTGAGGTGCCAATCAGGCTGCTGGTAACAAGCGACAGGGGAGCAGCGCTGCCACCGCCCCAGCTCTGGATTTCCATCATAACGATCCTGTGACAACTGAAAAACCTCCCAGGTGGCCAGAGTTGTTATAAAACACGCAAGCATTCATAAAGTCATGAGAGCTCGTGCCTTGCTTGCTGAATTCATCGACCCTGGCGGTTCCACGGGCGGGGAAAGGCACACTGAGTTAGCACTCAGCAGAGCGGGGCAAAGGACTCCCAGTGCTCACCCTAAAAAGATCTGGCATTAAACAGGCCAAATGAGGCTTCTCAGCAGGGAATGAACATGGAATGTCTATCAATCTGTCATGGCAAAAACGAGCTCCAAGCAGAGGCATTATTGCTCTTCTGGACAAGGACGCACTGAGCTGCCTGGGAAGTGGGCTGCGAGAAATGTGTTAAATAAAATGACATGGGAGCAGCAAGAGCAGGGAGAGATGGAAATGAGAGCAGAGATGTTATTAAGGCAGACAACCGAGATAGCCTTGGAGCTACCAGCATATGTGTCAAATAGCTGGTTGGTCAAAGAGTTTTAGTCACTGTTCTCACAGTTCCTCATCAGCAGACCCTGACGACAGTCACTGAATTAATTCCTTTCAACATCTCCATGAGTTACTTTTAGAAATGCAATTTTCGTTCTTTCCCCTCTCTCCACTTTACCAGCAAAGTTTAAAACACTCCATAGAAGTTTCCAAGGGGTTAAAATATGTGGCCCCTCTATTCTATTTCTAATCATGTGGGGTAAAGTTTCACATTCCTGACATATTAAGTGAAAATAATTCTTTTGTATTTTGAACTACTTCCAATGCCATCTGGAGCATTTTAACACTAGATGACTCGCTAGCAACCAGTATAAAATCCAAAGTGCTTATAAGAAAGATACATGGCTCCAAGTTACCCTATTAGTATTCAGTGGTTTATTTTATAACTTTTGAAGATACCGGGCCCTAATCTGCACGCAACTCCAATTAATGTTAATGGGAATTATGTGAACATCCAGAGTAGTTATATGGCCCTTAAACTCTTGGTACAACAACTCTCATTGTCTACTACTCTAAATTTGCATAAGTAATTAATGTCTCATTAATGTCTCATTAGGAACTCATATGGTGTGAGGGAGGAAAGAGCATAAGTGCCTCTATGGAAACTGCATTAGGTCACACATGAAAATTACTTTACTGGTTTAATCTTGTTTTGTATTTGTACCTGCAAAAAAAAAGACAAAATTGCAGAGAGGCACAGTTTGGCAGAGATCAGTGTGGCTGCTGTGGGGTAAGGCAGACCTGCAATTGCAGGAGATGTTTCCAGATGGACACAAGACCTTTAGGCAGGAACCAAAAAAAGACCACTGAGCTCCTCTGGCAGCAGAGCAAGCTCAAACCATGTGCTTTAATGCCTGGGGTTTGGTAATTCCCATACTTCAAACAAAGGAGTAGCCCCACTGAAGTCAAGTAAAGACCTTTACTTCGCCGGCCTGTAGCTGTCACCCCTTCATCCTTAGAGAAATCCAAACCATTTTGGTTTGAGGTTGCTTTGTTACATTCAATGAATGTAAAAATTGCACCCAGGATTTGAGGCACGTCCTCACCAGTGCCCAGTACAGGGGGGTGGTCACTGCCCTTGTCCTGCTGGCCACACTGTGGACAGCACAAGCTAGGACACTGTGAAAAGCCCAAATCATCTGCAGTATTCCAGGATGTTGAGAAGCTTTGGTGCAGCAGCTACAGGGAGGGTTCTAAGGACCAGCATCTGAAGGAGAGTGTGAAATCTATTCAAGAGGGTCCACTCAAAAGCCAGTGGGGAGCTGGACGGGGACTCTGCACTAAGCACACCCTGAAAAACCTTGATGTTGCCTGAGAGAACCCATTCCTTTCCTGAGGAAATCTAATGGGATTCATACTCTGAAGTCGAAGAACATCCTGACTATTAACTGCAAATATAACTAAACGTTCTTGGTGTGTTCATAAACCCTGAGAGGGCACATCCAGCACTCAGCTCCCGTTAGCTGTAAGTTGTACCTTCAGCATCCTCTCGGGCTGCTCCAGCCAGTACAGCTGTAAAGAGCAGCACATTTATTCGGGAGAATCCCAAAGGGACTCGGGGAGTTCTAACCGGGCTGTGCTCTCATACCTGCAGTGCTGTTCCTTGCCACGATATTGCAGCTGAAGTGGGAGGAATTTTAGTGATGCGTCTTTAGTTCAGTGGGGTTAGACAGCTCCTGTCAGCCACAGAGCCTTGGGCCAAAGCTTACAGCTGGCACACAAAAGAGAGCTGCACCAAGTGCTCTAATTTTCAGTGGAAAGGGAGGTGGAAGAATTTAAACAAGGACAATGCAGCCCGAAATGGAGAGACACGAGCAGTTAACCAGGAGAGCAAGCGCAGTGCTCAAACGCACCTGCAGTAATTTATGGAGAGAGTATTTTTTCTCAATGAGCTGTTTGTTATGCAGGTACATGGAGTTAATCCAGTGCTGATTTGTCAGGATATGGACCATAGCACCTGAAGAATACTGCTGGCAAATATTTCAGATCCAGCTACCCTGAGCTGTACCTCTGATACCTCTCAAAGCTGCTAGAACTGATGTTATCTGGACTGAAGGAACACCTGAAATGAAAAAGACTTTAACCTGGGAAATGGTGAAGATCTGGGAAACTGAACAGGTTAGAAACGGCCGGATCTGGTTCTAGCTGCTTTGAACCAGTTTGAGCCAGTTGGATCTGGTTTGAACTGGTTGGATCCAAGCAGAAGGAACGCAGTGGAAAAATGAATACTTCTAAGCTGTGCTTTCAAAAACATTTGAATCTTTGAGTTCTACCCATTTTCACCTGCTGAAAACAGGGGCAAGTCCTCACATGGCTGGAAGTCAAAGCTAGTGTAACATTCTTCTCTTCAGCTAATCACCAACTCAGAGTATGGCGCCTTCCATAAACGTGTGAAGCACTGCTTTTCTGGTAAACTGGGGCAAATTTAACATATTTTCACTCCATATTCGGGGTCGGAGTACCAGCGCACTTAGCCTTAAGTGTCTTTAAATACACTGCCAGGGGAAGGGAAACAGCACCACCACAGAAATTACGGAATCAGAGTCACCTCCTGTATTTCAAAGCCCTGGCTTCAGTGGGGCTCAGCTTCTCTGGCTGTGAGTAATGTGAGTGTTCCCACCAGCCTGCTGCCTGCCAAGCTCATGGTTTGCATACTTCAGTAGAAATAACAGACGAAACATTAACAGTGTTTATCTCCACATTTCTGTTCTGCCCTTTTGTAAGAATTGAGGCACTAATCAATATTTCCAGAAGTGAACATGGTGTTAAAAAATACTTTTGATTAAACAGTTGTACTGCTAGTGGTTTCGTTTTTTTTTTTTAAACAGAGATTTAAATGTTACAGACAACCTGTTAAGTTTTAGTAGTGAGCGTGCTTTATTCGGCTGTAGGATTCACTCTGGACTTCACAAGTAAAATTTTCCATCACCTTTTAATTAAAAGTCTTTCTGCAAGAATATAATTTATCTCCAGTTGAGGCAACAGCCTATGTGAATAGAGCCTGCCTCCATCTCAATAGATCAGCCCAAAGCACCAGATGTTTTCTGTGAGGAATAAAAGCCTTTTGGGTTGGGGATTTTTTTGTGTTCTTAGTTGCAGTCCCCAGGCCAACACACACAGCCATGTTGGCATTGAACAGAACAATCAGTTGGACGGTTAATAATGATGATTTCTTTGGGCTTTGATTTACTCAAGGGAATGATCAGAAAAACATTTGTGAAATGGGGGCGAGTAATTATATTCTCCAGCACGGTTTTAATGAGAAAACTAAGGGAAGAGAAATAAGCACAATACTGAGATACTGATGAAGAGGACCGTGAGAAAATGTTAAATATAAGAAAAATTGGTTGGTCTACATGCTCGGCAGGCAGAGCACCACACCCCTCCTTGTGAGCCCCTTGTCACTGTGCTTGGCTCGGGCTCTCAGCAAGGCTCAGTCACCACAACTGCACCTCGACACCGTGATCAGGGGCTGCTGGGCCAGACCAGCTCTGTGCTGGACAAACCCAGGCAACCCCAGGCCCAGCAGGTTTAGCCCTGTCTGTGGCATCCATCACTGATGCTCACACCTGAGAGCTGGCTGCCAGCCCTCCCGGAGGCAGCAGTGGTGGCTCCAAAGAGCTTTCCTTACAGGAGCTGGAAAACTGGCAGCACGTCTGCTTCTCGGGCTCAGCACTTCCCCTGCCAGCATGAGCTGAAAGCAGCAATATTTTAATTCAACAGGAGGGACTGGACAAAAGTGCCTGGCAGGGGACACCCTGCTCCCTTTGCCGCTTGTGCAGCTGAAGTGGTGGCACCCAGCAATCGAGGGTCAAAGGACAGAGGGACAAGGCAGAGCCCTCAGCCTTCTCCTTGTATCCTTAACTGTTCTCAGACTGCAATCTCAGTCCCACAGCTGCCTCACTCGTTCCCAGTTGGACACTCAACCATAAAGCAAACACGTGTGCTGCTTGTGCTGACAGACTTGGCTCTCGGGGTTCAACAGTTCACCTTAAAATAGGGAAACTTTCTTTCGCCAAAAATTTAGACCATCTGCATAAGCAAACTTACTGGCAGGCGTTTTCTCCCACATTCTTTCTCTCCTTTCTGCTTAAAAAATTATCTTATTAGCAGTAGACCGTGTAAAAAAGGTTCAGCATTCAGATCCTTGAGTATAAAACACCATAAGTAAGCAACAAAAGAAAGGGAGGATGCTGCTGCGTCCCGAGATATGCTGAGGCTCGTAGAAATGGTACAAATTTCCAACATCCTGTTTGTTTTTCTGGTATCATGGAAAAGCGTGTGTGCGACACAATTTTCAGTGTTTCACTTCTTGATGCCTTGTTAGCAACAATTGCAGCTCCCGGGAGGACTGAGCAGTGGAGTCTCTCGTACTAACTCCATATAGAGTGAATCTTCGGGGAATTTCATACTTCACAGTACAAGCTATCAATACAAAAAATCATAACTGCCTCTGGTTGAACAAATATTACTGCAGTTACTGTAGAGGCAGGGCTGTTAACTCTTTAAAACCCCTTTATCTGATATTATTTCAAACCACATTTATCTCCCAGTATCTGATGTTTAGCCAGTCTCGTCTGTCAGACTGTAATTACTTTCCTTCCGCCCCTCTCCCCAGTACATATAAATAAAGGCTTTTACATCTTACCTCCCAAGCTACTATAAAATGCCTTTGTTTTTGAACACAGTAGAACAAAAACAATGCTGTATTATTCAGTAGCTGTGGGAAATAGTTCTTTATTTGGATGCAATTAAACTTAAATGGTTAGTTCTGCTTTTTATCAAAAGCCTCTATGAAATATGTATAAACACAGCAATCTTTGCCTGCTCATTTATTCACTTTGAATAAACTATGCAGAATTAAATTGAGCTTTATTTCATTCTTGCTCTTAATAAGGTGGATAACTAGCTAGTAAGTTCTCAGGACATGGTACATGCTGTATTGATCTTGTTTCTTTAATCTACTTCTAGAAAAAATAGGGGCAGCATCCTTGATGCTTCAACTGCCAGTATTTTCCCCTTACTGAAAGTGTAGCTCTGTGCACCAGCTCCAACTGGTGGATTTGGGTCCCATTTATTTCTCATTAAGTCAGGGGGCATTTTCTCATTGGTGGTGACATCTGAGAGCCTGCGGCTGATTCTCATGGCATAAATCCTCAGAGCTTTGGAAATCACAATTTAATCTACAACCTTTCTTAAGCTTCCTGCCCAAGTTTTTGGAAGCGGGATGGATTCTAGCTGGAGTTTTCTGAGAAGTGTTACTGCAAGGAAGTTTTAGGGAAAACAGAGGGCAGCTTCCATGAGAGACAGCCAGTTTGCTACCAAAATCAGCATCCATGGCTGCAAAATGCTCAGGCTGCTCTGAGGTAGAAGCAGAGCTTGCACAGTCCAGCCATGTGGCTCCAAATACTTGGGGCTCCCCCAGGCGCAGAAGGAAATTCTGAACTGCCCCATCCAGTTAAAGATCACTTCCACCAACATTTTGCTTTCTTAACCTCTAAAATTTGATCATTTTCCCCCCAAAAGGAAAACCAGGTTCATTTCCATCATAACTGTGAATGAAAACTTGTTCACAACAAGGGGAGTTCCTGCAGAATGGAAATGCTGAAGATTTCACAGGTTTACCTACTGGAACCATCAGATGGCTGAAGCCACAAAGTTATGAAAAAGATCAGGTTGCCTGGGCAACAATTTTTCCAGAGTCAGCAGATCAGTCTTCCAACTTATTTTTAGCTTTTCTCAAGGAGAGAAATACCATTGCAGAGGAATGCTGGAGACAAACAAACAAATGCTCTGATCCTAGAAGTAGCAAAAATATTAGTTTGATTACACTGGTACGAGAGAAAATACAACCTAGACTTCTTCAAAACAGCCAAAATCCCAAGCTTTCAAAGTGAGAAGTCAGGTTATGCATGGCAAACACTCTGATTTTGTACCTGATTTGCATGAGCACAAAGTCAGCTCCTTACACATATAAATGTCTAGTTGTACACCTAAGAGATAAACACCTTTCCTTGCACAGAGCCCAAAATCTATTGCTACATCCTACAAAGCAGCTATAATCTTTTATTTAGCAAGTCCTTGAAATTTATATTCATATTACGTGCATTTCAACATTTGAGTAGTGTAAATATATTTCAGAATTTGCCACACTTCTCAGCTGTCGCAAATTTTATTTTTGAGCTTGCTTATGTAAAGTGACATTATAAGAGAAGTGAAACAAAGGAGATGAAAACATGTACAATCAGTTATGATGTTCTGAGGTAGCTTTTATTACCATTTGTGCTTGTGAGTAGCAACATGTGCTCAGGAATTCGAGAGTCACACGGGCTCTAGCCCTGCGTTTTGCTCTCCAACATGACACTGTCTCTAAGGAAACAGTTCAGATATTTCAGGGACAAGCAATGGTCAGAAAGCATTTGCTGAAGAACCTGAAGCTCTTTTTGAAGAGGTGTGATTTCTACCTCCATGATAGTGAAACTTCCCAAAGATCAGTGAACCAAGTCTACAGACACTCTGGAAGCAGCACTCATCCCACTTTCATGGATTATGCTGTATCTAGAAGTACACTTGAAACTCATTTTTTAAGAGGAATTTCTCCCTGACAGCCACTTTCCAATCAGCTGCAACTGTTACCTCTCCAACCAGCAGAAGTTTAATTTCCTAGCTCAGTGCAAACTTCTACTTACGGTTACATGTGGAGAGGATACTCAGGTACGTATTTTATTCCTTGTTAAGCTACTAAGTATAGCTCTAAAGAGATTTCTTGTAAATGCAAGTCCAAGTGTTCTCTCAGACACGCATGAGTGCTTTCCACAATTAAACAGTCTTCTTCTTCCCAGGCAGCTGCCAAAGGCCTCTGTCTTTCTGGACCTGTTCTGACCTGCTTGTGCTCAGGCCCTGCAGAGGAAGGGTGCAGGAGGCCAGCAGAAACAGAGTTTCAACTGAAATTCCCTGCTTGGAGAATTTCCTGTCTTTGGAGCTGCTGAGACAGAATGCTCTGGGTTCCAGTGGGTGCCAGTCACCAGTTGTGTCCCTCCGTTTTTCAGCCGTGTTGAAAATGAGGGTAACACATCAAGCCCCTCTCCTGTGCAATAGATGCATCCAAGATAAGCAGATAAATGGGAGGAGGGGGGAAGAAACACCAATTCAAGCATCAAGCAGCTGCCCTTGGCCGAAACACACGACGTCCCTTGGAGCATCTGTGCAAACTGCCCCACTTCGGGAGCCTTCCGCAGCTCCCTTGCATAATTCGAGTACAACATTAATTAATAACATGCACTAACGTGCAGTTAAACTCCCTTTGTACCCAGATGTTGATATGACCCCCAGCTAGTCACTCCTGTCTAGGTCAATACATCATCTGTACTCTTCGGCAGCTTGCCTCTGCTCAGACACTCAGAATCTCAGGAGCGCAGAGCATCTACTCTCTCAAATCATGAATCCCTGGGTATTTTTTGCATCCAGCTCCTATCTGCTATTTCTCCATAACTGGGACACACAGTGACTTATACCCCCTTACCTGTCACCCTTAATTTGGATCTGAATATATGAGATTCAGCTGTGTATTTCAGATGCTACAGGCAGCTCAAAACCCGGTGCAATATGAAGGTTTCCTTAGCAACAGTCACCATAGGAAGTCCTTTAAAGATGCCTTTCCCGACTCTCGTAATTCTCCTTTTCAGAGATTTATACAGGTAAATCAAATATAAAGTTTTGACGTGCACTTACAAAACAGTGGCAGAAAAATAAGTGTATTGAGTTTAAATGCAAATAACTTTTTCCTGAACATGCTTTGGAAACATATCTCCCACTTAAGCTCGTGGTATTATACCCAGCAACTTGCACAAAAGCAAGCAGAAGAGAGAACTTTTTTAGAAAAAGTAGTCAAAAAATATTCCTCTCTGCCGAGGAAGCTTGCTTGTGCAATCACCTTTGATAGGAATGAGCCACACTATATATTTATTATCTGTCATGTTAGGATAATTACAGAGCTGGTTTATGAACCATTGAACTCGTGCGTTAGCTGATGATGCTGTAGGTTCAGTTGCAATTCGCACCCAGTCCATCTTTCATAATAATCTAATAATGAGACATCAATTAATTATCACAGGTTTGAAAGGAGAGTGTGGAAAATGCCATCGCTTCAGTAATGTCTCCAGTAATATTTTATTTTCCCTTTAATTATATCCCAAAAGCAAATCCAGCCAATGTAGCAGCAGTGAAGCTACCACTTGTAAATGGCAGTCTAGCAGACCATTAATCAATAGGCTCTCTGCAAGGAGATGCCTCTCCTGTGCTGAGCAAAACATGAGTCTGATTTTACAGGAGGCATAAGCAATAAAATACCTACTGCTAATGTCTAATGTGATGATTCCCTTTCACTTGTGCACCTGACACTGTGAAATATTACTGAAATAAGCTGTTTTCAACAAGCGTGCGTTCAGCATCAGTAAACCAGCATTTCACTGGCAAGGAAAAAAACATCCTTATTTATGCAAGACCCCTTGCAGAAATGTGCTATTTCTGGAAGAGGCAGACATCATAAAATGTTTTCTCAGAAAACATAGCTGTTGTCCATGATAAAGAATTATTCATATCTCAAAGCAAGGCAGAAGCATGGAGGGTGAAGAATTTGAAGAGAAGCCTTCAAAGCTTTGTTAAGGCAGGGACCTCGTTATAACTCTGCTTTCTTTGCTTGGGAGGCTGGCAAGCTGTTCCTGCTGCTGTGAAGAAAGGTTTCTATCCCCCAGCAGCCCGTGGATAGTGCTCTCTCCCAGCCCTTCTCTTGGCACATTTGCATGTGAGCCATTTAATAAATAAAAATTTCTTGTTGATGAGACTGCACCAGTGGTAAAGCCAAGGCTGCAGACCAGAGGCATAAACTGAAAGCCTTTTTATGGGAACAGGGGCAGTGGAATGCTGGTGCAGAAGGAAGACAGTCCAAGAGACACTGGGGGAATTGGGAAGCACGATCAGAAATTTTGTTAATATTTTTTGCACTGGGCAGTGCCAATCCTTGGTGCCTGCTGCCGATTTGCCCAGCAGAAACAAAATTTGGTGCTGTAAAGCTTGTGTCCCTAATTAGAGCCAAAATACTATTTAAGAGCCAGTGGCCTGGAAGAAGCTATCCTTTTGGAAGAACTTCTTTTTCTGCATCTTGTAGAAAAACCAGAGGCACAGAGGCAAAAAAGCCTGTCCCCCTGCAGACCTGTCCCACTTCAGGGGCAGCACCTCCTTTTCTTCTGTCCTTCCACAGCTCCTGAGCTCTGCTCTCCCTTTCCAACACCTCCTCCCATCCACTTCTGGGGGTTGGGGGAGCATCCAGACACGGCTGCCACTGGGACCGGGTGACCTGAAGAAGGTCAGCCCAGGCATTTATTCCCCTCCCTACAGCTGCTGTGGGGCACCAATCACTGTCTGGATAAACGGAGATGTTTAACCCCCGCCGAAAGCCTTTAAGAAGCCTTCAGGTATGATCAAGCAGATTATTCAGAAACAGTCAGAATTCTTTTCTTCAAAACTGCTCAGCAAATTCAGTTTTCAGGACAAAGTGTTGTTTGGGACAGGGAGCAAGGGTCTAGGAGCAGGAGGAGCCGGGCTTTGCCACACATTCACCACCCGTGCCAGTGAATGCCAGCTTCTGCACAGGATAGCCACGCTACTGCCCAGTGAAACCTGCACACTGACAAAGAGACTCTGCCAAAGGCCAGCTCTCTGCTGCTGTTTACACACCCTTTTTAAAGCCCACTTATCAAGAAACACAAGTGGATTATACGGATTCACTTTTTCAAAGTGGCTGGAGTAAAGGCCCGTGAGTTTTCAAAGGTCAGTCGTGGTTATTGACTGCTTCATAAAGAACTAAAATCCTTTTCATAGCAGAAGCACTTGATGACTGAAAAAATATCGAATCAGGCACCAGAAAATACCACTGTGTGGGACATGAAGAATATTGCAGAGCAGAAGAAATGAAACACACAGAAAAACAAATCACAAAAGCTTTTCACAGTTGGCTTTCAAGAAAAAGGATTATTAGGATGTTTATTTTTTTTAATTGCTAGCTGGAAAAACCACTGCTCCATTATATTGATTTTAAGGAGAAATTTAAAAATGTTCTCTGCGTGCTCTCTCCTCTTTGACTTTTCCTGTCTTGTGGCGCTTGTGGTACTCATCCCCAGAGAGGTGACTTCTCTCCATATCCATTCCTAAACGACACCTAATTTCTTAGCATTTTGCATCACCTCCAAGGCATTTGGGCACACAACGGGATGAACTGGAAAAATGGGACAGCACCTTCCAGCAGATCATGTCCTGTTGTGCCAGGTCACTGCTCGTTGCAGTATTTCATTAATACACTTCAGGTGATCATACTTGGGGATCAAGGGGATGAAGGTAAATTCCTCAAAACATACTGCAGTTGCAGGAAACTGTGCAAGCCCCAGATCTCAGGGGGTTTCTTGACTCTGCCAACAGACACAGGGCTGCTCCAAAAAAGAGGCATTTAAATGTAGTTCTGGACAACTGCATGAACAGACAGTGCCAAGTCGTCCCTCAGGGGAAAGCTCACGGAGCTCACAACTGCGATGTTAACGTGGGGTGTAATCCTAGAGATACACAGGATGTTTAATCCAGGATTAAGGGATTACAGTTCCTTCTCCCAGGTTCCAACATGTGGTGCAGACAGGTTTCCAGAGCTCAGATGGCAAACAAGGACAATTGAAGTCATGCCTCCTTTAATTCTATGCCATAAGCAGAACATAACTCGTCCCAGTATCATGAGGCATTTTCTGGGGTTGAATGCTGGAAGAGGGAATTAGTTTGCCTCAAACAACATCACAGTCAAACAGATCACCCAATTATGCACAGCAATATGTATCTACCTCCGTCTGGATTTTTTTTTTTGGTTTTGGCATAAAGGCATAGATTGACTGATCCAAGCCTTTAAGCACTTGTTACAAAGTCATTAATGAAATATAAAATGTGTGCACGTAGGGGTCTCAAGGCTAGATGGGCTGGGACAAGGGGGACCAAAGGGCATTGCAAATTCAGTGTTTTTCTCTTGGAAAAATCTATGAGAAACACACACAAAAAAAAAAAGGTGGAAGAAAAAAAGAAAAAGGGAATTAGCTGATGTCTCCAGAAACTGAATTCACCTCCTCTTGGCTCACACACATTAACACCTAGAGAACATCCCTGAGGGGAATGTGTTAAGTAAGGGATAACATACAGGGTTTCTACTGCATTACAGAGAAATTTCCATTAACCTGAGAGTAAATGTGGACAACATGCTTTATGAATTTCTTAGTGGGCACTTTAACTGAGCTGTAAAATACAGCAGTGTGAGATCTCTTCAGATCATGCCATTACCGGGATGCAGATCATCGCATTAGAACCGAGCTGCGGTGACAGCTGTGAGTACCTGGAGTCAGCTCCTTCCAAAGCTTCAGCGCAAGAAATACCACAAGAAACATAATTAGGACTTTGGAAAATGTAGCTTATGATGCTGAATAAAGCATGAACTTGGCTGGTGTTTGCTTTGAAGCTTGAATAACACCTTATGTTGCAGTATTTGCTACACAAGATGTACCTTGAGCAATATCAAACTAAGATGTTTTTCCCCACGCAACGCTGTTCCTGCATGTGCTGCTGGTGTCCATCAACAAATGCTACTCAAAAGCTTCTTAACTAATCAAAAAACACGAATTTGGGAATGCTTGTTGCATCAGTGTTCAGAATTCAGGTGTATTTGCCAGACAAACTCTTGGTTTCATTCCCTAATCAAAACAACACTTCCCAGGGTCTGACAGGCAGTAGAACTGTTTACTGCCAGTGAGACATTCCCTCAGTGTTGTTGAAAAATAATCTCTGGGAGTGCAGCTCAGCTGATTACTGTCACACACACCCCCCTGACGCTGCTGCAAGAGGCCATTCAGGTTTCAGCCACCAGGGCCACGACTCACCAAAGCCAGAGGCTGCCCCTGCAGCCCACCTCCACCTCCACTGGAATGACCCAAAATCCCCTCTTACAGAGCAGCAAAGTCTCTTTTCCCTAGCCACAGTTGTCTCTATTGGGGCTGGATGCTTCTGCAAATACTCAAATACTCTCTCAGAGCATCACTACAAGGGACGTGTCTGTTACTGATGGCAACACGAGCAAAAGGAACTTTAAATGCCATGTTATCATCAGACCATTCAGGAATCAAAAGATCCCTTACATCAATACCTAAATCCCAATGCACTCGGTGCTAGGCTAGCGTATAAGTTAGTGCAGTCTTTGAGACCAGACAATCTAGGCTTTTTTTTTTTTTTTTTTTGATGTGCTTGTTTTGCTATTCTACTTCTTCCATTACTGCTGTTCCCTGTTTGCCCTTTCTCTACTCAGCCTCACAATTTGGGGCAATAAAGACCAAGAAAAATGTCTTTATGCCGCAAGAGTTTCATTTCTTGAAGTGATGATCTCGTTTTTAATGCACTTCAGGAAAGGCAGTTTCTCTGTCAGGTTTCACCCTTGCTGGTGAGGGAGAAAGACATGTCTGTAGTTATTTACCTCTGGCCAAAACTCCCTTGCCGTGCACGTGGGAGCTGAACCCTGCTTTTTCCTTCCCGAGGCAGGTAACCCACCTGGCACACGTGCTTCTAGATATTATCTGCTCACACGAATGTAATGAAGATGTTTTATACCAAGCCCCTGGGTAAAGAGGTAAATGAAGGGAACCACTTTTGAGGGATTTTGGAGAGGACTGAAATCGTGGCTTCACAGACATCCTTGCCAATTATTCCCACTTACAGAAAGAGGCGAAGTTTCAAATCCCAGCAAACAAGCTTTTCACCACCAAAACAAGGCAACTCCTCATTTCCCATCTAGCACGCAGAGAAATAATTTGAGGACCGCTTGTGTACGGAGAATGCATTTCTCACACCAGATAGCGAATATGTTCTTCTGAAAACTCAAACCGTACTCTGTGGCAATGTTTGCTGTATGCCCATTAGAGGAAGATTAATCATAAGGGGGTTACTTTTGAAGACGAGCTGTGCAGCACTCAGTTTGCACACTATTGTACCGAGCATATGTTTTCTGCGACAGTTGGCAGCTGGTGCACTTTTTTATTCAAAACAATTAACATCGGGGTTAAAACGGTTGGATATTTTACTTTTCTGTTCCAGGTCTGGAAAAATGTAATTAAAAATAATAGACAGGTGCTTGTTTTTGCTTTTTAACTGTGTGCATAAATGGAAGTTAAACTGGAAGCAAGTTACAGTATTGATGCCTCAAAAGGCAAATCCACATGCTGGAGCTAGAAAGCACTTTTCCCTCTCCAGTGGCACAGGATAATATATATCGTGCCTGGAAGTGTTAAAAAACCCCTCAGCTTGCCCCAAGTAGATGCAGGACTTCACAAGACGGTTTAGCTGCCATGGTGGCACTCGGTCAAAAGTTGGATTTTAAGATCTTGGAGGTGTTTTCCAACCTTAACGATTCTATGACTCTGTGATATACAGAAATTCATTAGTACCTTTTAGCAGCATGGGGGGAACTGGCTTGTCTTAGAGACAGAAGAGGCTCATTTCCCAGGGGTGCCTTAGCAAAAGCTTCCCTCTGGTAACTCCAGCACTTCTGTGGCTGGTGTTTACTTGACCACGTCCAGAGCAATAAGGGAGATTAAAACCCCCTGTTTAACTTTGTTTCTTGTTTTCCTTCGCCAGCAAATGCTTAGGGAATAAGCACAGAATCATGTCTTTTTTCCTGTTCTAAATACAGCTTGAGAATTCTGTGGCTTCTAAAATCCTAGGCGACATTTCCTTTGAGAATCTTCCCCGATTTTACCAAGTCCTAGTGCCCTTTGCTTACAGAGAACAGAGAACAACCCCTGTCAGCAGGTGCCTCCCCTTTGCCTGTTACTTGTATAAATAAATAAATAAATGGGTATAAATATCTTTCAAAATTCCAAATCATAGGAGGTTTGAAAAGCTGCCAGGTCTGCTCTTTCAAAAAAAGGGGTTTTGCCTACTTTCTCCTAAAAGAGTCTGGATTTTTGTCATTTTTTTATTTCCTGCAGTCAACAAAGATAAAGAAGAGATGAAAAGGAAAAAATGCTCAAACAAAGCCATTGTGGAAATGAGTAATAAGGGTAGTTCTAGTAGAATATTTTAAGTGGATTTTTATTTACAAGGATATTTACATTCTTCAGTTTACTAAAATGAACCCTTTAAACTAATGGCTAAGTAGAAAGTTAGCAAAATACTTGGTTAATTACAGATTATTCTCCAGTCTAAAGCACTTGTAGACTAAATTGAACCAGTATTTTAAGTGCACTTCTGTCATCTATTGCAGACAGAAATGAGATTAAATTCCCCATCAAACTAAGAACCCACCCAGTTCATTCAAGCTTGTTTACTTCATTAGGAAAAATTTGTAGCCACTACAGAGAAATCTGTAACATGAAACTAATCCAAGAGAGTAAATCTCTAAGCAGAGCTGGTCATCGAACTGCCATATTACAATCATTCCAACCAAAATGAAGTTTAGAAGTTGTGCTGATTTATGCATTGAACTACCTAAAACCAGAAAAAAGGCTAGTGCCTTAATAATGCACATTTCTAGAGAGGTGAGAAAATAAACATCAGTGCCATATTTAGCTTGAAACCTCTATTAATGCAGCTATTAGAACTATTAATTATGTCCTCAGCTATGTGATTTCTTAACCAGTTTCAATACAGTTTGGCTATTACCATTGTTCAGATTTATTTCCTGGCTTAATGTCCTATTTTAAATTTTAATTTCAAGCCATTTTGAACTCAGCATAGAAGCTGAGTTCAGAAAGCATGTTCATTACATTATAGAAATGATCAGAAATTTTGTCATTATCCGAGCTACAATCCAGCTTTTCAACCACACACCCTGAGTTTCCCATTATTTAAGAAAAACATGTACATGAAACAAAAAAAAAAAATAGAAAAAGCCTCTGAGGTTTACTTAAAGGTAATTTTTTTCACAGGGATTGTTTGCCTTATTTAAGTTGATATTATTTAATTTTGGCTGTTACAGCTCCAAGGTATTCTCCACAGATGAATATTAAATAAACGTGTCTGGCTTTCTCGGTCACTGACGGCTGAGTGTGACTTGGCTGACGACTCAGGTGAAAGCAGAATCAGAATATCCTGAGCTGGAAGGGGCCCACAAGGATCATCCAAGCCCAACTCTTGGCCATTCACAGGACACCCCAGCAACCCCACCAGGGCTGGGGACACTGCCACAGACCCTCACAGACACCCTGCCTTGCTCTTGCTCCAAACTCAACAACGCCACTTGCAGTTGTACCCAGGCTGAAATTACTCCCAGCGTGAGGCAGGAGCCTTCAGGACCTGTTCCTCAAATTGCAAATTCACAATTTAACCCAACATGTCAAAGGAATTCCTACTTCTGGCTGTGAGAGGCCAATGTGGCAACAAGGAGAAAACCCATCCCAATGGGCTGTTTTGGAATGACCAATCCCTTCTGCTCACAGCAGCCAGCCCCAAGCACAGAGCACTTTGTCTCTGCTGGTTTACAGCACCCAAACCACCCTGATCTTTTCCCAAACTCAGATGCACGTGGCGACAGAGACTTTTTAAGAATCCCCAGAACGAAGCCAAACATTTTGCTTCAAGCAAGGCATAGGACTGACGGCCAAGACAAAATCTTTCACTTTTGTGGGAACTCGGAGCTCACCAGCACACTGCAGTGTGGGGGAACCGGGGGAACACAAATCTCTGGATAAATCACTGTGATCTGTCTCTCACCTGGCAGCTCTCCCTCACCCAGCACATGATAACACAGCAGACATTTCTTTTTTATTCCCCAGGACATTCTGAAGCTAATCAGCCTGTTGCACAGATTAATGGGATGAAGGAACATCCCGACAGGTAGAAAACCTGAAACAATGATTTTGATTTATCTTCCTATTTTAGATGCAAGGAGTGAACACACAGTGAGGAGAAAAATTTTATTGATAAAAGCAAAATTTTAGATGAATAATGACTGAATCCAGAAGCCCTGGTGTGATGGCACATTGCTTTTGAGCGTGCCCAGCTAAAATGCACTCCTGCTAATAAGACTCTCAAAAGCCAAGTTTTTCTCACCAATCCCCAGTGTGCTTGCAAAAATCTGATTGCTTCACGATACCACCTCTGTTGATGTGACCTCAGCAGCTTGTGGTAGCTCATACATTATGATTTAAGCAGTAACACATCAGATTAGGGATCTAATCAATTATTCTTGCTTTGGAACACCCCCCAGCAGCAGGAAGGACATCTCAGACCCATTGATCTCAGGGGACTTGACCCATTTTTTCTGTTTGAATGAGTGTTTTTACAGATGACAGAACAGTGTCCAAGATGCTCTTTGCTGGTGCTCACTGCAATGAAGTGCTCTCTTACTTTTGCAATTGCCTTGGGGCTCCAGGAAAACAGTTTGGAGTAATTTTCTTTCAAATGGGGGTTCGTGTGTGTGCACGTGTGTGTGTAAAAACTTCATTTACCACCTCTTACATAACAGAAGACCACAATCTAGCCCAAAAGAGACAGGAAACCTCAACTGGAAAAGTAATTCTCCTACCACTCAGCAGCTCAGAGGAGCCTTACATTCCATTTTTGGACCTTTTACATAGTGGGTGAGAGTTCTCTGAAGTGGTCAAGCTGGCTGTAGGGACAGCAAACTGCACCTCCAAAGGCTGTCACCCACCAGACTCCTAATTCACAGAAATGAAAGGAATAGCGTTGTTAAAAAACTCGTTACTTGAATACTTTCGCTCCGTGCTGAAGAATTTCCATTATTTTTCCCAAATTTAAATCCTGATTTGTCTCTTGCCAACTATTTCAAAGCCAGCTCCTTATTGCAAAAAAATCAGGAGCTGTGAAAAAGATTTCGTAGAAACTTATCCTGCCTATCCAAAAGAGCTCAAGTAATTGAACTATTTTCTCCCTAGAATCTGCCAAGGCAAATAGTCTGTACCATAGGATAATGATCCACATCTCAGACTAGAATGGAACTGAGATGAGCACAGAAAAGAGAGAAAATGGATATGGTCCAATCATTGTAGCTCTAAAGAAGAGGAACAAATAACCATGATATTATATTTACATCATTAAATGTGCTTTAATGTAGAAAACCATGTCTTAAGAGGGTCCTCTGGTCAGACCTGTGTAACATAAGCCATCAAACTTCCCTTTGAATTCTTGCTTATGATCCTAATGAAGTGCTCTGACTTAGGAGCACAACTTGTGCTGGAATAAAACCTTTTTGGCTCTGTTTTGACTGGAAACCACAGAATCCCATTGTTTCACTTGAAAGCTTGTTATCAGGGATATTCCAACTCAGATTAAAAGTGTGCTTTCCTTCTCAGCATTTGCCTGATTCCATCTCTCAGCTACTGCCTCCTGCGAACCCCCCTGCTTAGTTTTGGCACAGAATAAAATAAAACCAGAAAAGAAGAGAAAAAGAATTCTTTAATTTATGAACCCTGGTGTATAAAATGCACATCCCCTGACCACGTCAGCAAAAGCTTTGCTCGGTATCTCTCTCCCAGCCTGTAAACTACTTCTGGAGCCTTTGATGCCCTCCACAGCTAAACCCCAGCCTTTTACTCCCCAGCAGAGCAGGCACGGCTGCCAGCCCCTGTAAAGCAGCATCACGACAACACGTGTTTTATCCACCCAGAAGTACACAATGCAGCCTCGGTGAAGCGCAGCGTTATGTAAGGAGGAGACCACAAGAGTCTTGAAGAGAGCACGCACCTCTCTGAGCGGGGGGCGGGGAAAACACAGAGGCCTGAAGGGTAGTCTGGGCTCAAAAATACATATTTCAACACAAAATGCAGCTCAAAGACCCACAGCTCGACGTGGAATGAGGGGTTCAAAGCCTTCTGCAATGATTGCAGCCCAGGCCAGCAGGGAGCAAGCCCAAGCTCCCCAGAATGCCGGGCTCTGGCAAGGAGGATCTGGAGCGCGCTGCTCCACTGCAAGGGAGGAAGCACTCGGGGCTTTCTGCAGGCAGAGAGCAGCTCTCCTGCTCTGTCCCAGCCCTAATCCCACTGGGACACAGGTGCTCTGGGCCTCTCCCCGTGCCACCCTGCCCTGCCCATCTCCTCCGACAGCCTGAGGCTCGCAGGCTGCAGCCGCGCTGTGACCATAAACAACCCCTCTTCTGCCCTGCCCTCGCCTTTCCCCCACAGTCTCTCCTCTTCTGCCACACTCTGCGAGTGTTATTGCAAATAAAATTCACACAAAGACACTCTCCAACCCCATCAAGCCCCCTTAAACTCTCGTTCTAACATTTTACACAAGAAATGCTCTTTGGCCCAAGAATGCCACAAATCAATAAGCACTATTTGAGCTGGGTATCTACAGTGTTTCACGTAGGCTGTAGCAACTTAAAACTGTAAAGAATGAGCTGGGGCTGTTTTGTCACCATTTATTATGTTGATTGTGTATTTATTCCTTGAAGCAGGATTGTGCTTAATGTTCTGTGCTTTGAAAAAGCCTAGCAGCTGGCATAAATGAGTTATAGACCCATTTGCCACCAAATCAAAGCCCAGAGCCAGATCAAAGCCAGATAAAAAAAAAAAAAAATCATTTTTCTGTCACAGACTGAATGGCTTCTTCTCTGCCCTGTGAATAAAATTGATATTATTTCATCCAACTTCTATTTTCTCCTGATCAAAATATGATTATGTCTAATGCTCTCCTGTCCAGGGCACTGAAGTTATACGAGATGTGAAAGCTTATTGATGTATTCAATTACTGGATGCTGCTCCATTGTCTGCTGAGCAGAGATGCTCAGTTATCGGTTCTTTAGAGCTGTACATTTCTGCCTAACAAAGTCATAACTCCCACAATTACCTGCCTGATGGATGGAAAACAGAAATATCTCATGAGTCCAATGCTGTTATCGGTTCTTCTCCATCTCTAAAATTGCTTTATATTAATGAGATTAGGGCTGTGAAAGAGGTGGCACAAGATTTAACTATTTATATTTTTCCTCCCGTGGTAGCAACACACTCATGTTTCTTGATCTGCATAATGACTTTTCTATAGTACAGCCTTTCCCCAGCAAGAACTAGATGAAATGTGAAAAGCAATGAAACGTAACCTTTCCAAAGGCTTATGTAACTAAAGCTTGCATCTGTATTTCCCCACCATCTAGACATGTGACCCTTACACCACAATAGTTGTCACTTAGCAGGAGCTGCGCTGAAAATATAAAAAAGACACCATTGCATCTAACTAGAGTAATCACACAGAGTAATTCTCAGGGGCTGGGTGCATCGACTGCAGGTAGCCACACTGTTTATAAACATCCTGAATATCAGTGACATTTTTCTCCCTGTAGCTTTCCAGCAACAACTGTCCTGCTCTATAACAGTCCTGAGCAATGAGTTGGCATATGCAAAATCCTGCTCTCCAAATGCCAGTGCACTCTCACCTATACCTTTTCCCCAGGAAACCTAGTTGAAGTCTATACAATTGCTGGTATTGTATTTTTACCTCTTCCTTAGGCTTGCAAGATATTTTTTCATCAAATAGAGACACTTTCTCTTACTACGATTTACTGTGACGAAGAGATGAGAAGAGGTATTTTCCACAGGGTTGTTCTGGGATGTTATCCCTGCAGTAAGCACTCAGATTTTAATATAAACAATATAGCTGTGATACAGTACAACTGCCCTAAAGGCTGTTGAGGCTGGTTCTGTGTTTATTATTTGTGCTACACAAAAAAGCATTTCAGCTTTATCATTGCTAAACACAGCAAGTTTCAATCCCGCAAGGAAGAAGATACTGTGAGAGTCAAGCACGTGAAGATGACTCTGTATGTGTAGCAACCAGAAAAAATTCTGGTCCAAACTAAGCTGTTTAGAAATGCTGATGCTCCCTGAAGTGTGCAGCAAAATATTTGACCAAGTAAGAGATTAAATTTTCCCTCCTACACATTTAGCAAGAGGTGATCTCGACATGGTCCAGCCCAGGGTGCAGTGTGATGCTCAGGCTCCCTCGGCACCTGGGGAGTGATTAGATCATTCAGCAGCTCATTTTGGCACTCCTGACTGCCTATTCATGCAATTGGTGACATTTGTTTCATCATTCTCAGCTCCCAGCAGGTGGAATTATGGAGCTCTTCAGAAGTGACCGCACAGCCCTGCGTCCCTCCCACCTGCTTGTCTCCCTCTCCAGCAGGGCGTCGTTCAGACAAAAAGGGTTAAAGTGTCACTGCCACACAGATGATTTCCAGCAGTACCTCTCCCTCCCAGCTCATCATTCTGCAGCAGTCTGACTGCTGTCACCCTCCTTTATTATATATAGCAGATGACAGGAGTAATCTTTAGCTCAGAGATGACAGTTTGTTTTATAAAAATCTGGGAATGATGTAAGCAGCATTACTTGACATCACTGGCACACAGCTTGAGGTAACTCACACCACTGCCAGCGAGAGCCACACCTTCCCTTCAGACCCTACATTTATTTGGGGTATCATTTATTGTAATACAGCATTTTTGCCAGTGTTCAGTGTGTTGAACATTGAAAGAGGGATATCTGTTACGCTTAAAAATCTATACTGCATTTCATACTGAAAGGCAAATAGACATTTTTCAGATCAGCTTAAGCAGTATAGCTGAAATCCTGGGACAACAGCTTTGAACACCAGACATCTGCATTTATTTACTGATTAATCTCTTTACACTTACACTTTTCTCCGTATCTTAAATATTGTTTCCTTCTTTACTCAGGAACCTGTAACTCTACTGCAAGAAACTGAGAAGCAAGATAACTCACCAGTGTTTGTTTAGAAAGCATATGTTAGCATGTCAAGTGGAGCTACTTATGACATTTTCAAAAAAGCTATGAATAATCACATATCATTAAAAGTGTTGATTGAGATAGTGCTTTGCCATGACATTTTTAATCTGTGGCATAAGTAAATGCAGAATCTCCCTAGCAAAAGGAAAAAATTCAGAGTATCATACCCCAAAGTTTTCTGTCTACTGTATCCTAGAAGTAAAATAAAGGAAGGAGTTTCTGGGAAATCCAATAGCAAAACTTCCATTGATTTCAGTGAGATCAGGTTTACTGCAGCTGAGGTAATTTCCTGAAAAAAAAAGGCGTACATGTTGCCCGTGGAAGGAAGATCAAGGCTTCCCTTCCAGTCACTCATGGAATCTTTGGGTAGCTTTACACTCTTCACATTAAAAAGTTGCTTTATTTGCTATATTTAGAGCATTAGCCTACTCTTTGTTGAGAAAGCAAAACAGTAGTTTCATGTAATGTACGTGCTGGGGATAAATCCACTTGATGAGAGAAATTGTTAAGACCCAAGAGTGTGAGAAATGGAATGAATAAAATTTAGCCAGCACAACGCAGGGGAGAACTGGAGCACCAGAACACGGAGCAAGCTCCTCATAGCCCGTGTGCTGGGAGCTGACGGATTTATCACCCCTGCAGACCTCACGTACCATGGATGGACTCAGTATTCCAAGCTGCCATTTCAAACAGACCTGATGGACACCAAGATCCTACTTCTTTCCAAACACGTCTACTCTAAACAGGAAACCACTGCCTGGGAAGAGGCAGTAATTTCTGAGCTGTTTCCTTAGTGACCAACAGGAATGAAATGAAATACGTTGTAGAGAACAGCGTTTCATATCCTGAACGCCAGGCAGCACTACTTTAGGAGAGTTTAATTCTTGTAAAGCTAAACTATTTCAAAATGAATAACTGCCAGCAGGGATGCTGCATGTGCTGCTAACACTTCTGAAAGTCATAATATGCCAAAGCATATTCCACCAGATTGTAATCTAGCTGGAAGTACTTTAGGCTGGATTTTATTGCTGAAGCTCGTGTGCTCCACCACCACACTCAAAGAAATGGCCAGAAATCCCTGCCCTATCCTCCTAGGCCTGAAAATATTTATGGTAGAATCACACACCCTTACTGTCCACGAGACAACAGCATCACTGGAATGAGGACACAATATTGGTCAAACAAAAGGGCTCTGCCAGACCTTCACAGGAGCATTCAGGTTGGACTTTAAGAAAAAACACTGTTTCTCACTAGGATTTCTGGGTAACTTCCACAGGAAACTTCAGTCCAGGAAGACAACTAATTAACTTTCTCCACCTGGAAAAGTCTGCCAAAATCTCAAGCAACTGAAAACAGGGTGCACAGTACTCCTTGTGGCTGCCCAGTGTTTCCCATGTCACTCTTTACATCCAGCCTAGGACACTAATTTATGTATTTTAGGAAACCCCCTCTAAATATTTCTCAGTATTATGCATTTACCCATCTGATGGATTCAGGCAAAAGTGCCCCAAAGCAGGCACTGCTATTAAGAAGCAGAATTTCCATATTCAATTCTGTACTCTAAATTTTTGAGCCATTTGACTTCTTGGATATATTTGAAAGCCAGTAGCACAGTTACAGATGTGCCTGGTTCTGAGAAGGTGCAAGATACCACAATATCTTGAGGTGAATAAGAAATGAGAAATGCACACACTGAAATAGATTCTCGCCGATGCTTTCCATGTGCCATTTATTTCAGACCCAATGCAAAATTCACTGAATTCAGAAGAATTGTATTCATTATATTTGGACAAAGCCATTATTCGTGAAATGTACTTCTGCTTCTGAGCATGCTCTGATTAAACACAAAAATACATCCACATCTCACAAGGAACAAATAGTCAAAGCAAACAGTTTACAAGCTTTATTTACAAGATCTATGCAGTCAACACCTAGGAATATATAATCCCTTTGCTGCAATCCGGGTCAACTCACACATCAGAGGGACAGAAAACTAAGACAAAATTTGGAGTGAATGAATTTTCATTGCATGGTTTAGCCAGAAACTAGCTGGACAAAAGTTCATTTGATTAGGTTTGTTTTATTGCACTGCAGGAAATAGGTTTTGGACAGGGGAATCTGAGCTTTTTAAAGCTGTTCCACCTCCCTTTCTTCCCTTCTCACAAAAATTCTTTTTTTTTTTTTTTT
>VZTE01000631.1:1381889-1457612 GCA_013397775.1 Eulacestoma nigropectus
ATTTTTTTTTTTTTTTTTTTTTTTGTTTCCCAGAACATTGCTAAAAAGCAAATACAGCAGAGCTTCCACTTTGGCACCTGGAAGCACAGGAAGAACATAAACCCCAAATAAACAGCCACGTTGTATAAAACAGCATCCAGAGGGCTGCACGCAACTAGTGCCCAGCGCTGGCAGCAAAGAATCACACTGCCATGTCCAAAATGACTGATAATTGCCTCCTGCAAAAGCATTTTAATTCCACAGAAACACTCTCCAAGCTGCTGAGGGGATGTGGGTGCGTGGCTGCCTGGAGCTGGAACCCCTCTCACGGACCCTCTCCTTTCCTCACACACTTTATGGGGTCATTCTCCACTGGCAACTGCTTTCCAGAGCTTCTGGCTTTTGTGAGTTTTGAGCATAGTCATTAAAAACCTGGACTAAAGCTGCTGCCCCTTCTGCCAAGCAGAGCTATGTGTGAGCGTAGGGTCACTGGTGGAGGTGGTTGTTTTGAAAAATTGACCTTTCAAGCTTTTATTGCACAGCAAATTGCTCAAACATCAGATATCAAATAGTTCAGCAGAATACAGGTGGAACTTTATTCCTATTTGCACTAGTGCTACTCCTCTTGTAGCTTAAGCCAGAGGTGAAATCTGGGACTTCTGGATTTGTTTACAGGCTGAAATGAACATTTAGATGTTGGTTTTGTCCCTAGAAAATAGTCAGAAAAAATGGTCGAATAAACATCTTTATAACTCCATTCTTACATAAGTCCAGAAAGCAGCATGAATACCTGGCTTATTCAGATTAATTTTTGAAGTGTAAAGTTTTATTTCTGCAATAGCATGCAACGTAATAGTGTTTAATGTTGTAAAATAGCATTCCCAAGATGCTGAATTATTATCAACTACACCTTTTGCAAATTTAACCTAACTTGCTCTAGAAATTTCACGGAGAGGCAAAGCTCATTAGCAATTAAATATTGTCCCAGAAGTAATTAACAATATTAATGATTACAAAAAAGAGTACAATTATACTTTCTGGATGTCCAGTCTGCAGCAATAAAAATATGCCATAGAAATAAAATATGGAAAATTGCTGGTTTTCAGAAATAGCTGAAGAGATTTGTTAACTCAATAAAAACACTTACTTTAGCTCCTTTAAAATGAAGTAAAAGCTGCAGTATTTTTCAAAAACAGAGTTCAACAGCAGCACCTGCCAACGCACTTCACTTCTGTATGCCAAATTCATAGGCAGGAAATCTTTAAACTCATTTAACTTCACAATTTTAACAAAATAAGGGCTGAACTCATGCCAAATCTGAAAAAAAAACCACCTAAATCTGGTTCAAGTTCAGAGAAACAATCACATTTGATTTGTTTGCACTGAAATATTGTCTTTGACTCAACTCTCTTGTGGTGTAGATGGTCATAAATTTTAAGCCTCAGGAGGTTTTTATGGTGTCATCCTTTTTAAACGCTGATATTGTGCTTTGCAGTACTTTACCCCAAAATCTCACGAGCCATAATATCCCTGACCGCAGAGTCAGTTCGAGGGGATGCAGTTCTTAAAATGAGCCTCTATTGAAATTCCTTGCAACTGGATCACAGTATTTGGCAGTATCAGCAATAACCATTAAAGCCAGCCAAAAACATTCTGACAGAAATCTGGGGTTTTGACCAGAGCGAATATTTATGAGACGTGTGCAGTTTTCTTTTAAAGGAGCTTTCCTTGGAGAGAGAACTTCTCCTGATTGCTTTTGGTTTACAAAAACAAGAAGTTGACATTTTCTGCAGGAAGTACAGCATTTTCTGATTAGCTCTAATAGCCACTTTTGGGAGCTGCTGCAATTTATCCCAGCATTTGAAGTGGCTGAGTGTCATTAATTGCTATTCACCAGGGTATTCAAGGCACTTGGTACCTGGTAAAGATGGGAGCTAGAAATCAAACTGCAGGCCAGGGCTGAGCAAAACACTTCAGCACATGAATGAGGGCTGAGCTGAACATAAATTCTGCAAACTGTTGACCTGGAATTGTGTTTTATAAACTCTGAAAGATGTGTCAGACCAAGTGCTACTTTAAGCATCTGATAGCAAAACGTGTGCTATTTTTGATTTTCTAGTTTCAAAAGCAAGGAAACTTTTTCATACATAAAGTCTCCTGCTGTAAAGTTTTCCAATTTTTTCACCTGTATCACTGTCTTTTCCCTCTTCATGTTTCTCAAAAATGCTCCCTCTGAACTAAATATATCTCAGTCTTATATTAAAAACACATGATCTTGTTACACTGATAAACCAGATCCTGATAAGGCCAAAGCTACAGTAATATGTAATTCTTGTCAAAAGAGTCACTTGTTTAATTTCCCTTGCTCAGAGATGTGCTCTCTAAGTCAGTTTCTGACGGAAACAAATGAAGGCAATGATTTGTCTTGAATAATAAAGCACCTGCAGCTGTTTGCAGCATTTAGAATGGTGGCTCATCATTAGCAGAAACCCTTAGATATTCCGAGCACCCTACACGCCTTGCAGGTAGGACACCAGGGTCTGTGTCATTTACCCCACTTTCTCATCATTTCCCAATAACGAGAACATCAAGGATGCAGCACATACATCACCTGCCTAGAAGTCTGGATTTGCTTTAGATAGTGACCCCTGAGTACATCCCCTCTGCCCCCCCCAATGTCAATGGGAAAGATTTTCATGGAGAATCTATAGAGCAGGTCTTCTGGGTCTGTTGTGGGAGCTGCTCTGTGGCTGGACAGAGGTAAATGGTAAATGCTAAACCCAGCAAGGATTTTAAAGGCAATTGTACCCTCAGGTGTTCCCCAAGCTGGCACAGCTTCGAAGACCAACTGTCAGGTTTGTCTGTCGTTGTTAACAATCCCAGGGAGGTAAAACCTACGCACAAATTCCCGCGCAGCCGGAGCACGAAGCAGCAATAACGCTGTGGAAATGGCTGTGGGGCTGTGCCAGCCAGCTGATATGGGAACTGGAAGCGGCTTTTGCAGTGGAGTCGTACAGCAAGCAACTCCACTTCATTCAAAATAGATTAACTCATTACAGAGAACAGGAGAATAAATTGCACAGGAATGAGTGAGGGATTTTCGAGGGAGTTAATGCACTCTAAACCACCACGACACGAAGCTCCTGTATAACTAGAAAGGATAAATTTGTAGCAGTATAATTTACAGTTTAGGAAGTTCAAATAATTACACATGAATCGCTAAAATATTCATTAAGGGAAAATCCTTTTGCTTTATAGAATAGCTTTTAGTTTTTCAGCTATTCCACAAACACAGCCAGGTGAAACAGCTACTTGTCACCACCATTGAAATCACTGGTGATCTCTTAAGAAATAAAAACTCCACCCAGTTATTAGTGTTTCACATGGTTGTGACTTTGAGTCAGCATTTTCTCTAGCTGCAAACTCACAAGTTACAGCTCCAGTGCAAAGTTAATACTAGATCAGTTACTATAATTAACAAGATCAATAAAAGGCTAACAATAATGCATTCTTCCTCCTGGGATAAGCTGTGCTGCATTCACATAGCCCTAAACTCCAACAGAGCCACAGCTGAACACAGCAACACACATCGAGATGACTCAGGGCACCAGGGCAAGCACAGAAGAGCTTTTCTGCCAGTACTTACAGGATTCCCTTTCCCATCCCAGTCTGACATCCCAGTTTTGCTTAGGGTGGACAGTTATCAGAGCACAAAAACTACCAGGGCCCATTTTCCCTGCCTCCCTGTGGTCTCACACAGCCATGCCCTGGTCTCTGAAGTGCCACCAGCCCATCCCAGCACACATGCAGAAGGGGCTGTACCTGCTGCTGGTTTCAGCAGGATGGTAGCTACACCTGTCCGTGTCCCTGGGCATCCTGCACAGCTTTCACTTGCCCTGTCCTCTGCTTATTTTGGCCAAGACACTGCTGCCTTTGATTTCCTCATACCCATGAAGGGATATTCCTAATTCCTCTGCTCCCAGCTCATTCTCCCTTCCAAGCCTCTGCTCCTTCCTAGCAGCAGGACTCTGGCAGACATCACAGAGGACATCTGACTTCCCCACCAGCCCCATGACCTGTTCATGACCTGCCTGGAGGCTCCTCGAGCCAATTTTGCATTTGCAGCAGGCCGTATACCGTGCATCATCATCTGAGCCCACATCTGAGCTGCTCTCTCGCAGAAGAGCTGGGGAATGAGGGAGGGCAACTGCCCAACCTCCTCTTTAGCAGCGAGAGGATCTGCTGAGGAGGGGAGGAGCAGCTCTGGACAAACACAACCAGTTTTCCCAGACAGATCAGGGAGACTGGGGAAGTGCCAGCAGACACAAAGGAGCAACAATGTGCAGGCAGCATGACACTGCTCCCCCTCAAAGGCTGACTTTGGCAATCAGGAGATTGCTTGGCTTTATTTGCACCTTCAGTCAGGGCATGGGAGAAAAGCTGGGAGCTGATGTGCAAGAAGAGGAGAGGGAATGGCTCCTCTTCTTTGCACAGTGATTGGAAACAGCCACAGTCACACAAGGAGGTGACAGAAACCTATTTACACCACCCACACCACTGTCCTTCCTTTGTTCCCCTCTGAAGGAACAAGAAATCCTGGAACGCTAGCGCTTGAGAAGCCACCTAATACATGCCCTCAACCCCCAAATCAACATCAAATCCATTCCTAGCAGATGTTTCTCCAACCCAGCCTTTAAAAGCTCTGGGGATGGAGGCATTTATCATCCTTTTTGGTTAGGCTATACATAAAAGTTTAGAGATTTTAGGTAGCAGCCTGCAAGCTGCTACAGCAAGGTTTGCAAGCCTGTGCACAGGGCTGTCATCATATTCCAGTAATATTGGCCTTCCCTTTTGCTGTGGGTTGCTGAACTAATATGAAATTCTGACTGAATGTGTGCTGCCAGTGGAAAAGCTGGAAATCAGTAAACGTACTAAGAGCAGGCTGTCTCTGCAAGAGCACCAGGCAAAAGGACTGCCACGGGGAAAGAGAGAAAAGCTTGAGGAAAAGCGTCAGGGTGAAGAAGCTCTGCTAAGCCCTCTGGAATTGCCGTGGGAAAGTCGGCCCTTCCTCGTGGGGATCCCTGCAGTAGTTTGAAGCCAGTGGCTGTCATCTAATGGCTGTTGAAATGAGAGCAGAAAGGACAAGAAAGGCCGAGAGGAAGAGATTATTTCAGAAGCTTTGCTCTCACTAACAAAGGTTTTCTCCTTTATGGAAAGTATCGCATCATCTCGGGTTTCTTACGCAACTGGAGCTTTCTACAGAACCTTTCAGATTGCAGTTTGGGTTTATTCCCATGCAGTTTCACATGACTTTGACATGACCTTGAGGGCTGTCATGCTGCAGCAGCCTAGTTTTGGGAATTGGCTTGGCTGGAGTTCACCGTCTGCAAGCAGTTTCTCAATTTCCTTCCACAAGCCTCCCTCAGACTGGGTGCTGAGGTTGGTTACCAAACACATGCAAGTTTCACAGTCCTCACATAGCTGCCTTGGCCCCCTGCAAAGGCCTTTTCTCGTGCCTTAAAGCTCTTCTGAGAATGTTTTCCATGGTCTGAGGTGCAAAAGCACCACTTTGATGAGGAAAGAACGAGAGCTCCTGGGTCACGCCCAAAGGCTGTGCTACCCCATCCCTGGGCAGCCACACAAGCTCGCTGTGCCAAGTGAATCAGCACTAATTATTAGACAACAGCAATGGCTCTGCTCTCATCCAGGGCAGGACACCCAACCTGTGCTGGGTTTATCCTGACAAAGAGCATCCCTTCAAAGCAGTGCTGCAGGCAGGAATCATGCATCTCTTTCCAGTCCTTCACCAGTGCCTTCACATGGGTGTTTCATCCAAGCACAGACACATCCCATAGGATTGTCTGCTAAAAACCCCTAATTTTTCTGAACCAATGTAACAACAGTCAGACAGAAGTAGCAGGGTGGGGAGCAGTCCTGTACTCGTCTCACTGCAGCCACGGCACAGCGGGGCAGAATTCCATCCTTTAAAGACAATACAACCATTATGTGGGCAGGAGTTCGGGATATACTGGAAAATAACCACATGGGGAAAACACAGTTCAAGGGCTACATTTGTAAATATTTGCTGGCATCTAGAACCCAGTCAAACCTCATCACAATTCATGCAGTCACGCCAGAAGCTAATCATCACCCTCACTATTATTTTTAGTGGTTCCCAAGTGATGACTGTGCATGAGCAACATAGAAATAAAGTTCTGAATTATTTATGGCGCTCAAAACACCTCAACAAAAATGCTGGCCCTTCTTGTGCTCATGCTGATTCCTGGATTAGGAGCAGAGAGTGGAAATCAGGATTAGGAGCAGCAAGTGGAAAAAGTCAGGACAGAGGTTACAATCCAATTTTCTTTTTTAGCAGCCCCCTTGGCTTTGAATTATGTTTTATTTTTCACACATCAAGATTCACACACCAGGCTTCAGGAGATCTGCACTCAATTTCCAGTTCTTCTGCAAATCTGATACAGCTGTGACCAGGACATTTTATTTCTCTATGACTCAGTTTGCCACATATGAGAAGGAAGCTAATTTTCAAAATATATCACTAAGAATAAATGAGTAACATTTTAATTGCCTGGATATTATTGTGCTGGTCTGTGTGAGCAGAAAAATAGCTCAAGACACTGTTCATGTAGAAAAGGTTGTAAGACAAACCATCTTTCTAGATCAAAACAAGCAAATCTAATTTCAAATCAGAAGTGCTTTTTATATTTATTTAATTATCTTGCCATCAAACTATTATTTTTTTCCCCAGAGGGAGGATGTTCAGTTTCCTGGAGTGATTCTACAGATGCCTCTTTTAAGCCTTAATTTCTCTGAATGAACCAGCCAATTTCAGGCCTAAATAATATGGTTACAATTGTCATTCATTCAGAAAAGCAATTTAATTTTGATCAGGACCTACCCCTCAGCTTTGAATTCAAATTAAGATAGGCCACAGATTCTGAATGTAGTTACTGCTAAAATGGAAGAGACCTTGCTGCCCACAAGAGACGTGTGGACTCTTCCCATGCCAAAAAATTCGTGTCAGATAGATAGTACTTGAAACAAAATTCTCATCAAAATGGATTGTAGCATTCCTGTTCTGGAAACAGGAAGAATAGAGACTAATGGATTAATCCATGGAGAGTGCCGCAGCGATCTTTACCTTGTCCTTGGTAGAACAGCCTTCCCACAATCCTCCTTCCTTCATCCAACTCCTAACAAACAAGATGCTTTAGCTGAAAAGAATTCACTGAAATCAAAGCATCCAAAAATCCTAAACATGCTTCCATCCAGCAGTATGGTGTGACGTAGGTAATGGCGCTTTTGGCTTTGCTCCAGTAAATCCAAAACTGCCTTATCTTTTAATACCTTCCTGTAAGAAAATCTACATCTGAAAAATATGTTTCCAATATCTATATTAGGTATGTTTTAATAAAAGTGCACCATAAAAAGCCTGCATCAATGAAAAGCCTCACTTGCATAATATTAAACATCTGTGATTAGGTGGAATCAAATTTCATTCTTTCCAACCGTAGTGATTTTTTAAAAAATAATTTCAAGTGATAGCATTTATCATCATGTACCTTTCTGAAAGGAGAGTACACTGGCTGGTTCACTGTGTTTTAAAGCTCCTGTGATAAAGTCAGGAATTAGACATTAGCATGTGAAAAGTTCTGCAGAGGAATGCTCTTACTTATGCCAGTAATTCTGTGATTGTCAGCCCAGTGACCTCTGAATAGGAATTATACACATCTCTACTACCTCAACAACCATCTGTCCTAAACATATCCATCACAAACACTAACTATATTTAGGGATCAACTCTATAAAGATCACAAAAGGGATTAAATAACCCAGCGTTTCAGCAGCAGGTGACTTGACACAGTGATGTAGGGGATCACTTTTGGCCCAGTGCTCCATATTTCATTGCCCCGGACCTTGGAGGTAAAAGCCAATATTGGAGCTGCTCTGAAACTGGTATTTCATCCACGTTTCTGCTCCACTGCCAGAACACAGAATTATAGGACCACAAGGAACGTGGAGAGGTCACAGGGGTTGTACAGACACAGCATCAATCACAGGTGTCATCTGTGATCTGATGTTAACCATTTCCAAGGAGAGAGGCTCCATAACTTCACTCAGGACTTCCCCTGGCAAACCCTCCCTGCAAGGGATGCTTTTCCTCTACCTAACTTCAACTTGCTCCAATCACTTGTAATAGCTCCATGTTTATTCATTTCTTTCTCCTTAACAACAACTCTATGCAACTCGGGGTCTACTGGTACCTTTATTGTAACAAAAATTTCAGTTTTCGAACAAATATTCTGATTTCTTTTGCCCAGAAAAATAGCGAGCTACAGTAATTCATTTTCAGAATTCTAAGGACAATGAAGAACCGTTCAAAGATTGCGGCACTACAAAGGAATGGTGCCTTCCAGTGCCTTGCCTTGCAGGAGGAATACAGAATTCATCTGAGCAAACGCATCTTCAAAAGAAGAAATAAGCCCATAACGTCCTGTTGACTTTTCTGTAGAGGTGGAATTGATTAATTAACTGCATCGAAAGGAATTGGAGTTCCTGCCCGTCTTTCCTCGCCAGTCGTGACTTTTGAGAAGAAGCCAGGCAGGAATAGTCAACACCACACGAATCCTCCCAACCTTTGCACCATTGCTGCTGCCCCCAGCGACCGGTGCTCTGCTGGGGGATGAAACAGCTCTTGGATTCGAGGGTGTAGTTGTGGGGGAGGAGACCTCTGCTCCACCATAGCGTGGAGTCAAAAAAATCTCAGTTCCTGAAGATTGAAGTTCCATCGAAACGACCCAACGAGATTTTGCCAGGAGGTTTTTTATTACACTGCTCACACCTTTCCATACAGATGATAAATAAGATTTTGCCGTGTGAGGCACCTAACCTTACACCCTTGCTCAAAAGCAGACACTGGTTTGAAAAGCGATGTTAGAGCCCATCCTCTTATATTTATTTTTGAAAGAGTGAATTTTAGTTGAAGATACTTCTGTGTGCAGCGCAAGACAAGGAATTGCCCCCAAATAGGGGTTTTATAATTTAGAACTGTTCCACATGGCTGCCCATTCAATACATATAATTCATTATCAAATCCCAGCCCCACTTGCTCACTGCCTTTATCCTTGTACGGGTTGGACTTAATTTGAGATTGTATTTAAATGGTCACGAACAGCATTTAAACATGAATCTATAGAAGTTTGGTTATGCAAAGTTCAATTAATAGTCCACGTCTGTGTAACCTGAAGGCCCAGTTCCATCCCAACACCTGTTCTGTATTTAACAGCAGGTCACAGCCATGAAGGCTGATGTAATACCAGCATAAAACAAAATCCTGTGTGAATATTTGCCCTCCACTGAACTGCTAGCAGATGAACTATTAATCCCATGATGAAATTAATGAGGCACTTCTATGATTTTACAAAAAAAAAAAAAAACCCAAATGGCCTTTCTTTATGTTCATAATTTGCTTTCTTTTACATTTCATTAACAGTGCAGAATTATTATGTGTCTTGACTTGATCTTATCCTACTCAACCCCCAAACAACCTTTTTAACATCTGGACCATTTATTCCCTTAATAGTGAATTTTCCTGAATAAACTTTCCACTAGAGTTTCATAGCTCTCATAGAAATTGCCATATAAACTTGGAGAGCCAACACCAGAGCAAGGTAAAGAATGGATAAAACTAATTTGGTTTCTGGTTACTTTAGTCACTCATTAACTCCCGGACAGGGGAATGATTTAGTCTTGACTCTCTTGTCTTCAGAGATGTAAAGCATCAGAGTAACAGGAACTCAGGCTGAAAACTAGCTAGATTTGCTCAGTGTTCAGAACAATGTGGTGGAAACAAAAGGAATTAAGAGCCTGGAACTGCCTTTGATTGTTATTTTCCAAATAGAGCATGAAAAAATAACACAAAAGAGAAAAATTCACTGGGAAAGATGCAACATTATCAGTTTTGGATCAAAGTCATATGGCTAAAACTAAAGATATTATTTCAAACTCATGGTCAATGAAAAGAGCTCAAACACCCTTTCTGTTGTAGGTACTCTGCTTAGTTTTCTGTTCAGTAAAATTGTACTGGTTCAGCGAGGATTTTCTAATAACCTCATTGAGGGGTTTTGCAAAAGTTACATCAAAGGGGTAACCCGACATCTAAATCAGAAAGATTTTGGAATATGGAAAAAGAAAAGCTTTTTTGACAGCTTCTGTTCTGACAGACAAAAAGAAGTCAAATACCTCATATCACTCATGCCCTGCAGTCTGAAGTTTAAGGCTTAATCTTCAGCCTTCACCCTTCCTTGCTCACACAGCCAGGTGTGCACCAGCAGCTCCCTTTGCATTCAGCCAGGCTCAGCCTGGAGGTTTGGGGTTTAGTGTGTGCACAGCCCGTTCTGGCTCATCCCAGCACAGCAGATGCCAGTGGATCATGGCAGTCAGAACTGGAGTCTTTACAGCAAGTTTTGAACCGTTCCTTTTAATTCTATTTTTAACTTTTTTTTTTTTTAATTCTTTCCACTGCAGATGGGAAGCAATTTGCACTTTTCATCAGACATCCTGGATTACCAGCTGCTTTGGCGCTCATGCCATACCCCAACCCCTCCTGTCCAGCCACACACCCGATCCCAGCACCCACTGAGGCAGTTGTGTGAAATTCGGGTGTTCAGCCTTCCTCTCTCCACTAGAAACCCTCTTTTCTGCTGTAATGGCACCATAATGCATCTAGACTGGGGGAAAACCGTTGGGAAAGTAGAGCTGCAGGGATGCTCAGACATTGCTGCTGCCTTCTTTCGCTTTTCAAGTAGAAGCACTTCCTCTGTAGGGATGCTCAGCCCACTGCAAAATCATCCCAATCCCAAAGTCTCTTTACCAGTCACAGCCAGCTGGCTTAGCTGGGAATGCACAATGCTCCCAGTACTCCTCAAGATCAGGAAAAAAACCCCTTCTTTCCCCCTCAAAAAATACCAAAAAACCAATGAAACCAACCACAAAACCAAAAAAAAACAAAAACAACTCCAAAAAAACACCAAGAAAAGGATGCAGAGTCTTACATAGGAACACAGGAGATAAACTTCTAGTTACAGCCAGAGCTGGCAGAGAGAAATCACAGCTCTAGAGCAGAATGGGAGAGGTGAACACGAGAGTTACTATCTCAGCTACACAAGGTTATAAAAGGCAACTGGCCTTTCCATTCCTTCATAAATAATGCCAACAAATATTTAGTCTTTTTAAAAACTTGGTTGGTGCCCAGCAGGAAAGCAAAAGGCAGCAGCACACAGGTTAAGGTGCTGATTTAGAGCTGATACAGCTGCCCCACTTCAGTGTCTATTGCTGTCCAGCTCGTGCAAACTTCTCAGGCCACGCTGGCCATCATCACACGCGGATAGGAAGATAAACTCTTTATTCCACAAGATGAGCTCTTTATTCTACTCAGCTAACTTAGATTTCAGAGACCAAAATGCAAGGCAGTGAAAGCATTTCCAAAAGAAAGGAAGACATCAAGTATTTGAACTGCAGTGGTCTTGTATCATTGAGAAAGGGGGTTTTTTTTAGGTGATAGAACAATATGACAGCAGCAGAGCCAATCTGAATCTTTGCAGATCTGTAAGTAGGCAGCTATAAATTGCAATATATCCTGACATTCTTTACCAAATACAACATTAAGGTGACAAATTATACTAATACAGTGTGATTTCAAGGTGTATCCACATTTGCAGCACGTGCAAATTTCTCAAATAGAATCCGATGTTTGCTAATATGGTACGATCTAAGTTAATAAGATCAAATTATGTCTGATCATACTACATTAGTAAATGTCACATCAAATTAGTCATTTTCAGAATTATAATGAAGCGCAGAAAGCAACCAAAAATAACTTTTCCAACACAAGTAAGCAGTGCTGAAATTGAAAACCGAACTAAATACCAAGCCCCCAGAGAATGCTTTTTGAATGCAAGATTTGGCAATTTTTCTTCTCAGTCTTATCCCAGAGAGCTCTCATATAAGATGTCAATCATGGTCACAGTAGAGTCTTGTACTAAAGTCACTAATAGGAACTGGAGATAAGGTCATGAACTAGGAAAAGATGGCAAACCCACTGAAAGGCTTTTAGTTCAGGGGTAGTCAACTTTCAGTGGTCCCAAGTAGGAAAATCCATGAAAATCCACTGAGCAGAAATTTTGAAAGAGAAAGCACCTTGAACAGGAAGTTGCTTAAACAGTTGTTAAACTTTCCACATTGGAAGTGTATTATCTGAACTACAGTAATTAGCCAGACTTTGTAAGCTTTTATTTTTCTTCCCTGTTACTGAAACCTGCCAGGTGCACCTGTGGTACAACCCCATTTATTTGCAAACACACAGAGTTTGGTTTCTTGGAACACAGCCAGAAAAACAAACAACTTCTTAGCTCAGGAATCCCAGAGCCTGCCCTCAGCACGTTCCTCAGCCCGAGGTCCCTGGGCATATGCTGGATTCCAGAGCCCCAGTTTCCAGAGTTGTTTTTTCCCCAAGTTCTTCAGCCAGCTTGGAAAGCTTCCTACAGATTTCCTCCCCGTCCCTTCATCTAAAGGCAGAGAATATCTCTTGAAATGCCCACATTAAAGCTGACCTGTCTTGTGGCAAAGGCTACCCAAGTAGGGTGCCCACAGTCTCGAAGCCTACCCTAAGAATAGAAGGCTCAAGTCAGTCCTGTTGAGTCCCAGGGACGTCTCACACACAACTGTTCCCAGAACTTTTACCAGGGATAAAAAACCTGGCAAGTGGCAAAAGCAGAAAAACCAGAAGTTTTAAGCAACATCCAATGGTCCCATATTCACTGGGAACTTGTGGAACATCAGTCTCTCCACAGGCCCCCATCATCTATTTAAGTGTGAGGGTACAAGGAAAAGAGGAAAAAAACCAAAAAACCCACCCCACAACAAAAATCTCCAAATGAACAACCCCTCCAAAACCAACCAAAAAAAACCCATGGAGAAGGAATTTTCTCCCTATGTCAACAGCTAAAGCAGAGTCCAAGATTTCCCCAGGTCACTGTGTCAACTCCAAGACACAACATTTTTGTCCCTTTCGGTGAACTAAAAGACAATGGAAGAGAAAAAATACTTGAGAAATTTCATTTCTATCCTTACTGAGTTGAAATATAACCCATGTAACCACAGCTATCTAAATCTTCTGGTTAAGCCACCTTTATTCCCAGCTGAATAAATTAGTGCCAGCTGCAAGCTCCAAGCCAGAACCATTATTCTGTACAGTGTTATGAAAAGTCATGGCCAAAGTAGTGGTGAACACCTAAGTTATCAGGTCAGGGTTGGGTTTTTCCAAGACTAAAAAGCACACTAAAAGAGATATCCAGTGTTGGAAGGAGGATTTCTAGCTACTTTATCAGAAGGTGGAACATATGTTCAATACTGTGACCTGTAGTGTTAAATATTAATTTTCATTATTTAGTATACACTGGCATATGCTTCAAAGAGCACTTTTTCCCACAATGACTTTACCAGCCCCTGTTGCTCATGACTTTTGTTTATTTGCTTGATATTTGTTTCTTTTTAATCCAAGCCGTCTGCATGAATTTTAACAGAATTATGGGTGTTTACATAAGGCAGTCTGTTCAGGGACAAAGTTGTTGATCCCTAGAGAAAGCATTGTTCCTATCCTGTCTCTATTTTAGCAGATTAGACCTATCATCAAAATACACTCACTAGCACACAAGCTTTACATGTGTTTTGGTTTGAATGGAATAGTCATAATAGAGCAGCCTTTTGTTATTAGTAATTACAAATACTTCTGTTGGATTCTGGTATGTCAGTGGACTAGGAACCCTTTGTTGTCTTTAAACTAATGTCTACATTATTCTGCATTTTCTTTTTCTAATCCTTCCTCTATCCTAAAGGATTTTAGCAACGTTTTACTGTCATTCTGTTATGAAACTTGTTTTCCCTTGGGCATGTGGCAATTTCATTAGGTACCTGAGGATTGTGTAAATATCAAATAACATAAGCTAAGCCAAAGTAAAAAAAACAAAAAACAAAAACCCAACATTTCTACTTAGCTCAAGACAAAAATAAAAGCACATGGGAGGAGGAGGGGAAAGAAGGAGAAAATAAAGGAAGCATTATTTTCTGCATTGTGTTTAACTCCTTGCTGGCTATTTTGCAGTGGGTCTCAGAGGACGATGTGCAGTAGCAGCAGCAGCCAGGCAGCTCAGTCCTGTGGTGGTTCCCGAGCCCTCCTCCAGCCCAGGAGCAGTCCCTGGCCGCTGACTCTGCTCTAGAACTGGCAACAAGGAGCGTAACTTTCAGGGGAAAACCGCTATTTTGGTATGGAAACAAACTATACCCTACAGTGATGTCTTTAACCCAGCCTGCTCTACCTTTCTCGCCCCCTCCTCTCAAAAACCTTCCTTGGGGCTCAACTTGGCTTTAAAGGAGAGTATTTCAGAAAGTCAGCTGAAATTGCTCTGGACTGGACCTGATGACCCAGAAGACTCTCTAGGATCTTTTTCCAGGGTAATCATCTCAGCTACTCCCAAGAAAAAACACACCAGAGTTGCACGTGACACACTGTGCTATAAACCTCTCTCTGATCAAATCAGGCCACCTTGGACAGCAGAGCCACTTTGATGGGACAGGGAGACTGCTCACCATTTCAGCAGGACAGATAACTCTCCTGCTCATTATATTGCATCAAACAAGGGGTTCCTTCTCCTTGGGACCTGTTAACCACGTGCTTGAGCGTTTCCCGAAAAATTATTTGGTCCCTCACGAATACGACTGCTTGAGTGTTGTCCTACTGACCACTAAGCCACTCCTGTTACAAAGTGGTTCACGTTTGAATTAGTCACTCAGAAACCTGAGAGCTTGGATGTGCAGTGCTTGCACTTCCCAGCGAAGCGATCTGAACCTAGCTACCATCCTCTAGAAAAGGGTATAAATTCAGGAGCAGGCTCGAGCCGTTCTGTGGGATGTCACCGTGCAAGCAGAAGTTTGCACGTACGTAGGAGTTCAGCTAATTAAGCACAGCTCAGTGACACCAGCACAGTGAGCAGCACTGCAAAGCTGGCAGCAAGAAGTGGCTTGGCAGAGGAGCCATGTGTGCTAACGCTGCACGAACAGCATTTTAATCAAAGCCACGTTCCCACAAGTCACAAGCTCCAGTCTCTTGGCTTTGGCTTAAATCTTGGGGTCATTTTCTCGTTACACCCAAACCCGTCTCTTAGGATATAATGCTGCTGTGATTTTACAGACACACACCCTGGAGAAAAGTAACATTAGTAAACAGCAACATCAATAAAACAAGCTTTTCATACATGAATTTGTGCCCACAATGCACAGATAGCACCACACTGGCCTTTGCTGGGCACAGAAAGATGGGACATAAACTGGTCGGGGAGTGTGTCAGTACAACAGCTCTGAGAGATCAAAAAGGAGACTTTGAAGATGAAAATGGCTTACATAAAATTGGCTGAAAATTAATTAGTGCCAAATAAACTAAATATTTTCTAATTTTTTAAAATAGGGTGAAAAGACAGCAGTAACAGTATTTCTTTGTGTTTAAGGAGTCCAATTTTCAAAGCAAAAGGGATTTAATTGCTCAATGCTTGTTATCCCTAACTGAGTACTGGGCAAGTCCTTGAATTGCCTTTGCTAATTGCACTTTAAGACTTAGGAGTAGAAATAAGATTTCTCCTCTTGTTTATAAAAATGAGTCATGTTTATGAGCAAGAAAATGAAAACAGGTCTTTGTTCATGGCAGGAGAGTTCAGATATATTTGAAGAGAGGAAACATGCCAAACCTTTGCTTTTAATTCCTCCAGGGTTATCCACCCTTGGTGCTTGTCCTGCCTAACCTTTCTGAGAAGAAAATCCCCTCTAAAGTTATTTTCACCCCCTTGGACACGAGAGGTGTCTGCCTGCAGATAGACACCAAGGAACACAGCAGCACTCAGGGACCAGCTGGGCTTACTGAAGCTCCCAGGGAACTGCAGAGTTTTCTTCCCTGTGAGCACAGTTAAAGCTCTGCACTGGCCTGTGTGTCCTGACCAGCCTGGGCAGACACTGTGAAACCTCAGCTTTATTATCTTCAGCGCTACTGAACAATCGATTCCAGTCTCATCTACTGCCCTTGAATTAAGGGATGCAACAGCACTTTCATCTTGGCTGCCTAATGAGCAGCCCTCAGCGACCTTCATGAACCGAGGCTGGCCGAGTGTATAATTCTTTGTCTGAGCACATTACACAAGCCAACAGGACAGAGCAGACCTGTTCTACTGCTGCCCTGATGGTTCCAGGATCCCAAGCAGCACCCCAGTGCTTGCTGGATGATAAGCTGTTGATTTTAAAACTCTGCAGCCACTAAAGCATCTTTCCATTTTAGCATTGGATGAAATGCAAGGCAAGGGTGGTCTTGGAATTAAAAGGCCATGCAAAGCCCAATTATCCTTCTATTTCTTTGGCAAGGCTAATCCACAGCTGGCCTGTGCCTACAGCACACCAGACAGACACACACGAGGCTCAGCCCATTCCTTGGGCATCTGCCCCACGGTGTGATTAAACAGACACATCCAGCATCTGTTTCCTTCTGTAGAGCTGTTCTGCACAGGGCAAGGGATCTCCCTATTTCCCTCTTACATGTGTGCATCAACAATTAATGAGCTCTGTACAGTCAATTGCTCCTTCCAAGAGACAGAAAACCCAAGATCACTCACTCTTCATCCACACCGTGCAGTGTTTTCAAGGCAGAGACCAGATCTGGCCAGAGCAGTCAAACTAAAACCCTTCTCCCAGCAATTCTGAGGATTTATCCATACCTTACACAAAGCTCTGTGATTCCAGGATACTGTTGAAAATCTGCTCTCTGCTTGCAGGAACAAACAGCCAGGTGACATCAGCCTCCTTCTCTGCAGGACAGATAAAGCATGGAAGGGTTGCAGCGGATTCCCACTACCAGGATTGAGTCTGCTCTGGGGAAAGCAACTCTGTGCTTAAAGGTTTAGATACCAACAGGGACCACTTGCTCAAATACAGAAGTCTGGGGACATTTTCGTAGAAATCTTTCTAGTAAGATATCTTAACTTATCTCAGATCTATTGTGCTGTTTCATCAGTATTTGTTTCTTTCCCTCCTATTCCCTTCTTTGGTTTAATCTCCCGAGACATCTTCTCCCCATCTGATATTTTTCTTCCATGGAAAAGGCACAGACAGAGTAAGAAAACAGCTTCACAGAATCAGCATCCAAATAGTACCCCACCCTCAAAAAAAAAATCCTAGGTTTAGGGCACTGCAGAAAAGCCAACTTCCAAAAAACTCTGCTATTCAACCCAACAACAACCACCTCCATAAGAGAAAAATAAATAGGAGAGGAAGAAAGCACAATTTTCACCCTACCCCAAACCTGCACAAACTCCAACCTCCACACAGACTGAATGCAGTCAAGCAAGTTTGCTGGAGCAGATTAATTTATATGTGAGGGAATCCCTTCACTGAGGACAGCTGTCCCTGCCCTGGCACCCCAAGCACTCAGGACACGCAGCTGAGCCCTCCCTTCTGCTAAAGAGCAGCACTTAACCCTTCCCCTGCCAACCCCAGATGAAGGCTACAGAGCAGACAGAAGGGGAATGTGACTGAAGGCTCTCAATGAAACCTTGTGCAGGTGATAACTATCAACTTTACAGCTGAAACAAATTCATTTTCCAACCAGAAACAGTTGCTGGACTTTGCTCCTCCCCTGCACCGTGACCACACCACATGCCATTCTGGTTTCCCCTTTTAATTTCTAATTTCTTCTTTTCTGGGGTGTCATCACCTGGCAATAAAACAGTCTCCAGAGGTTCCTGAACGACTCTGAGCTCAGTGCATCTGCACCACACAGGACAGAGAGAGCAGATGGTGATTTTGCATTAGTGTGATAGTTGAAATTACAGAGACACTTTAAGGACAATAACTTTAAGTCCCAAAGGTCCCCAGATTTGGTTCACCCCACAGGGAGGAGCAGGGGTTTGTGAATTGGGTTGCTTGGGTAACTTTAGAAGTGTTACTCCACGTGCCAGAGGAAAACATCACCCTAACAGCAGGAGTATTGCCAGTAATCACAGAAACCAGGCGGTACAGGAAGAGGGGGTAGGTACAGATGTGGAATGGACCATGCTCTTTGCTCAGATTAATATGCAGGCTGGAAGATGGAAAGGAGATTTGTCCATAAAGGTGTGTTCTCCATCTTCTGGGAAAGCATTTTGCTCCCTCAGCCTCAATATTTCCCACACACATGTTCACTTCTAAGCCTCCTGGCCTGAATCTCCTTTGAGAACCACGTCTCATTCTGCACCACACCCCTGGCCCTGGGAGGAATTCACTGGTGTGCAGTGGTTTTACTGAAAGGACAAAGAGGCCCATGTGGAATTACAGAAGAAGGATACTGTAAGAAAAACATCCTTACAAAAAACGTGGGGCCCAGCCTGCTGCTCACTGCAGCCTCTGTGAATCAGGGGCTGCTTGGTGAACTGGCAGAGTTCAATGGACAGTCAGAGCAGAGAAGAAATCAGACATTTTAGCCTCAAAAACCAGTGTGTGCTTGTGGATTTATCCAAAGGCATTAAGGAGGGGGTCTAGTGCCCCATCAGTGCCACCAGCTGCCACACACTCACTTCGTGTGGCCTCAGGACTCCTTCACTCTCCCACCAAGACAGAGCTGCTCCTGCCATTAGCACACTCCAGATCTGAGCTTGGACTCTGCTGTGCCCTGCAAGCTCCTGCAAGCCATCTGACAAGGGTTTATGTCATCATACACAATTAATCCACAGCCTTCTCCCTTTGGACTGGGAAGAAGAAGCTCCAACTCAGCACACACCCTCCCTGGGCTGCAGCTTTTACCCTACATCTGCATCTGCTCACTAAGGAAGCCAAGCGCTGTAAATATATTTTAAAAAACACCAAGACTTGTAAACGCTGCAAGAAATGATTACTGTCTCTCAGTGATCCAGAAGAAAGATGTCCTTTCATAAATGTGAACCATCTGACCCATCAAAAAAAGAAAAAAATAAAAGAAGAAACGAGGGCAAGAACCTGCTGTTGCTTAGAGCTGGCTTGATCCTGACTGTGCTACAGAGACCTGGCCCATCAGGGTCGTGTTGAGGGTCACGGCCTGCTGACCCCACTTAGAGATGTAAGACATGGATGATCCCTTCAATTTTCAAAAGCTGGAATTGCATGAGTTTAAATACTGTAGACAGGTGGGTGACAATCCTAGAGACTCCCTGACATGTGACTGCGTGAGAATGATTACTTTAATTAATATCTGGGTCATTATAGGGATCAATTCTGGTGTTGTGGCCCATTAAGCAATTTGGTTTGTCCCAAAGCACTTGGTCATTATTAGCTCAGAGCCAATAAGCCACATCACACAACCATAATCAATAGATGAAAAAGAATTTTGAAGGAAAAGAAAGAAAAAGCATGGATTTTGATCTTGCTTAGATCAATAATCTCCCAGAAATTGGTGGAATTCCCTGATGTAAAATCAATGTGAGCAAGTTCAAAATTGAGTTGTTTTGCTTTGTCAAGAAGATAAAATAGAGAGCTTGGGCTATGCCTTTAAAGAGAGACATTTATAGATTAGATTTTATTTGCAATATCTTCCTCTCCAGAGATTTTCTCCCCATTTATAACCTTGATATAACTGTGTTTGGAGCAGGGAGAGGGAGGCAGAGAATAGAGGGATTTTGCACATCTGCCTGAAAGGAACCTTTGATAGCACTTCAGGCCACTCATCATTCACAAACATATTTATCCTCTGTCCTCACCTAAGACAGGGAAACTGATGGTCCATTTAGACCCAGTGTTTTCATCGGGACACACCACTGAAGGTGTCTGACCTTTATTCCCCATGGTTTCAGCATTAACCACGTGTAGCCTGGCCCAAATATCACCCATGGGGATGTGAATACCTTCAAGTGGGCAGCCCCATTGCCCCATGCATTTTGTGCAATCATCAGTGCAAGGGCACTTCCGAGTGCCATTAGCATCACACTGTCCCACTCTGGGCTGTAACACTCCCCAGGGACAAATCCCAGCGTGACAGAGCTGCTGCCAGACTTCAGGGACCCCTTGAGAGAAAAGCTGTTTAAGGATATCTAGATGGATCAAATCCATAAAGCAGGCATTTCCGAATCACAGGCTCACATATGTACATAGATAAAACAAGCTTTTTGTGCTAGTGATCCTTTGAAAGAGTTCCAAGATGGTTTTCGATTACTCAGTGGCAAATATTGAAGCACATTTCACACAGGACTCCAAAACGTGTGTAAAAACACACACAGCAGGTAAATGCATGATCTGCTCAGGCTGTGCACAGGCAGAAAGGGATTCCCTCACACCTGCAAGTTGGTGAGTTATAGAAACCTCTTCTTTCAAGTCCAAGCACAACAGAGGACTGGAGAAATCAGGTTTCACCCCCAGAGTTTGAACCTGTGTTTGTCCACTCATCCAAGGGAGGCGTGAGCGACTCCTTTGGTCTCACACTCGTGAACGCCATAAAACCCCTGAATGTCATCAAGTGGTGCTGCACACGCTGATGTCACCATCTGCCACTGCTTGAAATTTCACAGGAAGCTTCTGGGGAAAAAATAAGCTGTTGTGCTGACTACAGGCTCGGGGAGCACGGTGTGCTGCTGAGCCCCTGTGTCTGTGCAGCAGTCGGAGCCTGGGATCTTCAGAGGGCATGGGCAGGGGTTGCTGGGGGGTTACCCTCAGCATGAACCTCTGGGCACTCGATTATTTGACAGTAATTGCCTGTTTCTAGCTGCTACAGCGTTTCCTGCATGCAAGAAACCTCACTTCTTAACGGAGGCTTTGCTCATTTGCTGGGTAGCTGGGAAGGAGCAGCTCTTAGGGGCACTCAAAGAGCTGCAGCTTCAACGCTTCATTCCCCCTGCAGTGACTTGTTAAACTCCTCCTTGTTCTGCGAGAAAGTTACGGCTCCGACAGAATTTGTCATCGCTGATAACTGCTAATGGTGCTCCTCCGAGTCTCTCTGAAAATCCCTGCCAAAAAAAGCCATCTCCTTTGGCTATCAACTACTCCGTGTATCCACAATGTAAGCCCAGAAGATGAAAACACTAAAAAAGGTGGGTTTTTTGGTTTTCATGGTTTTTTTTTTTGGGTTTTTTTTTTTTTCTGTAAAATATTACATCTGCGCCTGCAGCCGTTCACTTTAGAAGCCCTCAGAAGCCCCAAGTGTTCACTAACAGCACAAGCCAAATGCTCAGCAAGAGAGTTGACAGTGTGACTCTGAACCCACCTCTTCAGCTAAATCTTGGCTTAGAGGGGAAAAATGTGATAGCTTCGAGAAGATGCAGATAGAAACTTCACACCCATCCTGCCCACCCAGCTGAATATGTGCCCCTGTCCCTGTTTCAACTCTTCTCCTGTTAATGGTTGCTTTTTAATGAATGCTGACTGTTAGGATGGGAAGCACTGTCAGCATGGAATAAAGGGCATGATTAAGAGCACAGATTTGTTTCCAAATTATCTGTAAAAAACACTGTAAAAAACCATCATTACAAACCCCCAAGGGCTTCGGGCAATTCAATTTCCAACACCATTTACAGGCTGTTTTGCTACAGCTACCCAGAGGATGACAGAGACAAGCTGTGATGGCAAATTCTGCTCTGTGGACACTCGGGTGGGATTCTTTTCCTCCACCTTCCCCATCTGAGGAGGGTGAGATTATCGTAGTCAAGGGTGAAACAGAAAGGTGGAGCGAGTCCTGCTTTGAAGGAGGAAACAAAGTTCAGGCCTGGGCGCATTCAGGACTTTTTCTGAGATATTTCAAAGTGCCAAGCAACGCATGAAACCAAACTCCGCCACGAAGCAGAGCAGCAGCTCTGTGGCCTTGCAGGTACATCTATGACTGATGTAACACACACCTGCTCTTCCCAGTAGTGCTGTGAATCAGTATTGTGTGCATTTAAATGTTTTGCTTGTTGTCCTTCCCTCCAAGAGAATAACTGTGGCCTTACCTTCTCTCATTCATTAAACCAAACCTCGTTCTCCACAGTGAAGAGCATTCCCCACTGGATACACTCGCTCTTGTGCTGAGACCTTGTCAGCTCACTTACAGCCTAAAGCAAAATTTTCTGGCTGGGTTTATGAGCTTTTCTATACAAAGGGATTATAATGGAAACTGCAATTTTTCCACTACTCTGAGAACCTGCTTACCCCTGTGATGGCACTCTCAGTACCCACCAGCCTCTCCCACGTGCCCTGGGGCAGTGTGAAGTGACCACTTCCCTGTCTGACAGCCAAACCTCATGACTCAGTACAACTGGGTGCTATGCTGCTCCACTGATTTGTTTTTATAGAAGAATAATTAATTCACAGTGACTGACATTGTTTTATTTCCAGCCCGTCACTGACATCTTGCCTGAGTTACATCATATCCCTCAAATTGCCTATCTTTTTTGGCTGCTAGTGCTTTTTATTCCCTCTTCTTTAGTATGATACTCATTATAATCTGCTCTCTTATACTAAGGCCAAGACTCCTGCTGTGTTTCCAGGTAATGTATTCTTTTACTGAGTGATTCATTGGGGAGGAGAGAGGAAAGAGAGAAGGAAAAGCCTTGAGATGAAAAATATCCAAGTTTCATGAATTCTGAGTCTCTGAAACAGTTCCAAAATTCCTTGGTGTTCTGGAGGCCGTTCCCTGCACGATGAAAGCACTGAGCTTTTGTATTGTTTGCTTTATTTTGCAATATTTTATGATTCTCATATATTCTGAATTGTGTTGATTTGTGACTAGTTTCTCATCATTACCCCAGGAGGAAATTTCTCTGGAAACACAAGCAAGAAACAACGCCCTGAAGTGAGACAGAGCAAATGAGCAGCTGCCATCAGACGATGGATTCCCTTATTTACCTCGTCCTTGCAGAATGCTGCAGCATCTGACCACCTCCAAAAATGATAAGGGGAAAACAAAAACATCCTTCTCCCCCTCCTTCCCCTTGCCCTCCTGCAGGCTACTACACAGTGAGGAAGAGCCACAGTCTTCCCCAGCTGGGGAAGTGGGTTCTGTGTTTACAGAGGTCGCCATGAATGCAAAACATGTCAGCTCAGTTCCATCCTCCAACACACACTTTCTGGAAAAAAACCTGCCTGTTACAGAGCATTCAAAGTCCCTTGATTTGTGGTGAAACCAATAAAAATTATATATTTAAATCTTGTTAGGGAACTAGGCTCCAGTGTCTCTCTGTCTCAGATGCAGTCTGTGCAATGAGGATATTAGCATCTCCCCAGCTCCCAGGCAGTAATTGATCCACGTAGATATAGAAACACTCAGATTCTGAGGCCATGGGAGCTGTTGAAATATCTAAGAATGATGACTCCATCTCCTTGCTCTGCGGTTATTCTTGATTTACAGAAAAATAAATGAGACCAATTTCTCACCATTCATATTTGAGAGCACCTCCACAAAAACAGTGATTTCGTTGAGCACTAGAATTCAGGGACCTAATTTCCTGTGGATTTGCATCTGTATGCTGGGAGTCCCTCTGGATCCTCTAATAAGGACTGAATTCATGATACAGCCATTCTCTTAACTGGGCACTAATAGGATTTCTCCTCTTTACCCAGACGCCTGCATTCATGAAATTTGTTGAGCTTATTCTCCCTACCTGTCTGTCTAAGCAGCCACCAAGGCTCATTTCCACTAAGAAACTGCCTTCACTAATTTAAAACATTCATATCCTCAGCTGCTCTAGCAGAAAGGGTATAAAGCCTAATACAATTAGTTTCAAGCCAGCTTTACTCACATTGGAAAAAAAATTACACTGCTTTCAGTTCTGATCTCCCAAAGGGCTTTCATCATTTCAAATTCTCTTTGTATATCCCTGGAAGTACACTGACACCAAATCAGCATAAGTTAAGTGAGAATCAGTTAATGGAAATTTAATCTAGATCATTTAAATTTTGTTTATCGAAATCTTGGCTTCACTCCAGCAGAAGGAGTAGATGCTGAGTGTTCTCCCTACAGCTGGTAGAACTGCTCCCCACGTGCTCATGGGACTAAAGCAAATCTGCTTTTGTCCATATTTGGGGAAAGTGAGTAAAAGCCTGGTGTCAACCCCGTGGTTGAATTCACAGGGCAAAAATTCCACCTTGACTTTGGAGCAAGAAAGAATGATTCCACCAGCTTAGAGGGCCCTTTTCATGACCCACATCGTTCCACAAAGGAAAATAAAACCAGCAAAAGCTAATTTTCACAGAATTGGCTTGACTGAGTTTATAAAGGCTTTTAATAAAGAAGCACCAACTTCCAAACCTATTTACAAGCCCACTCCTGAACAACAAGTTTCTGATGCACTCTGCATTTTTTACCCATTCTTTTGCTTCAAAAGCAAATGGGGCTTTTTTTGGAGTATATATGGAGTGCGTCTTTTGGACAGATTTCACATTAGGTGTCATTTTATGAAGCTGAGTTTCTTATTCTTGGCTACTCACACTGAAGCTGCCGTTCTTATGAGCACATTTTAATGCAGCAATTTATATTCAGAACAAAGAACTTATGGTTATCCCATAATCAGAAATCCTTATGAGCTCAATTTTTTACTGTTTCCATCGTGTGGGAATATGGCTTCCATAGAAAAATGAAACGAAGTTTTCCTTTCTTTTCATTTTTTTTTTCCCTCTTATTTTTTTCCTCATGCAATTTATTTTTGGAATAGCAAATCTTTGTGTTTCGGGCTGTGGGTTTTTCTTTTTAAACCAACAAGCATTTGTTGTGTATTATAAGTCAGAAGGGAACATGCCTTTTCCCACAAATGTGTTAACCTGCTGGCCAGATGTGTACTTTGGCACACTGAGTGCTGCTTCTCTCATGTAAAGACCCACAGATCAGACACATTGGGTCTGATCCCTGTTATCTAGTAGGGCAAAAATCTTACAGTATCAACAAGTACCAGATAAGGGTTCCTTTCCTCTATGCTTTTTTTCAAAGCATTGAGAAAACCCTTTAGGCTCTAAATGATTTATGAGAAAGCATTGAAGTGCCTATTAAAGATGCTCAAGTAGGGAAATTTTCTCTAGTGTGAGGTAGCCAGAAAAGAATAATCTGATTCTTCTCACCAATACTCAGAGATCTGCTAGTTACTCACAAGGAAATGACATATCAGTGTTATTCCATTTGCCAGAATATATTTGTGTTTATCAAGGCAGCATGAGCCTGTAACTCCCAAGGCAAATTTTTTTTTCCAATTAAAACTGCAAAAAAGGCACCATCTCCCCCGCCTTCAGAAATTGTATTTTCTTTAGAAAAAGCCTCTTGATGGAAAATTCCAACTCAGCTCTTCTTAGCTCATGGGAGCAGAAAGAGCAGCGTGAATTCTGTCACGGTGGGTGACAACATCCCTCGAGGGCAGAGCCTCTTTCTGCGGCATCTCTTGCACAGGGCTGCACCAACCCCTGGGGACTGCACACCAGCAGACAGCCCCATGTGTGTCATCTCTCTGCAGAATCAAGGCCTCACCTGGTATTTCTGAGTTTTCATTTACACAAGCATCTGTGAAAGAACACGATCTAAGCATTTTGCTCCATTTAGGCCCGTAACCTCAACGGAGGAAAGAGGAGCAGAGAGAATTTATGCCAAGATGGAAAGGAGGTGGTTTTACAAACGTCTCTGTCCATCAGCTTAAATGTGTCTTTTTGTTGCCTTCTATACTCTAATTCCTTTGCACAGGAATCTCCTTAGGCAGTACCTTCAGATTTTAAGTATTTGGGTGTAGTGAGCACTCTGAATTTTTACTGGGTGTTCCACCTCTTTCCTGGATTCCTGCCATGGCTTTGCAAGTGGAAAGAGATGAGAATGGACCTGGGAGTCAATCCAGATGCATATTTGACATTAGATAATGCAGGAGAGATTTCGCCCTGAGCCTATACTCCTCACCGACTCTGCTCAGGAAAAAGAGTATTTGCTGCATCTACGGGGAGAAAATACAGAAAGCTGGAGGGCAGAGGAAGATTCCTGAACCCCACCCATAACCCATTTTTGGAGACATAGCACTCCAGCTCTTAAAAAAAACCCCAAAGTACTCAAAGGTATCAAAGATCCTCAGGTCTATTTTGCAGAGTATGTTTGCTTTGGCTGCTTTCAAATCCCAGGGCTCGCTTTCCTCGCTGTGTCTCACTCTCTTAATCCTTCAGTCACTTAAACTGAGACAGAGTTTGCAAGAAGCTTCTTGAATGATGCCACCTAGAAAAATCCACATGCTGCCTTGAAGCAGTTCATTGGGAATTTCGCCATCACTGATAGCAGAAATAGACACTCACAGCATTCAATCCAAGCATGCAGGAGAGAGCAATGGATGCTGAGTATTTGTATTTATGAGGAAATGAAAATGGAGAAAAGCTGGGCTTTTGGCTTCTGTCCACTACTTTCTTTCACCCTAAATGTCTGCCCAGGCTTTGCTGTACCTCTGCATATTGTGTTACCCTGGACTTGCAGAGCTCTGTTTTCAGTATTAACCTACAGAGGAATTATTGGAAGGCTCTGGTGTGCTGTGTATCACATAAACCCTCACAGGGTACCATGGCAATAGGCTGGACACCAGCACTCATTTTTAAATGCTCTGGGGAATGGACTAGTACCTTCACAGAGACTAAATAAGTTGTCCCAAACAAAGTTACTTAGAGCTCAACATAATTACATTTTTCCCTGCAGAGGTGGCAGCAAGAGACTAAACTGTATTCTCAGCTTGACATTCAGTAACATCCACTTTTCTGCAAAAAATAAAATCAACTTCAATGTTTATCCTCATTTAGGATTACAAAAGATGTTCAGGGTCCTGTGCAAGATGATTAATGTCTTCAGCTGCCCGTGAGGCAAAGGGGAGTTGGAGATGCTCAGGTTCTCACTTTAGTTAAATGGATTTGTGCCTGGACACGGCCTCTGGGCTGTAATATCCATTCCTGTGGGACACCAGTGGCTGAGATTGCTGTGTAATTAAGGAAAAGCTCCTGAAAAGAGCCAGACTGCACCAGAACAGCATAGCAGGAGTACCCGTTTCCAGCAATGCTCATCAAAAGATGCTCAGCAAAAAGCTGAAAAATGAGGATCTGTGCAGACCCACCCTTCTCAGATACACATGTACTGCCATCCAGAGCTCTGCTTCTGCTTCGGGAAGGGGATGCTGTTCCCTCAGATTTCCAGCCATGGGACAATGGCATCTCCCCACAGACAAAGCATAACACTGACCTTTGTTAGAGCTGTCCCTCTAACCTGCACTGCCATTTGGACCTTGTCCCACACACTCTGAAACCTGGCCCTAGCACCAGCAGCACCGACAAATAGCATTTTCAGCTTTCCAAGAGAAAGGGAATGAAGGACAAAAATGTCCCTTCATCTTTCTTTTGCATGCTGGGCCTTACTGCAGATTTATTAATGTCTGGGCGAAATCATCAGCATTCTTTAAAAAGTCGAACTCTCCAGCCAAAACTAAAATTAATTTGATAAATTCTCCTTGAGTCTCAGTTATTAGGTGAGTGCAGAAAATGTTCATAAACATGAAGGACCTTGACATTGCATTCTGAAAATTGCCCTCATAATAAATTAAAGACTACTAATATAATTTCTCATTGCACATTTTGCCCTGCTCCTTCTACCAAAGAAGGTTTTTGTATATATTTCAAGCTCCCTCACTTTGCCACAGTTGCAAGAACTTTTATGTGGCTGAGCTGTGTATTTTGAAATCTTATCTTTGCCAAATAGTTCTAACAGCAAATGTGAAATAACAACGTGAGCAGTACTGCTCAGCATCACTTCAAGACATCACAGTGTGCTACAGTTTGGTTCAGATGTTCACAAAGATATTCTAATTAAAAATCCCAGTGGATCTGCTTTCTAAGGAAACTACCATTTACATGGTAATGTTTTATGTCTCAGCAAGAAATTGCAAATAGGCACTGAAAAGAGAAAGAAAGAAAAAATGCCAGTGCTGCAAGGACATTTATATATGAAAACTGGGTCAGAAATAATTTACAAAGATTACAACTATTACAAACACTGTGTTTTCAGCTGGAAAATTGGGTTTATCAAACTGCTTTTTAATTTTGATGATCTGATCGGAAAACTGACATTGTGACCTGGGAACGACATCCTTCAGTCCTTCCATTTCCATGCAAATGAGAAGACAATTTAGCACCATGAGAGTGATGAGAGTTTGTCTTAACAAGAAATGGAAGCTGTGGTCCAACATGAGACAGATCCGAGGGGGGAAAGCAGCATCTTGCTGGGCACAGGTAGGAGATGTTGTCACTGATGTCATCCTGAGAGAGATTTTCCTGAATTTAAAACTGCAGAACCAAAGTGTACTGTGTAGCCACAGGCATTTTACTAGATTATGCCAAAATCCCTGTAAGTAGCATTTATTTTTTTTTTGTCTCTCTGTCTTTATATTATCCGTGGTGATAGCATCCATATGTCTCAATTGTAAGATAATTTTACACACATTATTTTGTCTTTTTTGTAAGTACTTGCATTCTCTCATTGTGCTGTTTCTTTTCTATCAGTCACACGGGCTCTGTCTCACTGTTGATCACACTTCCACTGCTTGTAAAATTGTACAACATTTTCACACACAGGGTGAAAGTGATAAAATGCCCTTTTTGCTGGTGTGGAGCACATTAATTCAAGACTTTTTTTTTTTCAGATTTTAACAGCTAATAAATATCCATTTTTCTTTAGAGGAACTAAACATTTTGCTTTCTCTGACAGAGTGCTGAGGCTCAGTGCCACCCTTAATTACCACAAACCATCTGAGAACTACTGACTTAGGTGGAGCTACACCATTCTAACGACAGAAGACCTGCTCTCTGATGTGCTGTAAAAATCAAACTTTCCTAGAAATGCAGTACAAAGAACTTAAAAGCTAAACAGAGAAAATGTGATCTTTCACTGCCTTTTTTACTGCACAGGCCATGCACAGGGCTCCAAACATCATGGTGATCCTCAGTCTTCACGTGGCTGACTTAGCAGCTGACAAAGACTCCAGGGAAAAGGCTTAAACTTTCAACTTGGACAGCTATCGTTTGGTTCCACTACATTTTCAATATTTTTTCCACAGTGAGGGCTCATATTATGATGCTTTTGTCTTGTGGCATTTTAGCACAACCACTCTAAAACAAAATTGCAAAACCAATAGAGACAGAAGTTCAACTTACATATATATATGTATATGAGAAAATTATTCTGTCTCCAGGCTCTGCAATCTTCAAAGGGCCTGAATTAGTTTAGTTCAAGTGGCCAGAAATACCTTCCCAGGCACACAGAGAGTCTCTACAACAGTGGGTGAAGCCTTGGGCGATGGCAGAAGCGGATTGGGACAAAAGTTGTTAAAACCACCTCTGTGCTGGTGCTCTCACTGGGATTCCCCAGCCAGCTGTGCTGGATGAGACCCCAAACCCCTCATCTCCTTTGCTCCAGCAGTTCTTTCAAAACAAGAAGGGAGGAGGGTGAAGCAAGCCATGGGAAAGCACAAGGGAAAAAATAAAAAATAAACCGGACTATAACTGCTTAGTAAACATAATTTTTTCTCACCCTGGGAAAACCCTGTTTTTCTGAATGTATTCTACATCATAATGGCACATGGAACAAATTAACTTGCAGCCATGACCTAGATTAGGATCAGAAAAAGACTGTTCTGAAACAAAGTCGTGAGTTGATGTTGTCAAAATACTGAGCTGTTGTTTTCTTACAGCCTTTAGGATGATCCCCTGCAGCAAAAGGCTTCAATGTATTCAACGGCAAAGCACGTCTCTTAATAGCTTTCAACCATTTTAAGTCCTCAAATCCCTGGGAAGCATGGCTATCCCTCAGTCATTAGCCTCATTTGATCTAAGGACAAGCACAAACAAGAGCAAAAACCAGGAACTGCAGGAGTGGAAACAACATTTCCCAGAAACATTCAGTAGGTGCAAAATATTTGGAGTCTCCAGCACAACCACATCAAACCAGTGAGATGTATATGCACTTGGCACACCCGTAGCAGCTTTGAAATCGCTTTAGCCCTTTTGGATCATATCCAGAGTGGGGGAAAGCCAGCAGAGCCTACTCTTCTGCAGAAGAGGCAAAGCGAGGTTTGTTTGTTCAAGCAGCCTGTGCTCATCGTGAGCGAAGCACACAGAATTTGCTGGCAGAAGGGCCGGATCCTGGCTTTGGAGCCATAGTTTTTGTGACTTAAAGAAGGCAGAGATGGGTTTCAATCAGGGCATTGAGTTCCAAGCCCACAAGCAAGCACAGAATCCTCCCCTTCCCTCTGGCAGGTTTTAGTCTCTCTATTTTCAGAGGTCTGGCTCCTGCCTTTGCTCACATTCCCCGTGTCCCAAACTCAGGCCACACCCTGCGTGTGGAAACGAGCCCCTTGTGAAAGGCTCTGCAGAGCTCTCCCCCGACAAAAAGCTCCAGTGTGCTCTCCCTGTCACTCCACTCTCCGGGGCTCTGGAAGCACAGACTGACCCATAAGCAACCCTTGCCAGTGAACTTAAATTACCAAGTTGCAATTAGGAGTCTGCAGCTGATGACGCGTGACACAGGGAAGTACGACAAGATGTGACAAGACTGACAAGGCTGAAGGAGTGCCACAAAATGTCACCAGACGTTATCAACCACTGTGGGGCCTGGAGCTCTCCTGGGGAAGGCTGCCAAGGAGGCACGAGAGCACCACGGCTGCAACTCGGTGGCAAGCGGCCTCAGACAGCGTAAGAGACCCCGAGCTGTCGCGCATAAATCTCTGAAGGGTGGTGGAAAACAGCTCATGAAAGCAAGGGAAGCAGCAGGGAGAGAACTCTGGAGGCAAACGTTGGAGCATCACCGAACCATATGCAACCCTACAAAGATAATGGCCCTAAATTACCCCTCACTAGCCTTGGGTCATTAAGAATTTGATAGAGCTCTACTGGTGGCACTGGAAGCCTGCTCAGGGAGACAAGTGGACTCCGGATCAGGCCCTAGGATTGGAAAATATATTAGGTCATAAAGTACTGTTCCGTATTTTATAAGGGAACAGCTATCAATGTCTGCTCCACCCGGAGAATATACAAAAACCAGCTGGAAGCACAAACAGCTGTGCATATCCCAGCCTCTCTTCAGCTGCAGCTTCTCTCAGATGCTCCTAAACTCATGTTAGAAAGACATTTGCACATCTCCCTATCTCTAAAAGGACTCTTAAACCACTGTGAAAACAATTATGTTTGGTGACATCTGTGAGTAAAGATAATTATAGCGTAAATAAGATATGCTTGACATTATTGTCAGTTATTTGAGCTAACCTCTGGGTATGCAAAACGGGGATGATGAGAGATTTGTTTGCAGGCAGCTTTAACAAGTGCTTCTTATATCACAACTTTGCAGTCGAGATTTCGGCATTTGTTAGCCAGGATTAAAACGATTCTGTGCATACAGCCCACATCAGAGCATCCATTGCTTGTGCATAGGATTCTTCCCAGAACAACGGGCCACAGGGACATGGAGTGGTTGGAGGTACTGCTAATGAGGCTACTACTTATTCCTGAGACAGAGATTTTTTTAACCTGGACTAAGTTACCAGATTCTTTGGCAAAATTCTTCACTCTCGCTCACAAATTTGGTTTTGATCACACGTTCTGTGATATGGATCCATTTGCAATTCTTCCGCAATGTCACCGTCACTTCCAAGAAAGAAGGGAATCTGTAGATGGATGGTTCCATGGTGAATCTGGACAATTTTGCATTTAATTTCTTCTCCATCGTGTCTGGGAGTTGGACCCAAATGGTTCTTCTCTCACGATTTTCCTTCTCCTTTAGTCATATGAACTAGAATATGTGTTTCATTGAACTGTCCTCTTGATCAGTGAATCTAAATAGCCAACAACTGATGAAAAGATTGGTTTACTTTTCTGGCATTATAGCCCTGGCTTCCTGAGAGTAACAGATGGGTATTTAATTGTTATAAGGACTTCTATTTATTTTCCTAGAGATAAATGGTAAAAAAAGAACGCTGTACTTCACAGAGTGCCCTTAAAATATAATTTCTCTGAGTGGAAAACTTGCCCAGAGTTTTCCATAACACACCAAATTAAATAGAAGCTCTGTTTGAAAGACTCACAGAGTGCCTGAGGCTGTTTTTAGTGCTGCTCACATGGAAACGTCACAGCACAAGTCTCCACTGCAGCCCACGCAAGGCCGATATTGCTCCCCAGGAACGCAGCCATGGCCTGTGCTGGTGGAGAAATGGATGCAAGCCTGCATGGATCATTGGAAGATTCCTGGTGGTTGAGCTCTCTAGGGTAATGCTAGCTCCAGTATGGGACAGATTCGAGTGATTCACTGCCTCTGCCTATGGCAGAACTACAGAAATCTATACACAAGAGAAGGTTTTTGGAGAGTGGTGGTTGCTAAAGCTCATACATCTCACGTATCTGTCCTGAAGTTTTAGGTGAAATGCTTCTACCATCTGATTTTATCCACACAATAAGAAGTAGAACTAAAACAATTGCTCAGTAATGACAGAAAAGCCCAAAGGTGATAACAACTGCCAATTTAACATGAAATTTGCCATCACGCAGAGGAATTCCTGGGTAAGAGTGCTGTGATGACAGTTCTCCCTCCCAACACTTATTAGGAAAGCTATTGCCTCTGGAGAGGAAGGGCACAGAGAATGCCAGTGACATTAAGTGTCTGAGCACAAAGATCGAGCCTGCTGAAATTAGTTTTTAATAAATACGCTAACAGAGAGGGAATTCCTGAAAAGTGGATGACAGCTTTTGTGGTGCCAAGAGTCAAGTGGAGCTCAAGTGTGAGCCAGCTGGCCAGCATCAATGCCAGCCGAGGCAAAGCTGATAAAAATGCCAATTAATGAAGATAATTAATTAAAATAATCAAGTATAGGAAGATAATTAATGCTAGTAATCATGGTTTTATGGTAAATAGGCCCCATCATATAAATCTGATGTCACTCCCTGATGAGATTGCAAATTCACTTGATAAAGACAACCACAGAGATGCAACACACGGAGTTTGGTGAGTCACAGGACTCAGCAGAACACGACATGCTGGTAATAAAAACGTTATGAAACATCTGTAGAAGGGAGGTTGTTTGTAGCATGATGTGGTTGCAAGGCAGCCACAGCCAACGGTTGCAAAGCCTCAGCAATCTGACATGCAGGGTCAAGACGAGAAAATCAAGGGTTAATCACGGAGCTCAATATGCATTATTTAGCACTTTTGGGCGCCGAAACAAGGTGTGTTTAATTCAAGCAAATGCATCACAGCTATCAGGAATGTGGGTCAGACAGGCAGCAAGGAGGGCTCCATGAAACAGAGAGCTGGGAAAGAGTTAAGCAGCTGAATATGAGCCCTCATTCTAGGAAAGAATAAAAAAAAAAAAGGCAAATAAGCAAATTTGACCTTTGGATATTCTAAAAGAAGAGAATTGGGGGTGGATTCTTACCTCTGCACACAGCACCAGCAAAACTGTCCTGTTTTAGCACTTGCATTTTTTTAAGGCTGCTGAAAACTTGAATAAGGAACGAGTTTAAAATAATTTAGTAAAATGTCTTATATCTTTTTAATGGAATTCAATCAATCTGGTTAAGCAGCAAGACAATGGAAAGGTGATTGCAGTGTGTTTACACACACAAAAGGAGAAAACCTTGGAGGACCCTTTCATCTAAAGCAGCAAAGCATGACAAGAAGCAAGGTCTGAAATGTGAAGACAATTTCAAGGGAGCAATCAAGAACACATTTTAATTGGGAAAGTTATAAATTGCTTGCAGAAAATACAGAGGAAATGGTGGGTTCTGCAGTTCTCAGTATATACAAGTCAAAACTAGATGCTATTTGCATTTCTGGAAAAAAAAAGTTAACCAAATACAAGTTTTCAGGCTAAATATAGGGATAACTGGCCTTCATTAAGCAAAATGCCAGAGTAAATGATCTAAAGGTCCTTTCTGGCCTTAAGCCAAATGAATCTGAAGAAACAGAGACTGCTTTTTCTTAAAAAAAAAAATCACATGATGACTTCTGGTTTTCAGCCAGTTGAAAACATGCTCTAAATTTTTCAGAGTTTTGACTGGTTTTTCCATTCTGCCTTTACTATTTCAAGCAGAGCAGCATAAATATTGATAAAACATTTCCCACCAAAAAGGAGATTGTCCAGTCAATAATTTCCATTGGCATTCATATATTCTTATATATTTATGGCTGTCTTTACAAAGTGCTGGATTCCTCTCAGCATTTCTTGGTGCAAAACAGAACATTTTGTCATTTAAACATGCACACAATTTTGGTTTGTACTCTTTTTCTTTCCTACTAGCTATTATTCTTCCAACTATTCTCTTTATGTTTCTAGCACTACAGTCACAAAGCAAAAAATTATTTAATATTTCGTGAGTAATCAACGAATTGAATGAACTTGACATATGAAGTTGTTGTTTATCCCTGTCTTTGCAGCTGAGTTACATCAGTGCCATCTGCTAAAGTTTTTAATCCCTGTAGCACATGATAGGATCATGTTAAAGTGGAGCAGTTTCTCACTGCAATCCTGTGTGTGGTGGGACGTTATTTGCACACCTCCGCTGCTGCACGGTGCACTGGATTCACAGACATTAGCAAACCCATTGCACATGGATTTGTGCAAACTTTGGATCCAAAAATAACAGAAAATATAATTGACCTAATGGGATGTGACCTCCAGGCTCAGTTTTTCCCAGCATTTCTCATGGTGTGTTCTACTCTTTCCCACTATGCTGGGAAGACCCTCCTGTGCTGCTGGACCTCGTGCTGCTGATTCACGTGGTCCAAAGGGCTCAGCACTGCTCACACCCACGCATCAAAAAGCTGAAGAAACAACACCCTTTTGTCGAACCAGCAAGATCAAGGCTGGTTATTTATTTATTTTTTTTTTAGTGATACGGCCAGATACGAGTTGGTTTATCTCACTGTGGAATTCCACCTTGGGAAAACAAAGGATGAAGTGGCCTGTTCTAATGAAAAGCATACACTGCTGCAACCTACAGGCCACAGCCAGAATGCATCTGCCAAGAAACACCTTCTTTTGGGTGGAAAGACATTTTTCAATCTGTTTTCTTCCCAGTGTTGTACTGACTGTCATGGAGTCATCCCTAATTGTGCAGTATCAATGAAAGGAGAATTAGAACTCTGTTTCCAAAACTGGTCTCTAATAAATACCAACATGTCTTCCATCCATCTCCAAGCCATGCCAGGTGTTTACAGATATTCCCTTTATCTTTCTAGCACTATAGTCACAAAGTAAAAAAAAAAAAAAAAATCCTGCTCCACACATTTGTTTAAGGCATATTTGAAGCAAGCACATGGCAGTCTCAGGCAGAGCTGCACACTTCACACCAGCCTTCCTCCAGGTGAAGTGGAGGACTCAGGGTGACTCAGTTTGGAGTAAACTTGGGCACCTTCCCTAGATTTTCCCCATCTACCAACTTTGAGAACGTAGTTTGTCAAATAGCTACGTCTAATTCAACCCCTTTACTACAGACACGTGAAGAAGCACTGAAAACATTGGAAACATCTCCTTCTCCACCCATGAGGAGCTCACGGCCCCTTGGCTCTGCTGATGACAGTCAAAACTCCTTCCACATCCCTGGCCAAAGCATCAGTTGGAATTATGGGGAAAATCAGTCTGGGACCCCAAGGAGCAAGACGCAGGCTGTGCCTGGCTGGTGGTGGTCGGACTCGCCCTCTGCTCTTCCCTTCACATCATTTTCCTGCTGTAACTATCAAATCACAAAATCAGAAACGAGGTGGCTGATTACACTCCACAAATAGTAAATAACCAAGTCCCAAGACATGGAAGCTGAGCTTTTCCAGACTTTCAGTGTTTGTTTGTCACTCGTGTAGCAGCTCTGTGCTTTAAAACATCTCCCTTTGTACGGGAACGCTTCGTGTGCTGTCAATGATTTGCTTGAATTATACACATTTCCAAATAACTACACTGTCCAGAAACTAATGGTAAGCTCAGAAACCAGCAGCAGTTTGTAAATCATTCACAGATCGACCAGAGAGAAGAGCCTTGAAAGTACTATTCAAACAGCTATAGCGTACTTAATATTATTGCAATAAAATTTTGACACTCGGAAATCAATAGGGTCTGACAGACTAAGTATAACTCTGTGGTCACAAACAGGAGTTTAACTAACTTCAGAAATACTGCCTAGGCTGGATGAAGATGAATAATGGCCTTTCCCTTTACTGAGGGAAGAAAACAAGGCTTTTCTGCGCTGTGGTCATGTAGAGGTTTCAACTCCCTGCTGCCGTGCCGCGCTCCTAAGAAGCTGCTTAATCTCCCTGACCCAGGGAACACCAATTCTGCTGATTCTCCAAAGGAAGTCAAGACATACAATGTGCCTTCATCTCGTCTCAGACGTGTCTGGGGCCCTGAATGAGCAGCGTGACAGGACACGCACCAGAGCTGCAGGGAGCCATGAGTCAGCCTCCTCCGGCCATAAACCCGAGTCATTGCAAAACTCCCTCCCATTTATCCCATCTGATCCTCTCCCCTGATTAATTTGGCAATGGTGCAGTTTTAAAAGCACAGTTATGCTCCCTGAAGAAGGTACGGAGTTCTCTGGGGAGTCTTGGAGCAGTGCTGCCAACTCACATGATTTTTATCTTGAGTCTTATGATTCCTGAGTGTTCTCCAGCCTTGGCTGCCAGAAGCGTGCAATGACATGAGAAACTCCGCGAGCTCCTCTCTTAATTTTTATTAACAGTAATTTTCTAGACTTTATGGTTATACCCTAAAGACCCAGAAATCAGAACACAAAATGAAAAAGGGACCAATTTAGTCATTTTAACTGTGATTTTTAAGATTACTGCGTAACTCATGAAAACCTGACTCAATATATGTTTCTATTGAAGTTGGCAGAACTGTTTGCGTTTCATCCTTGCTAAACTGCCCTTTAATATTATTCTAATTTAACTGTCTAGATTATTAAAGAAATTGGGAATACAAACTCTCTGTACCTGGAGGCGGAACAGCAACCTGAGTAATTTTTTTCAGGTGGAAAGGACTTGCTGGCACTGGATAAGAAACAGCCATAGGGATGGTGAGGAGGAGAAGGGAAAGAGATAGGTCCTAACTGGAGAGGCAGAGAAGAGGAGGTTTCTTCCCTTAAGGAAATGCCCCTTCACAGAGCCTCCCAGAGGAAGAACAGCCTCTTTGGCTGCTCTCCTCAGGATGAGATGGGCTGGCAAGAAGCAAAGACATCTTCTGCAAAGCAGGTCCCCAAGCACGTGGCTCATTTCCACAGGACTGCAACCAGAGCCAGCTCTGAGCCAAGGAAATGCTGTTTTGGGGCAAAGAGCAGCCTGTATTTAACCAGCCTTGAACCCAGAGGGGCAAATAAAACACATCCATGACTCAATTCTTGCAGTTACCCAGCTGCCAAGCCACGCTTCTCCTCTGCCTGTCCAGGTGCCGGGGGCCGTGCACGCAGTGGGTGCACCCACAGCGTCACTGCTCTTCAAAGCATCCAGGCTTGCACATAAATGAGAGTTTCCAGTTCCCTCCTCGAGCATTCAGAAAGGGTTTGCTGAAGTCTGCTGCGGCCAAGTGATGCTGCTGAGAGTGCCAAGGTCTCTCTGTTGCTCATACAGCAGCCAAGCTCCCATAAAGGGGCGCTTTGTTAGGGACAACTGTTGTGAGGCTGAGGAGGCACGTGACCGTCAGCGCCGCTGTGTTTCAGGGGGCAGGCAGGAGGTTGTGCACAAGTTGTCTTTGCCTCTCTAAGAAGAGCTGCTTTGACAGCAGTCAGACAATGGCTATCACTGCTCACGGAGGAAGTGCCTCTGCCCAAAAACATCGTGGCAGATACTCTGTGGGTGTGTGCTCCCTCTCTGCCTGAGCCGTGGCGTGGTCACTCGCTGGCGGCCACAACACGACTCCAGTGATGCTTGGCATCTCTGCCAAAGGGTTACCTACTGGAAGCATTTAATTAACTGATAGTTTTAACCATCAAAACAAACAAAGCAGAACACAACTGTTTAGCTCTGATGACTTTGGAGAAAACCTCAAAAACATAACCTGAGCATTCCCTGTAGGCACCAAAGGCAAGGGGAAAGGTTGCCAGACTTTGCATTTTGCTTTCAGATACTGTGGTTGTAAAGTCAACCTCCTACTTTTAGAGAACCTGACATAAGTTTTGCATGGGAGGAGGCATTAACAGCTTCTCTGGGCATTATCTTTGAGAGAAAAATCATTTAGCAGATATTAACTATCTCTGGATAGTAATGGGCCAATGAAGAAAAATGTGTTTTGCTTAAGTGTTCATTACCACTGCAAGTTTCACTTGCTTTGGAACAACTTGCATATTAAGTAGCAATAATGTAAGCCTCATTAGGGGCTTCCCATATGTCTGGCAGTGAAAGGATCCATAGCCCTGGTACTGTGAAAAAAATCAAAGCTGTTCCCAGCCTCTGGCAATCCCACCCTGCCACACTCCTGCTCCTGGGCTGACCTGCAGTCATTCCTCCTCCCCCTTATGAATAGCTACTCACACATCTTCCCATCTGTTAAGAGCTGCATTACTCTGTAAGTGCAAAAGAGATGACTGGAATGTCCATTACTCAACTGGGCTGCTGGTGAAATAAAGTGATATTCAAGGAAGATGAGTAAATGTATCAAAATGCAGCACTAAGGAAGCATTCATGCCACCACAAATGGAGAATTATGCTCAGCTGCACTGAGCTTTGCCCCAGAGACAGAAGGGAAGGGACCCGAAGCACTGAGCCTGATAAAATATATATATATATATATATATATATATATATATGTTTATATAAATGGGGGAAGGCTTTTGACAAATTGAACAGTTAAGTATGCAAATATGCATTTTTAAATTTGCAAATGTAAATTTGCACACAAAGATGTAGATTTCTAAGTGTGCTGAATATTTTGGAAATGTGAAGATTTGACTTTCTCTGAGTTTAAAAAAAAAAAAAATTTAAAAATCAAGATTTGGTGTATTAATAGCCAGACCCAAACTAATAAATGGAAGAATTTCACCCCAAACTGTAAGATGTGTTGTATTTTCAGGCTATAACACAAAACAACTTTAATTTCTTTGAAGCGTGCATTTTTATGACGTTAGAAGAATAAAAATTCTGACCTTGAAACGCAATCATACTTACAGTAACAAACGACAAAATACGTACAATTCAGTTTATCATTGAACCTCGGTTAGATGAGATAAGCTGATCAGGCAGTTTATTTTCCAAACACCTATAGGCTGCTATTGTTTGTTTGCAGTTCTGGCAGACAGGCTTTACAAGGATGCACAACATGATTAAGGATTTGTTTACATTTTCTTTAACTATCAGCAGCATTATATCATAAATGACACTTCTAATCACCAACCCACTTCTGTGTTTATAATGCCCATAAATTCAGAGCACCGATTTGTGTTTTTTTTGACCAAACTTCGTTGCTTTTATGTACAGACCTCTGGAGCCTGATCTAACCCTCATTAAAGAATCAATGGCTCTCGCAGACATCTGGGCATTCAACCAGGTCCCATCAGTACTTTTTCAATCACTGGCAATAACACAAGAGCAACGCAGAACTTGCAGCTTCACCTCAAAATATAAAGTCTGTGGTTTTAAAGCCAGTCCTTGGAGAGGCAGAGGTGAATGCACTCGCTTTAACAAAGAGCAGATCCCCTCTTGTGGGTGGCTTTTTAGCAGTAGCTCTGAAATCCATGCACATTTTATCCCTAAATTTCAGATAGGCAAACGTAGTGTGAAGTTACATGGTGCACCCTGAGCAGGTCCACTGGCTGCCACTGGAAAATGTGGGAACCCTGCTCCCTCCTCCCCTCAGCCTCTGCTCCTGCCTGCACTGCTCCCACCTCCCCCCTGCACAGCCTGGCCCTTGTGGGACACCCCACCGGGCCAGTTCCACCCGCTAATCCAGCAGAAAACTGTCCACATTTTCCACCCAGTTGGCAAGTTTGCCACAGCTGCCTTAAACCCTCACTTCTGCACCCCAAGAGCCAACTTACTGCCAAGGGCTGCCAAGATATTACCACATTATGTAAAATTATCAGCGTCAAACGCCTCGAGCCTGATCTGAACCCAGCAGAAATCAAGAGGAAACACTGGGGCATGAAACAGTCATAAATGAGGGGAGATTCAAGGCTGCAGGATCCCTGGGTACCCCAAATTGCTCCTGCTTTTGTGGGCTGCACCCAGGCTGTCCACTCAGCACCTCAGATGCTGCCTCTGAGAGGGAAGGGAGAAAAATCAAAGGCTGAGAACAAAGAAGGTCATCCAGCAGCTGTTTCAATCCTATATTTTAACCACATTCCCCAGAAACTAAGAGTTGGAAAAACTGAATAGGTCACCTTAGTCAACTCTCTGTAGTATTTTCTTGAGGGCTTTTATCCAGTTTATATTTAAATGATTCAAGTAGTGGGGCTTCCACAATCGACCAGACTTTGCTGTTTGGAAAAACACACGGACAGCCAGCTTACATTTCCTTCTGCTCATTTTTCCTGCCATTCCTACTCCTTCTACCAACTATTACAATTTTTCCTGTGTTTGCCCTGCCCCTGCCATGATACACTTAGGATGGGATGAAGTGAAGGGAAAGGTTGACTTGTGTGAAACGCAGCTTTAGGCACAAATTTATCCTCAAGATCTCGGGAATATTTGCTCCTTGGCTGCTGGCATAAAGCACAGCTGTCCTGGGAATGTCCTGAGAGATTTAAAGCACAAACTGGTGACCTTAAACTAGATACCCTGCCCTGCTGGGTGTCTCCAGTGTCACCATTGATATCTGAATTACACCCCTCCCCTGAGCTTTCATTTAAGCCATGCAGGGTTCTTTTGAGCATCCCTCCGTGCAAAGCCCTCCCGCCCCCACTGACATCCTTCCAATCCGTCCAAGGGAGCCTTTGTTCTCCCGACCCACTCCAGAGAAACAAGGCCCTTTACAAATTGCAGACCATCCTTTCAATTATATTTCTATAGTAATGCTGGCACATTAGTTCCACTTATCCTTGGTTAATAGTTCAGCTTATATTCAAAAAGCCATTAACATAAAATCAACACAGCAATTTTGTATGAATTCTCATATCATTAATCCATTTAAAGTGGGTACGCAGTTCACACTCCAAATTCACTTAATTATTGACTTAATAACATTTAAAGAGACCACGGTCTTTGGCACCACTGGAATGCAATATAGTTTTTATTCCTCTCTCCCTATTTTTATAGGTTTCCTGCAGAAGTTAGTTCTGCAAGGTTTGGGTGGTGCTTGGAGGTGTGTCACCTCACCTTTCTGTGAGAACTCCCCCTGCAACCACAGATAGTCTCAATCTCATGAGGAAGAGCCTGCTGGCTGGTTTGCTGGGGGCAAAAGGGAAAGTGTCCACAATGTGCTGCCCAAAATGGGCCCCATTTGCCCAAACCCCTCTCAGATGACGGCCCTGGGCATCCCAGCCTAGAGCATCCTGGGGGAATTCCTTTCAACCTTCTCCATTGGCATGGACTGCAGGAAGCCCTCACGTTTCCCTGCTCCAGTGGCAGCCACGAGCCCTGCTGAGGAAAGCAAGAGAACTCCTCCTTCCTCTGTAATTGTTATAAGGAGCTTTCTAGCTCTGGCATAGGCAGTGGATATATCACAAGAATTTTTAAGCACACACACAAAATTAAGAGTTTCATCAAAACTGTCTATGAAGAAGCTGCTTTTCCTCCATGATTTGATTCAATACTACTTCTTTCTCACTTCCCCATTCCTCTCTTTTCCCTCCTTGTCATCATCCATGGCAAATGATGCTGTTTGCATTTCAGCTACTGCTACAGGCCAGAAGCAATCGGTGAGCAGCGGGTCCCGCGTTTCACTTTGAAAAATGTCAGGTTAGGACTTGCTTGAATCCTCACAAAATTTGTGTCACTGTTGGAGGCCTTTCCCTGAGACTTTTTTTCCTCCAGTGGCTCCGGTGGGATCTTGGAGCATGAACAACGATCTGGGGAGGATCTGAAAAATATCTGAGAGCTGCGGGGAAAACACGTTCACGGCTGACACGGACCATTGTCCCTTCCAGCCTCTCCATGTGGCACTTCCCTGGGTGCCCCTGGTGCAGAGGAAGGTGCCAGCACCACAGTGTGCCCCAGCTGGATTTCACCTTGCTGTCACACAAGGCAGGGCTACCACACTCAAGCCACGGGTAAGGAAACCCATGCTGGACGTGCTGTTTGCCAAAAGTCCTTGAAAACTACTTTGAGCCATCCCTGTGAGTATAGAAACGCATTTCATTACCTCAAAGCCATGTGGGAATCTGCGTCCCACAGACACATCCTGAACACCCTTTGTCCTCTCCAAGTCAGCAGGACAAGCCAGGCATCCCCACTGCCCATAGAACATTCACAGCACAATACTGGCAGGAAAATTCCAGGGTAATAGACTCGAGTAGAGCCTAATTGCATCAGGTTTTGTGCTGGAAATGGTCATTGGAGCCTGTGAGGCTTCTCCCTGCCTTTCACAGAGAAGTGAATGCTTGGAATATCACACCAGTGGAAAGGAGCCAAACCTTACTAATGTACTCTTGCCACAGACATCAGCAAGAGCAGAATCAGATGCACAGTGCTGCAGGTCATAAGCAAACGTTTTAATCTGGATAGTGCAGTAAAAAAAAAGAGCAGAACCTCCCAGCACAGACAATAACCATGGTGTGTGGTTTCTCCTTCTCAACTGGGCCTTAGGGTGTTTCCCACATCTTCACCATACTTAACACTCTTTCCTCTTAATTCAGGCACATGGGAACTCCCAGGTAGCATTTGCTTGGGATTGATTGCCTTTAAAAGACTGCATTGGTACTTGAGAAAACTAAGTGCACCTTTGCACCCGTAGTGCTTGCTCGGTTATAGCTCTGAGAATGAATATTGTTTCCTGATTGAGATCCAAGACATATCTGCACCGGTAAAATCAGTCCTGTCTTTCTTTAATATCTACCGATGCATCTATTTATTTCATAGGCTAACACTGTAACCCTGCTTTTACTATAAAATGAAATAAAAACATTGAAAGGAATCATAAAACTGCCCCTGAAACTCTGTGACATTTCACAGACCCTGGCAGACACCTCCACGATGCTCTTCCTCAATTTGCGGCAGATTTTCCTAAGCACTGTGTTCACCAAACACAGCCCTCGAAAACTTCTCTGAGCAAGATCCAGAGGCTGGTTCTGGGCGCTGTGCAGATCAGTGCTCTCGCTGCAGGCACCGATGTGTTCCTTGGGATCACGGCTGCCCCTGGGATTGCTGGGGAGATGAAGCAACTCAGCCCTTGCCTGTCCCTACCTGCGCAGCCAGCAGCGATCACCACTCCTGGCAGTTTGAAGGACACGACAGGACAGGAGGAATCTGCCAACACAGCTCCTGAACAGCTGGATTAAGGTTGGAATGTCCATTACATCAGCCAGGGGGTGCACAGCAGTGTGTGACCACAGCAGGGGCTGGACCCTGCAGTGGCCTCACAGCTCAGCTGAGCCGCCTGCCTGTGGCACATGGGACACCTGGGAGAGCCAGGGGCTTTGGGGCCACAACAGCATTTCTAAGAGGAAAAAACAATCCTAACTCACTCATGGTGTTAGGGCACAGCACACGAGCAGGTCAGGGTGCAGAGGGCACTCACAACCCGCACCAGGCCAGTCCCCGTGGTGACAGAAGGGTCACTGCGTCCACTGCTGGCACGGGCAGCCCTGCCAGTGCTGATGGTCTCCCTGTGCTGCTGCTCACACTCAAACACCCAGCCTGGGACGTGTCGGGACTAACAGGGCTGCTGAGCTCTCGCCTCGAGGCAGCACGGGCTCAGCAGCAGGAGTGGAAAAACACCTCCTTCCCGTGTGCACCCCTTCAGGCCTCCCAGCTGCTGCCCCCCTGCTCCACTCCATGGCACACACGAGTTAATCTAAACCACCTTGGAGGGCTGCCCTGCTCTGGAGATTCACGTCATGCTTCCTGTTGGGCGCCTCGCCACCCTCATAAATATGTGCTGAAACGATGGTCCTCGTTCCCGGAATAGATCACATCATCATCAAATCTGGAACAATGTGGTCAAATATTATCTCTGGCTTGCTGGGTCCAGACATTGGCTGTGGAAAATCACCATCGGAAGGGACAGCTTAAGGTTAGGCGATCACAAATTTTACACGCACACACCTTTTCATGAAGGAACTTCAGAGAAAGGAGGGAACTGAGTCACTGCTGGGTTCCTCCGGGGCATGTGCCAGCAGTGCTCAGCTGGAGGGATGTGCCCGTGGATGTCTCAGCTGGAGCCAACTCCCAGACTCAGCTTCCCTCCGCCAAGGAGAGCTGGGATGCTCAAAAACAGCAGTCTCAGAAATAAAGCAAATTTCCAGCTGTCTGCATTCCCATTGACTTTGGGGGGGTGAAGGCTCAGAGCCCAGTCGTGGGCCTGGAGATCATACACAGCTCTAAATCAGAGAATAAACACCAAGAACTGCCTTTACCTGTGGAAGTGATGCAGACACATTCACACACCTGCCAAGAGCATTTGCACACGGCAGGCACTACACAGAAGATCTTACAGCAGGATCTGCTTTGTCTTACTTGCAGAAACAGGACAAAGGAGAGCAATACTTTGTTTAGTTTCCATACTTGTATGAAAACATAATCCTGATTACTGTATATGCTCGTTGAGGGGTAGCATGCATCTATGCTTACATCTTTTTTCAATACAGATGAAAGAAAAATAAGAAAACATGTTCATACCAATCAAGAAGGCAGATTAGGATTTGATTCAGCGTATGTTTTAGACAGATGGGCTGTTCTTAATGCCTTGCACTTTCCTCCTCTCCACAATTTTTGCTGTTAAGATAAAGACGCCCAGAAAACTACTGAGTATTTCACTGTCTGTGCTGAGCCCTGCCCACCCCACAGAAAAAAATCCCACCCAAAATCCCATGTCCAGCCTTGCTGCCCAGAGCAGAGAATTCAGCCTACTTTTTGTAGAATTATGTTTCTTTGGTAATTCAACTCTACCTGAAATCTTTAGATCCTCTCATGATTTTCATCTACAGCTCTATGATCTGCAGAGTCCTGATAATTTCTGCATGGATAAGAGGTGCAGAAAGACTGAACTATTTAAATATAAGAAAGTCTATGATAAGGAAAGGATTTAAGGCCACATCCACCAAATCCTTGATGGTGCTGGAACCACTGGAATTTTATCAGTAAGAGCATTTTATTGCAGCCCTGGGTCACAACTGGACATCTTGTTTCATAGAGAATATGTTCAGATGAATTTCTCTTCCACATTAGAACAGACCAACATTTCAAAATTCCTGGCAAGAGAAATTTTTTGAGGAAATAGTTGCTTTGCATTTATCAAAACATTTGGTTTCTACATGAATTACTTCTTATTTCTGACAGTTTCTATGACAGTAGGAAAAACATAATTTGAAATTCCCCAAGGGGAAATTGAAGTTTCTTGTTTTACTAATGCAGGCATGGACCATATCCACGCTGCTGTAATTTCCTTGTCCTTTTTTTTTTCCCCTCTCCTTTCTTTTCCTGTTTCCTCTACAACAACAGCAACAACAAAATGATTAAACAACATGATTTCACAAACAGTTTTGGTTCTGGTAGAATTCCATCCCCAACAGAAACAGACTCAATGAACATCCCTATGAACAGTTCATTTGTGCTGTCAGAGGTACCAATCAACACTTGCAGCTGAACAAGCAAGTTTTGTTCTGCCTTTTTTGCTTGCAGATGTGCCTGGACTGCCCCAGCACTGCCTTTCTCCCCACTTTTTTTATTTCTCCTTTCTTTGCTCCATCAACACAACCTTTCTGCAGCAGAGTGGGATGGAAAGTTTGAGCTGGCCAAGCTGCAGCTCCCCACAGGACTCCAGAAGTGCTGGGGTTCCTCTCATCCTGAACGAGGATTTCAAATGAGAGACGTTTGCTGTCACGTGAGGCAGATACAGTTTAAATTGACTTTTTGGAGATGAGCAGGAACTTCAGCTCTTCAAGAAAAAAGACCCTTCTAAATTGCAACATCAGTTGTGCAAGGGGGTTTCACAGAACTCATGAGCTACCTTGGGGAGGGTGGGGTGATTGTTTTTGCTCTACATCAAGTACAAATTGCTGTTCATGTGGGGTTTTGCTTTAGGCTGCTACATATTTTGCTATTGTCTTTTCCTTCCCCCAAAGACATTGAGAATTCCTCTGCCTCGTGTTTTATTTACAAGTTTTTGTGGTTTTGTGCTTTATCATCTTGAGTGGATGGGAGAAGCTCAGTTTTATGGATTTTTAATAGAAAAGTAGAGAATAGCTCACCTCAAAATCTTACAATAATGGTGTGTAATGTGTCAGGAATTATCCTACTTTCTGGAAGACAGAATATATATTTCTCTGGTTTGGGTCCTGAACTGAAACAAACTTTCCTCTGAGGAGGCTCAAGTCTGAACACCACACAAAACAAAAGAGCAGTGCAGTTCTGGTCCCACAGTAATTTGAGGCTGACAGCTTGTTTTCCACTGTTGGTTTTGCTGTATTTACTGGGTCAGGGTAAAGCTCCTCCTGTCTTACTCAGGCGTCAAAGATGGGAGGCAGTTTTCTACCCTCAGAGGATCAGGATCCAAGGAAACAACAACTATGTAAAAAAAATATTGCACATGAAGGGCTTAGAAAATACAGGAGTGTGCAGAACTCTTCCCTCTTTCTGGAGTAAAGATTGTATATATGGTGATTTTTTCCTTTCTTGGTCCAAACCTTTTAATCAGAGGCCATGGCTCCACCTCAGCACACGGCACTCCAGGACCTCTGAGTGATTCTTCCAAGATCCTGGCATGGAACAGCCCTGCCTCTTCAACACATGGAACAAAGCAGCTCTTTGACCCCTCAGGGGCTGGGAACAAGCAACACTCAGGACAGAAGCATTCACCTCTGGGAGCTAACAAGGGGAAGGGGTCTGCATGAAATATTCCGTTTGTGCAGGTGAAAAACAAAACAAAACAAAGCCTTGCTCTAGCTGAGAAACAACCACCCATATTTTTTCAGCTGCATTCAATACAGTTTTATAATTGCATTTAAATCAGCACCCTTGGAGCAGGGTGGAGCCCAGGTTTGAAAGCCAAGAGTCATTTGAAAACATCTTTCTCTGTGAGCCAAAAAACTTTTCTTATTTGATACGGCCAGAAGGATGGGAAAAGCTTTAAAGGGGCCGTGAGAGGTGCTTGTTGTGAAGCGTCCCGTGAGCCAGAGCCCACACAAAACTCCCCCTGCCCAACACCCTCTGCCTCTCTGGGTGTCCCCACCAGCAGAAGGGTCCCTGTCCCTGGGCAGCTTCTTCCCCCAAGCCTGGGAACTGGCTTGCATTAGCAGGGATGTGCTGGTACAACTCGACTACACACACCCCCTAAGGGAAATACAGCTCACACCCATTCTGAACATAAAAGAATCCATTTGTCAGGGCTGCTCGGGCTGGCTCTCCGAGCAAACCGGCTCTTACAGCAAAAGGACGTTGTTGCTGTGTAAGCATGTCTTCATTAAGGCTTCTCTCCAAAATTAAAACAAAATTAAAACAAAGGGACGTGTAGAAAAATCATACTTCTGTGAAGTGGAGAAGTGAGGGTCAGGCATTTGAAAAATAAAAGACTGGTTTTGCAAAAGCAAAGGTCTGTAATCCTGATCATTTTTCATTTCATTGAAAGAAATCATGGGTGGATACTGTCATGGAACAGGTTTAAAGAGAGGTCACAAAAAGGTGATGGAAATTGGCTATTCAGAATTAGAGAGAAAAACTCACAGTTTTAAGTACAGTATGATTTTACTCAAGCAACTAAGATGGGTGATAAATATGAAATAAATCATAATATCATTTTATTATTTATAATGCTTACTGCAAACATGAGGATTTGAAACAGAAAATTGAGCCAATTTTATAATTACTAGTGATAAAATGCTTTAACCTCTGCATTAGCTGCTACCCATACTGTACCTTTGATTCCACTAATCGATCTTAATTGATTAAATGAAAGCACTTCATCTTTGGATTTTATTGCCAGCATATTCTGCCACTTTCTATTACAATCCATTTTGGAAGATACCTGATGATCACATCCAAATATCCTTCTCTTCTCACTTTAATCCTCTCATTAATTATCTGCTGCCAGCTCAGCTTTCTTGCAGCAAGAGACTCCAGCACACAGACACACCTAAAATGCAGCACATCCAACACAACCCAGAGCAAAGAATCTTTTCTACTCAAGTCTCTGCCTCAGTCAAGAACTGCCCAGCACAGAAGACCCCTTTAGTTCATATGTTCTTTTCCCTTAAAGGTTCTTTGGGCATTTTTTAACAAGGACTCAATACAGAGCTGCTTAATAGAGAGTTTTGTATGTGCTCCAACATTCTGCTTAAATCTAGTTAATGTGAAGATGTTTTTCCTCTGAAATCCCCCAGGTTTCAGGGTACAATTCCCATGTAGAGAACCTGCATTGTACCTAAATGAAGGTGAGGGTGGTAGAGAAAACCCCACAAACTCGGATGGCATGAAAATTGTAACTGCATTATTCAAGCTGAGGAATTTATCCACCTAGAAGGGAAATATTCCCTGGGAAAGCAGACAGTGGACCACCTAAATTATACTTTGCATATCATTAATAGTGAAGGGACAGGTACTCAAGCACTCACATAATGAGCAGTGTACTAGAACCAAGTTACTAGAGGAGCACAGGCCTGCATTTGGGTTATTTGTCCCCAGGTGCTTCAGTCAGAGCTCATCATGCAGACTCAGAATGCAATATATAATCTGACCCATATATGCTGTTAGAGCACTGCACAGAGCACGGGGAAAGCGCAGAGCAAGGGGAAATGTGTTAGCACAATCCCTGGAATCTTTCTTCATGAGAGCCAGTGAGGTAGATAATGTGCTGCCATGGTTTAACCCCAGACAGAAACTCATCCCCAAGCAGCTGCCCGCTCACTCTCCCCTCGTGGGATGGGGAGAGAAGCAGAAGGGTAAAATTGAAACAAAAACACCAACCTCAGACAGTTAATAGGTAAAGCAAAGTGCACTCCCACAAGAAAAGCAAAAGAAGGAATGCATTCACCGCTTCCCATGGGCAGGCAGGTGTCCAGCCACCCCGGGGAAGCAGAGCTCCATCACATGTAACAGTGACTTGGGAAGGCAAACACCATCATTCTGAGTGCGTCCCCCCTTTCTTTATTTCCTACCCCAGCTTTAAACATGGAGCACGAAGCTCTGTGGTCTGGGATGTCCCTTGGGTCAGTGGGGCTCAGCTGTCCTGGCTGTGTCCCCTCCCAGCTCCTTGTGCACCCCCATTCTCCTGGCTGGTGTGTGGGGTGAGGAGCAGAAAAGGCCTTGACTCTGTGTGAGCTCTGCCCAGCAATACTAAAACATCCCTGACTTTCCAACACTGTCTCCAGCACAAATCCAAAACACAGCCTCAGACCAGCTACCGTGATGAAAATTAACTCTACCCCAGCCAAAACCAGTGGTGCAAATAATTAAGAGAAAATGGAAATAAGTTCTTCAAGGGAAAAGAAAAATGGACAATTCCTCTTGCTCTGTCACTGCTTTGGAAAGGCAGCGTTCCCAGAAAAGAAAAAGCCCTGCTTGGTTTTGAGTTCTCCTAACGGCTGGGAATGCTGCCACCACAGTGACTGGGTAAGGCTCAGGAATGATAAACCTGTAAAAGGTCTTTTTGACCTCACTATAAGAAGGAAATTCAAGAAATACCCATCCACATAAGACACAAGCCTTGCAGCCTGCTAAGGTCAGCAGTTTTTGCAAATGATTGCCACATGTGTTAACATGGCATGAAGGCTGTCTCAGAGCAAACAACTGAACTTCCCTCAGCTCCAAAAGCTCAGAGAGGAGAATTACAACCTGCAGATGATGCCTTGGTTACAGTCCAGTCTCCAACAGAAAACACACTGAGCCAACAGCTGGGCTTTGCTTTCACTATAGCAGTACAAATCCATGCCTATTTTATTTTTTATAAACTGATGCTTGCTAAGCTTTTTTTCTCCTAGAAAATGGCTCTTCCAAGTTCTTCCTGCACTTAAGTTTTATCTCACACATAGATCTTTATCTTATCTACTGCATGGGTCAAGTAGGGGAGGAGGCTTTCTTATCTATCTTAGCCAACAGGGAAGAGCTTAATGAAAAAATCCTGTTGTTCTCCAGTAACAATCTGCTCCCAGCTCCCTGCCAGGCCCTGATACCCCACGGAGATACACTGATACCCATCACACTGCTACAAACATTCCTTTAGATCCAAATCACACATCTGAGTTATTCCACAAGAGCCCAGACAGTATTTCACCACATTTTTCCCCCCCCTCTTTTTCTGAACTTCTGAGCATGCAGGTGTTGTTGGATTCTTTAGCTGGAAGCTCGTTTGATAAATGTTAAAGACTGTTAAGTGTGATAAAGCTCACCATGTTTACACATGGAAGGTGATTGAGACTAAACCAGCAGTCTCTAATGGTTGTTTCTCACTCACTCCATGTGCAGACAGCTGTCAGTCCAAAACACCATCTCCAGGGCAGACCTTTATTTGGGGCATGCATTAATTCAGAAGTTACCATCTCTGCTGTTTCAGGAGAGCTTGGAGATTGCTTAATGCTTCTAAAGAAATGCATTAATGAGTGCAACACCTAAAGAAGAACCAACAAAAGTCTCTCCTGCTGGAGCATTGGGAAGTATTTTGACTTTGCTAATTAATTCCTGCAAGGGAAGGCAAACTAACCCAGCCATACATTAGTTTTTATGTTTCTAAAAGTTTCACGCAGGGATTAATGCAGATAAAAGTTTCTCTTAATCTGAGTTAGGAACACCAGAGACTCAATTCATCAGGTGTACAAAGGGCCAGAGTCCTGACTGGTTTTGTTTTTCCTTACCAAAATGCAATTAAAATACAAATTCCATCTTCTCCTCACATCAAATTTGTGAAAAGGAGCCATTTTCTTACAATAAATTCCTAAAGATTTCATTCTATGAGCAGCAGAGCATAGTAGAAGTGCATAATAAATCAGTCCAAATTCTAGCTGTGTCTAAAAGGTTTGTAGAAAGCTCTCTATCCGTTTTTCACACTCCAAAATCTGAATTATAATTAATTTCAGGAATCAACCAGCCTACCCCTTACTTTAAAAACATCAAGCTGAGGAGTGCATGATGTGAGATTACAATTAATCAGAAGCGGAGGCGCGCGCACACACACACACACACACACACACACACACACCCCCCTTCCCACTTAAATTCTTTGGCCAAAAAAATATTACAGCAGCCTTGACAGATACTAAATGATCTTTTCAGATAATACTCCCTGGTGATGAATGCTGCAGTTCCGCAGCCTTGTGCTAATACAGAGCTTTTCGGCAGCAAACAGGCCTCATTTGACAACTCCTGCATTAACTCTAATGACGTGCTGATGGCCCTGACACTCCTCGCTCTCTTGGATGCACTACCCCATCTGGAAAGAACTCCAGAGATAGAAGAGCCCAGCACGCTAAATTATATAAAAAGAATTATCAACGTTCGCAAAACATTAATGAAACATTAAGCATAAGTGTTTCGTAGGACAAAGTTGTTATTTACTCATTTTCTTGCCCAGATTAAAGGAGTTATTTATAGCTGCTGTCTTTGGCCCTAATAGTGCCTCCTAGTCTAATGCTGTCCTGCTGAAAGGCAAGGGGGCTTTCTCTACCTAAGACGCACTAAAATATTGGGTAACCTGGGCTGCAGGCACAATGCCCTCAGAAAACCCAACGCCACACTCGGAGCAGAGCACTGGCACCTCTTGACATCCGTGGCAGGAGCGCGCACAAGGGAGGGGCCGTGTGGGCACCCCCCTCTCCGGGCAGGGTCCTTCTCACGCCCCGTCTCTGCCCTGCAGTGCTTGAGCAGCCCTTGCTCTGGGAGAGAGGACACCCAGGCCATGAACACCACCCAGAGTTAAAGCAAACCCAGATATGAGCTTTCCCTCCCCTCCTCTGCAGCACTACCTGACCTTCCCTCCTCTCCTGCCCGACACTTCCACCAAGGGAAGGCATCTCCTTTCCCTGCCTCAGCTCCTGAGGTGCTAATGAAAAGGCTGGACAGAGCCTGTACAAGGCAATATCCCAAAAATATCATTTTGCTTCACTGTCAGCTGCAAGGGGTGAGGAACAAAAATAACAGCTCCCCAATTCAGTGTGGACTTCAAATAAAAGCACTTCCCTTTCCATTTATCTACCTGAGGAGCTATTTTTGTCCAGTTTGCTGGGAGAACTGCTACATTCTGTTATGCCTAAAATATTTTGCTTCTTTTCACTGCACAGGGTTCCCTACCTGCAGTAAGTGGACTGAGCAGACAAGAGAAATTTACTATATCCACCAGCCAGAGATCAAATTCATCTCACATCAATTATCTGGGACACTATTGTTTCCAGCAGTTTCTCCTCTTAATAAAACTGATCACAGCTGAATGTTTGGCTGCTTCTGCAGAAAATGCCAAGACTTGTTATTTCATTATACATGTATTCTTCTCACCTGTATGTTCCCTGGAAGGATTTTATATATAAGTGATGAGCATTGTCTGGTTGACAAAGTGTGACTAAAGTACAAGCCAAAGAGCTGGAAGATAAATTTGTCCTTGCAGTGCTGCAGCTGATTTTCTATGCAACAATTAATAAAAAGCACTTTTCCTTTGCCCCTCTAGCAGAGGCAGAGCTCGCGGTTTAGCATTTTGGAGAGAGGAAAAATAATCATGCAGAAAAAAATCTGGGCAAAACCATCCCCTAATCCAGCACTGAAAAGATGACACAACTTTTGTACAACCCTCCAGGGCAGGGCTGACAGAGCACAGGATGGCCTTGTCCCCAAGAAAGCTCTTCCATGCACTGGGAACCAAATGCAGGCATCAAGTGATAGAAACTTAGAGTCTACATTGCTTTTTTCCTCTCTTGTAGGGCACAGGATATGTTCTCTCCCAAAAAAATAAATCCCTTCACAAATCCCAGCCCACCTCCACAACAGCTCCAGGGGATGGGGAAGCAGAGCCAGATGTTGCAGAGTTGAGGAGCAAAGAGGAGAGACCAAGAGTGGTACAAAACTAACCTGGGAAGGACTGGAAACACGGCAGGGTCTTCTCTCAGCTCAGGAGGGGCAGCAAACCCCACCAGCAGCCACAGCTCTGCAGTGAGGGGACCCACACAGGCTGGGGAGCAGCAAACTGCAGGCAACCCCTCCCCAGCCCCTGTAGGGGCTCTGGCACGGGGCTCTGCGTGGAGAGGGACTCTGCCATCCCAAGGAGCAGCCAGCCCGTTCCCAGCACCTGCCAGCTGCTGGAAGGCGAGGGTGGATCCCAGGATTTATCACTGGAAACACAGAGAACTCTCTTGGAGGAGCCATCCTGACAGCTTCCCAGAAATAGGAGATCACAGTGGCACGCAGGGGGATGAGCAAGGCCTCCCTGCCACCGTGAGCTTGGCACTGGTGGAAAGGCAGCAGCGAGGGAGCTGCTGGGAACAGACCTATTTCCATATGTCTCTGTTTGAGCACAGCACTGCCTCAGGGGGGATTAGAGTGAGAAGTCAGGGCTGCTCCCCAGGCTAACAGGAGCTCGGCATTTCATAGAAGAGACACTGGCAGCTTTGGGGACCCTTGGCACACAGGTCCAAAGCAAAAACGCTTCTTGTCCTTGCATAAAGGGCTTTTGACCGCTGCTGTGCACACGGGCAGGATGCTCCAGCTGGAGGACTGAAACCACGCTCTCATTCCCCAGAAGGAGAAACCAGAGAGAAGGAACTGAGAGCCCATAGAAGCACTGGAGGACAGAGCATGTTCCTGAGGATTTTAAGCTCAAGGCACCATGAGAAATCCCTGCGAGGGCCGGGCGCAGCGTAAGAGAAATCAGGAGAAAGAGGCCTCGTTGCATCTCAAGGACTTTCCTCATCCAGCCTCTGAAGATGTATCCACTGAGCCTCATTTGCTCTGATTCAGAAGACCAGCTCCAAAAGCACTGAGATGAGTGGAGGCCTGCCATTCACCATGAGGACTTTTGCATTGCCTCTTTCATCTTGCACAAGTCCTTTCACCTTCCTTTTCACTCACCTCATCACTTTGGAAAGCAAGAATAAATAAATCCCGCTACTTGACTGAGTTACCTTTGAGATCTCCCAGCTGACCTTTGAGGCCTCCCAGTGGGGATTGCCAGGCTGTGTTATTACAGCCAGAGGAGTCTAAGATCAGCACTGGCAAAGCACATCAGAAGACCTCAGCCTTGGAGGTCTAATTAGAGCTCCAGGTTCTAGTGGGAACACGGTGCTTATTCTAGAATAAGAAAAAATTGTCTTGATTCTACTAAAAAAAAAAATCGATTAAAGAGATGAAAAATTAAATGCTATAATTACAAAGGTTAACAAACTCGAGGGAGTCATTAGACAAACTGTGAGAAGATCATCAGTTTTAAAAAAAAAGAACAGAATCAAACATAATGGAATTCAACTGTTTCAACTCAGTTTTTCTCATTTTCCTCAGCTGAGAAAACATCATAAACCCATGTCAAACACAAGTGTTAAATGGTAATTTCTACAGCATTTCTCTTTGAGCATTAGGTTTAGATGAGGCTTTATAAGGTAAAGGCTGGTGGACTATTTAACCTGCTGTAGCAGATAAGTATTTAAGTATTAAACATGATTTTAAATTATTGTTATAACCCATCACTTTCTAATCCCTTAACTCTTTGGCACAACTTAAAATAAATTATATAAGCTTTAGTAAACAAATAAATATAGCATACAGGAAACTAAAGCTGAATAAGATTACCTGGGAAGGAGACAGACACACTGCACATGTGGTTCAAGGAAGTTTCCCAAAGTGTCTCGATGAATTAAGAACCTAATTCTTATTTATGGAAACACTTAGGAGCTACGATAAAGGACAGATTTTCTCCAGCAAAATTTTTAACTAAAAATACATGACAGAAGTAGTTACTTCATGATTTTTATGACAACAAAAATACACAGTGCCAAAAGGCTCCTGCAGCTCCTGATTGCTTTCATTTCATTTCTCACCACAAAAGTGAAACAAGAGAACGAAGGGGAGATTACATTGCCAGCTTTCTCATTATTAATGGCGAAGGAAATAGCTGCCTTAATGCATTTGATTACATCTTAATAATCACAGCCACCCAGCTCCTTTTTAAACACGCCAGATTCTGTGACAGAAAAATATCTTTACGCCGACCACAAACCGTTCGGCCCCGACCACTGACAAGTTGTGACAACTGCACTGAGCCTGCCGGGAGAGTGTAAATATAACTGGCTTTGCACCCACGTGAGTATCATCTGTCACCAGGGGAGCACCATCAGAGCTCAGGGAAGGCAGGGCTGGGTGCTGCACAAGTTTCCTGAGGTGCTTTGGGAATCCTAAGAAGAGCAGCGCGGGGAAGGAAGGGCTGCTCAGTAAGCACGTGCAATGCAAGAGCTGCCCTCCGAATTCCTGATGTTTACAGGCTGTCCTCAGGGATATCCCTGGGGGGGAAAAAAAAAAATATTTAATACTGGTAGAGCTGTCTGAGGAAAAAATTCTGCACCTCAAGTGTGCCCAAATGCTGGATAGGGTTATCAAGCGTGCCAAGCTGTTAAGAAAACCTGATCTTCAGCAGAAAAATAAAAATCAATCACTAGAATGTAACTGAAACTTCCCAAGCCTGAAATAGTCTTTCTTGGATTTGAGCTAAAGAAGTGCAGGCGGCTTTCAGGAGTTGCTTGACTTCTTTTTTCCTGTTTCACACCTCCCTTCAAGGTCTCGGTCTAAGAGCTGACCAGCCAAAGCTTGCAAAAATTGCAGCATGGCCCATGAACTGCACCAGCCTTGGCCTTTTCGCCTGGTGCCCAACAGAACCAAAAGGCAGAACTGAGCCTCCTTTGTGAGGAGGGAGCCAGCAGTCACCCAGAGAGAGCAGGAATGCAAATCCACCACCCAGGTTCCCAGGGAGAACAGACCTGTCAGTGACAGCTGCCTCTGACCACAGCTTTGTGTCATCCTTCACTTGCTGTGAAGTGAAAGAAATCAGAAGTTTGATAATTAGATGTTTCTCTAATAAAAAAAAAAAGCCATCTAAATGAAGTCACATGCACCAGCTCAAAAAGTGGGACTCTGCACTCAGGTACGCTGGTGAGATCCAGCCAAAGGCAGAGATGCACAAATTTTTCTAGCCACCAGACTGTCCTGTTGCCTAAAACCCCAGGAGCACAGTCTCAGCTCCTTTCTCAGTCCCTCACAGGTGGTTGTCCAGAGTGAGATCCTAGAGGGATGGAAATGAGAGAAGTGTGAAAATGGAAAAAAAAATAAGCAATCAGGAAGAATCACAGGAGGAACAGTAGTTCAGCACTGCCCTGAGACTGCTGTAAAAGGATGCTGCATATGGGAAGGGAATAATCTATTCTTCATGTGCGTGGTAGGTTAGACAAGGAATAATGAGATAGAATTACAGCTAGGGAAATTCAATTCAGACATCAGGAAATACTTTCTAATGGTAAAGACTGTTATGTCCTGAAACAGATAGCTGAGGGACACTGGGGAATAGATGGTGCTGGTGGCTTAAAGAGGCAGATGAACTGAGTTCCTCAGGTCTCTTCCAAGGCCATTTTCTTTAATTTAGGGTAAATCAGCTGAAATTTCTCCACACAGTCTTGCACCTGTATGACCTCTAAGTTTCCAGACTTGGTGGATGGGCTTAATTCTGAATTAACAGTGCCTTGGGATTTTTTTTAACAACAGCATATAAACCTCGTGATTATAATGACAGTATTTTATGATATACTTTTATCACAATTACACACAGACTATAGCTCCAGTTAATCCAAGACTGTCATTAGACATCTGGCTACTTGGCCTTCACTCTGTCAAGAACATCAGACATTTCAAATAATGGCCTTCAACTGCTCCCAAAAAAACATTCCCTGGTTACAAGGCATCAAGCCTCTGGGTTTAACTGCCTCAAACACCTCAGTGTTGTTCACTGGAATGGCTCAGTCTAGCAGTACTCAGGCTGGACACTTTCTGATACAGTGCATTGTAAAAATTCTGTGAGGGAAGCACTTTTTGGGGGTGGTTTATTCAGTGTTGCCACTCATTTTTTATCAAAATCACAACCTAGAGAGCCAACCTAAAGAGGCAATAAACGAAACCTTACAGTTCCCCTGCATGCAAAAACCAAAGCAAGGCTGTGGTGGGGGTCAGTAAAAACCTGATCTTGCCACCCATTGCACACACTGGCATCAACCCAGCAAAGCACTTAAGTGCATGCTTAATTTTAAGCATACAGGTAGAGCCATTTCAACTAATGGAATCATTTAAGTGCTTTGCTGGATCAGGGCCAGCCCTCCTCAGCATCTTGCAGCGTCAAGTACGCAGAGCAAGGGCTTCACCTAATTGCATTGGGCTTTAATTGACAAAAATCAAAGTAATGCAGCATTCAGACTGAGCCCATCTCTCCCAGGCTGCTATTCTAATCACAGTGAGTGCCCAGGGCTTGTTCGTGCTGTCCCAGTGCCTCAAGTGTCCTGTTGGATTTCATCCACCATGCCTCATCTCTGGCATAAGCTCTTTCCCAGCAACTCTTGTCTGAGTTTTCCATCCAGCACGCTCTCATCAGAACCCCCCATTCGTTCACCTGCCCCAGTGATCACACTACATAATTATGGAGTCTTTCCTACCAAGTGTGTTCTATCACTTGCTATTTTCTCCTCCTGATATGCATTCAGCCTTAGGCTGTGCACTCTTTTAGAAAGCGATTTTACTTCCTTCTTGCAATTTTTCATGCATCTGTGGAAGTACAAAAATTAATTGGGAGAAATGTTTTGACGCTGCCAGCAACTGAAGAGAGTAGATCTCACGCTGGACAAGCTTAAAACCTCCATAACCTGAACCATCCCCCTCCTTAGATACAGAACTTATTATTCAACTGCCAAGCAAAGGAATACTGTGCCCACAGTGACACAGGACTCTCACCTCTAGATAAGCTCTTACTTCACAGTTCTGAAACAGAACATTTGAGGGGGAAAAAAAAGTGAACCAACATAACTAATTTAGCGTGGATGTAGAATTAACTTCTCACCGCAGTGTGTTCCTATAAACACAGTTCTGAAAGGGAAAGAAATGACTCGTCTGGGGATTTGTCAGACTACCGCATTGAGTTAATGCAATTACTGAAAAAGGGTGATTGAGAGCTGTGAGAGGAGTGTGGGCAGAGCACAGTGACAGTGAACTGAGAGTGCTCTGCCTCTGTACAGCCCCTCTCCCATGAGCGAGGCCTTTGCCTTAGCTGCTTTTATCCAAGCATGAAACAGAAGATACAGCAAACAAAACAGCAACTAGAAGGGAAGAAGTTTCCAGAAATGCAAGAGGAGTTTGTAACATCTTTTGTCATCATATTTTTCCATGATCACCATTAGAAAATAATAATCTTTAATCCACAGTTTGTGAGCAGATCTAGGTCTCAAAGGCAAATTTCCCTGGCAAATAGGGAGATGGTAAGAAATACTAAAGAAATATGAAGAGGGAGGTGGGAAGGGTCATGGAGTTGAACCTTGCAATGGCAGAATTTCTGTAGTAGCTCTCTGAAATGTAACTGTGCCTTCGGAAATGCAACCACATTTTCCTGTGCCTTCTGCAGGAAGCAAAATTCTGCAGTTAATTGCTCAGGAAACAGCTTTTCGCAACATTTAAAAGCAAAGTGCCACTGAACAGTGACCATCCTCCCAGCAGCTGAAGGAGGGAAAATCCCCCAGATCCGTTTCTCTCATCTCTCTGTGCTCTGGTAAAACCTGTGCTGCAACCCTCTCATAACAGACAGGGAGGCAGGAATAATTCAAACACAGATAATATTTAACATATCAACACATTTTAGCTTGCAAACAGGATTCATCATCTTGCAGCCTGAAGAAATATAAACATTGGAGAAGTTGTGTTGAGTTTCTAAGCTCTTACTTTCAAAAGGAGTCTGGAGTGTGTAAATCACATGCAGCATGATGCAAAATTTCAAAACCAACCTGAAATGGGTCTTTCCAAAGAAAGACTTCATCTGTCAGCAACTCTGCAAAGCTTTGTCTTCTGTGATGCCCTTTTAGAATCTGAGCCTTTGTTCACACTTATAAAACAGGCAAAAAATTAGTGAGCCCCAATGCAGACACTGAACTGCTCATGAATTTGGCTACAGCAGCGATTTTGAAACTCTAGATTGCAGGGTACCCCTTCACATCTCACTGAGAACACAAAGTCATCAGCACGCTTCTGGATTGAGTTATTCGTGGGGGTGAACCCTGAATGAACACACGAGGTTTCCAGTTGCCCTTTGCAACTACCTCACATGTAAGGCTCACTTTCTAAAATGACAAATAGGAAGACATAAAAATCAATTCAAGGAAAAAACTAATTTTAAAATGTCAACAAGACCATTTCTTAGCATTTACTCAGCTCTCATATCAAGCCCTACAACTCCATAGTGGCTGTCTCTACCAGGGTGTTTTCCCTAAAAAACCCCCATATTTTAGCTGCAAAAGAAATCAAATACCTTTTTTTTTTTTTTTGTGACTGTCCCGCAGAAAAGGACTCTTGGTTATTAATTCAAAATTTAGCCTTTAATCATATCTGCTCAGGAGAGGGCTGAAGCTGTGAGGCAACACACAGCTTTCCTGCACAGCATATGGTCTTCGAAAAGGGAGTAGAAGGGGAAAACGACAGACAGGAAAAGGTTCAGACTTCTGTAGCCTTGGTTTTGCACTGCGTGGTAATTATACTGAAGAATTCATGACTCACTTTGATGCACTACTGTGCGCTGCTAAATTAGAAGTTTGGCAAGGACACCAGACAAATGATGAAATATATAATATTGGTTTCTCTAGCATAGCTCACTATAGTCTCACGGTGTTTCAAAGGGCTTTTTTTAGCACTCTAGGAAAACAAGGCCTTTTTTAAACAAGAAAAACATTTTGAATCAAAAATGTGCTTTATGGAAGTCAGCAGAAATAGGCAAAAATTCCTCTTTAAAAAGATCAGCCTTTTAGGTAGTTTGGGTAATTGCTCTCTAAAACGTATTTCTGAGTCTACACAGAGCATCTGACACAAAGACTGCTAAAAGCTGCTGTGCATTAAAGCGCAAGCGTGATGTGGAGATGAAGCTCTTCCACTATATAACATTCATAGGGAAATGTTTTCTTTACACCAGCTTACAAATGCATATTATCAAAATGATTTACATAAAGGCTCCCCAGTCATTTGACAGCTGCAATGAGGCCAAGCACACTGGAAGATGCACACACTGGGATAACCCTTTAGTTAACTCTTAAAGACAAATTCTTTTCTCCCAAAGACTGCAGTCAGGCTGGAGTTATGCAGCACGCTGGAATTAATCCAGTTTTGCCAGATGAATCCCCCATGTAATGCTGCACTAGTTATTCTGATTTGTAATGAGAAAGAAGTGGTACCAGCCGTAAGAAAGAGGCATCAGCATTAAAAATATTTTGCTGCCTGACCCAGAATTAACGTCTCAATTTACCCAGATACAAACCAAATAAAAATACCCAGCTCCCTAGTAAGGTAGGGATGGGAACCAACTTCTATTGGGCTTTCCATATCTTTTCACAAATTTACTGCAACATGCAAGTGGTCATAAAGAGTTTCACATCAGTCAGAGGGTTTGACCATGGAGAGAGTTAAGATGTTAGCAGAAATCCTGTCTATGAAACCTGCCATTAACTTCAAGACCTCCCTGCACAAACCTGGCAAAGTCTCAGAAATATCGGATGTTAAAGCCTCCATATGCTAAACCACCACTGCTCTAGATCATGTATTTTGTTTAAAGGCAAGCACAGAGATTGCAAACAGCTATTTTTAAACTCTTTTCAGTGTACAGTACATCTGTTGTGTTTCTGATTTCCATTAAAAATGAGAGTCATTTACTGATCTGGCCATCATCCAGATTTCTACATGAAACACACGGACTAAGCACAAAATAACGCTGTTTTATGTGCATGGGTGCATGTATTGTATTTATTATCTACTACAATGATCCAGAAACACAGTTAAATTCTGTGGGGACTTTGAAGGAACAGACTACCACACTTATTTCCTCAAAGTCCCTGGACCCAAAACCATCAAGAACAAGGCTGTGAAACCTTTCTTTATGTTTACATGCTGCTGCTAGGACATAAAATCCCATTGACTCTGCTCATTGGAGAAGAGGATCCTGAGGCTGGGGACACAGCTCAGGGCGTACCAGACACCTTCAGCACAGCTGCAGAGAACACCCATCGAGAAAAGCCTCCAACAATAACGAGCTACTGAAGGATCTGCCAACATGGACCTCAGCCAGTCAGTCAAGCAAATTAAAAGCTGCAATCACTTCTCTGACAATTCTCCAGTGAAACTTGTCCCAGGCTTTGCTTCCCTGGTGGAAAACAGAGGATGATCAGCATGCACCAGAGGTCAGTAGGTTCACGCTATCTGAGAGCGGCGAAGGGAGGAAATTAAGACACTGCGAGGGCACCACAGAACGCCCTGCCAGCAGCCTTTTCTGAGCTCACTCCAAAGCCTGCTGAAGTCAACTGGACTCTCTTTGTAGATGCCACCAGCTTTAGGTCACATCTCATTGCAGGGCTCCACTGCCCTTCTCTCTGCTGATTTCAAAGGCAGCAACACAGCATTAGAGAAAAGAGGGACTCTTTGAATAAGCACCAAGTTAGGGCTAGAGAGGTCACACACCACAGCACTGCTCTTATGGAAACTTTGAGTGGAGAAAATATAAAGAGATTCACTCGAATTTGAAAATTAATTCCAAGGTCACTGTCTGGGCAACCTTTCAGCATTTGTTTTCCATGCTTGCATGCACAGAAAACCTATTTCTAACCAGGATCCCCCCTATGAAATCAGCAGGCCTAAAACATGAGCAGCCAGATGTTCAGAAAAAGGTGAAATCCAAATTGTATATTTGATTTCTGATGCGATTACATAACCTGTCCTGGAGGAGAGGAGCCGACACCCCGAGCTTACACAAGTGACCCAGATGGAGCTTTGCTCGTAGGGCAATTCCTGTTATTATTAGCAGAGGCACATCTGGCTGGCCAGGCCAGCCCAGGCACAGCCAGCCCCCAGCACTCCCAGGTCCCAGACCATCCCCATTATGGAGCTGGCAGCGCTGGGGGAGCTACAGGGCTCATCCACCTTCTGTGCCACATCACGACAGAGATGCCACTGGGTCCCCCACCTCAAGCAGGGCAAGCCCTCACCACGTGCCCGCTCACCCATCAGGCAAATGACAAAGTGCAGTTGCTTCAGATGTGCACATTCCCAAAGTTCTCCTCTTTAAGGACAATGTGATCTTCTCTCACTGTGATTTATTCCCCTGGCCTTTACGTGCTGGCTACATATGGTACTAATTTCACAGCCATTTTCAGATGATGCAATGAGATTAAATGACATGGCCATAGTCAGAAAGGGATGGCAACATTAATGCAGACTCTGGGAAAAGCTCCTTGTTTGTAGCTCTAAATCCGGGTGTACCATTTCTTTCATATTGTGTTACTCCTCCATGGCTGCCAGACTTGCCAGACTGACAATAGCATCTTATGTTACAAAACCTCCAGTTTAATTTAACTTCAGTGTCCTTCAGAGGTTAAATTTCTATGGGAAATTACTTCTAGAGAAATATGGCTTGCATATGTTTGTGCCAAAAAGCCACTTCTGCTGCTTTTCTTCACAACTGTGATCTGTGCATATTTTAGTTTTTGAATCATGACTCAGACTAAATAAAAGTTCAGCTTGGGTTTCAAGAATGCAAATGTGAATATTCAGCATCCAGGGTAAGTTTTCCCACTGCTGGCATCAGCCAGTGTTGGCACTTCTGCAGGATCCAGCTGGCAGCAGTCAGAGTTGCCCCTGCCCTTTGAACGCTGGGGCCTGGAGAGCAAAGAAAAGGGGAAAATGATTTTCCACAGACCTTTCTATTAAAAGACTTCAGAAGTGACTGCCACTGCTGTGTCTCTCACCTCTTTAAGGCTCAGTCCTTTTTTCTCTCCTCACTCTCCTTTACTGCAGTTTGTTCCTCAGCCCTTCTTGGCTGTCAGGTGCCAGCAAGTGAAGAACAAAATTACTTCAGATGGCACTTCCTGTGGGGTACAGCCAGGAGCACATTTGCAGTCCTCACCCATTTCCTGCTGCCATGGCAGGAGCAGACGAGCTGCTGCACCAGAGCCTCGATAAATTTAATGCTGGAAAAGAGGCTCCAGGGCACACAAGCTGCCAACATTTCCCTCGGGGGTAGGGTTATATATTCAGTTTGCATGGCAAGGTTTGGGTAGTGGAGGGGCATCTCTGGGATAAACATGTTTAAGAAGGGGAATAGCCCCACAAAACTTCACAACTGCAGCCAGGAGAGAAGAAGCTGTGCAAGAGTGACAGCCCTGCAGACACCCAGGTCAGGGAGGGAGGGGTAAGGGGTGCTCCAAATGCCAGAGCAGAGACTTCCCTGCAGTCCACGGTGAAGGACCCATTCCCTGTCCCCCTGTGCCACTCTGGGGGCAGCAGGTAGAGAAAACACAGGTGAAGTTGAGCCCGGGAAGAAAGGAAGCAAAAGAAGGCATTTTTAAGATTTGATTTTATTTCTCATTATCCTCCTCTGGTTTGATCAGCAAAAAATTTAAACTTGCTTACCCAAGTTGAGACTACTTTGCCTGTAACAGTAATTGTTGAGTGATCTCTCCCTGCCCTTAACCCTTAAGACTTTTGTCATATTTTGTCTCCCCTGCCCAGCTGAGGAGGGGAGCAATAGAGCAGTTTTGGTGGGTACCTGGTGTCCATGCAGGGTCAATTTGTATCACCACAGACTATTTGTATTTTAGTGCTTTCCAACATCCTTACACCTCCTGAACAGTTTTGCAGCAATGCCAATGTCTCCCTTCTGAGAATAAACCCAAATGCCAGACCAAGTGTGGAGGGGAAGATTGCTTTACAAGGAAAATGGTTTGGGTCTGGCTGGACCCGTGAGATACAATGGCCACTTCTCTCCCATTTTGCCAAAGGTTTCTAATACCAAACAGGTGGAAAATAGAGCGATTAAGCTCTGTGACTTTTGTGCTGCCTCTGTATGGGATCACTCTGGAGTGTGCTTGGGCATCTGCTACACCCCCAGAGCAGCCCCAGCCCTCACCCAGTGCTGCTGTGCCCTGAGCACCAGTGCAGGGGGGGCACAGGAGGACCTTTTGACCCTAATTTATATGCTGAACTCCACATCGAGTTTTCAACTAACAGCTACACGACAAGACTCTGGAAAACGGCATTTTCCTTGGTGCATAAAGTACCCTGTGGACTGCAGAGGTACTCCACGTTCCTGAGCACCACTCCATAGGCAGCAGATGGGACCAGTCACACATTGTCAGACCTCCATCAAAGACTCCTCCCCATCCTCCACAAGCCTTCAGCCGACTGTCAGGAACACCCCCAAGTCCTACCCAAACTCCAGCACTTTCCAGTGCTCTGCCCTTTGCCATCTGCAGCCCCCACCCACTTCTGTCGGGGGCACGCAGCAAAGCATCCAAGCAGGTCTTGACTACCCACAGTGCTGTTTCTGCGAGATCCTAGAGGCAGAAGGCACAGCCTACCTGTAATTATTATTAGAAGGAACCTCTAATTATCTTTTCTGGGTTGAGAAACAATACAAGAAAAGAAAATCAGAATTATAAAGGAAGCGTTCGTGATGCACTACGAACACCTACGCAAATGATACCCAAAGCTGCATCTCACTATTTGTTATTCCCTTGCTTCGTTATTTTTCTGTCCTTCATTTTCAATCCTTCTGTACAAGACATTTTGCTCTCTTGCTGCATAATTTTGTTCTTTAATTTATCTGTCCCTATTTCCTTTTGTTCTTCCCTTGATCTTCATCCTTTTAACTTTGGGTTTTTTTCAAAAGCTTTTTTTGTAAACTCTGCCAGTTTCAATGTGCTGTCTTTGATGCATTTTTGAATTTGCTGTTACTTTGCTCTTAGTGCAACTTTCATTTTTCCTGCTGGCTTATTTGTTATCTGTGGGACAGAAGCAATCAGATGCCAGGAGCCCTGTTGCATCACTGCACACTGTACCTACTAAATTTAATTTTCACTTTATTTCCCCTAGAACTTGACTTGCCCACCTCAACTCCATTTGTAGACTGGAATTCTAAAGTGGGCCCTATGGATAACAAGCAAAATGTCTGTGGCCTTACATGAAGGTCTCCAATATCATTAATTTGAGTCTTGCAGGACTTGGTGCAGCAAAGTGGTGACCATTAGTGAGTTGGGCAGGAACTCGGCTCACATTTATGGTGTTATTCACTATGAGCTGAGCAGGACCTCTGCTCCTGGCAATGGAATTGTGTGCAAGGGCTTCTTACTTCAATCTGTTCAGTCCATGAATATCAAACTTCTGTTGATTTCAGTGAGCAAACAAGGAGGCCAGGCAGGTTTTGCTGGCTCACTTCAAGCTGAAGGAATCGGATCCAGCTGAAAAAGCCTCTTCCCATCACACCAAGGCAAAAAGCTTTGAGCCATGGCACTACCCCTTCAGGGATCTCAAGCATTAACCCTTTCTCAGACCAGTGCTGAATGGAGAAACACCTATGCAAAAGGCATGGGAAAGTCCCATCGCTGTGCCCTGGCTAATCTGCCAGAAGGGTACAATCTGTATCTGAAGAGAGCTGGAAAGAAGAAAGAGAGCTGCACACCTTTGCACCACAAAATATGAGCACAGCAGAGCTTTGCAGCCACTGTCACTACAAAGCCCATGTGCTCTTGAAATGGTTATCTCCAGTACCAATAGCAGATATGCCTCCTGAAGGAGGATTCATAGATATGAGGCAACACATCAGCATTTGTATGTATGGCAGTCCTGCCTAAAGGGTTCCAGAGGAGATCTGGGCCATCCTAGCCCTGCTCTAGCTGGCTGTGCTAGGGTGCCCTGTAAAATATTTCAGAAAACAGCCATTGCATTGGCTTTTACCTCTTCTGCATGTTTTCCTATGAGAAAGGACAGAAATCAGAGCAGACAGCCACGTACAGAGCGCTAATCCAAAAGATAATGGGAAGAAACTTTGCAAGGAGAGAATTCAATTCACTTTATAACAAGAAAATGTTCATTTCTCACAGTGACATCCAGAATGAGCAATGCTGGGTTCCTGCCGGCTCAGCTCTTTGTATAAAGGTTGTGATATTTTGTCAGCAAGAAAAACAAAGGTGCTGAGATGGGCTGGTCAATAATTGTCTGAGCCTTGTTACTCACTGCAATCACTATCTTGTCACCATGTCTCTGTCTCAAAGTTTCAGTTAAAACTAGTGAATCACCACAGTGAAAAAAGACTTCTTACCTTGAAAAAAAAAAAAAAAAGGAAATTACCATCACTGACAACAACAACAAAGGCTTCCTATCTGGCTTTGTCAAAGGTCACTCAGCAGTTAAGTCCATTTACACTGTGACTTCTATCAGCTGTGAAGAACACAGAACAAAGCGAACACCAATATTCCCTCCTCTGGCTTCAAAAATTTCCAGGGAAGCCTTTTTTTTTTCCCCCCCTTCTTTTTAAGTTACCTCAATCTTCAAAGAGCCCAACAAGGACAAAGCCTGCACTTGAAACCACTTTCACTTTGCATGCCTGACATTCGTGTTTCCAGCCCACCTGAGAGTTATAACCTTGACATATTTCTTGGCAACTGCCTGGAGTTTTATCTTCCAGCAGTGAAGGTAAGTGAGCGACTCCTTTCACCACTGGATTACAGGTGCTGTGTGTGGATATTATCCCCCACCCTCCTTCTAACCTGTATTTCACCCGAGGACACAGCTCCCTTCTGTAGGCTCTGTACAAACTCAGAACACAGGAGACACCCTGCCTCAAAGCATCCCTCTCTGGAGAGACAGAGCAGATAAACCAAATCTTATTACTCCAACCTATACGTGGAAAACCACGTTGGTCTCTCAACTAAATGATAAATCCAAAGGCAATTAGGTCTGATTTACAAGGGAGTCTATGGCAATTATGCCTCCAGCTCAGGCACCTAAATTGTCTCAAGTGTTTTTGAGCCCACGCCTTGGAGGAGCCCAAGGCCTGACAAGAAAAAATGGATACAGAAAACAAACTTGCCCCCCGCACCCTGACACATTCCCAAACTCATAGATCATCCCTCCCCCATAACAGCACAGCTGCTTTACCACAAGGGCCACACACCTCCAACCTTCAACTGCAAACACAAAATAGCCACATCTAATCACTCAATTTACTATTGCAACGTATCAAAAAGAACAATCCAGAAAGCGAGACAGTATTAAAAAAAGCCCTTAGGGAAACAAAAACAAATGTAGGACTAGAGGAGCAGAAATCACTGACAACAAAACAGTTCCAGGAAAGCCCATCCTGCTGATGGGAAAGGAGGGAGAGAGACCCCAAGACCTCACCACCTCCCCTGGCAAAATAACAGCGGACTCCCCACATCTTCATCGAGGCCAGGCCAGCCCTGGGCCCACCTTAATTCAGGCTAGAGCAGGTTAATTCTGGTCTCAGGGCTGTGTAGCTGGAACTGCACAGGCTGGGACTGGAGCAGCTGCCTCAGCAGGGTTACAGCAGCACTGGAGTGCCCCGGGAGAAGGGGGCAAGGAGAGGCCCAAACCACAGGGCAAGTGGCAACTCATCAGAAAGGAAGCTCCCACTAAGGCAAGAAATAAGGACCCTGCTAAGTTCAAGGGGTTTCACGACTCGAGGACTCACCTCAAGTCCCAGTGTTTCAGACCTCCCTATAAAGAATATCTTTAGGAATCTGAATTTCTCATGGGGTTAAAGTCAGGAGTATGAACTATTCTCCAAAGAAGCAAGATCTAAAATATCACCATTTCCCTCCTGTAGTGGCTTTTATTAATAGATCTCAAAATGCTCCAGGGTATCCTTCCCATCAGACAGGGAGACAGAACTGAAGCAACTCCTCAGAATCACATTGGCAAGGAGCATCCAAGCTGGGGAGAATCCTGGTGGCTCCCAGGGGCGGAGGAATTTACAGCCTGTTAGGATACACTGCCTAGTTGTAAGACTCTCCCATGAGGGTTTCTACTAGTATTTTAATTTCTATTTCAGGTTGTCACATGCTTAAAATGTCTTGTGGTTTGCTCTTTTAGTTTCTCAGGTAGGTTTTATTTTAATTATCTGATTGAAAAATTAGCCATCCAAGGGGAAAAAAGCTCAAATTGAGATGTCAAAACATCCATAAAAATCAAAATTAGACTAAAAAAAATAAAAAAGAATTCCCAGAAGAGATTCTCCAATATACAATTGAGCTGTTCATAGTTTTGTATGCACTCAAACGGGTCCAGGTGTGACTGCACACTGCAGCAGGCAGAAGCTTCCTGTGTGCACATGTAGCTACAACTTGTTTTAGCATCAGGATGCATTTTTTTCCTGGCATAAATCAGGTAGCTTCCTCAATTTCACTGAAACCGCAAAATTATTTTATACGTAATTTAGCAAGCCGTGTTTTCTACACTTCACAAAGATTCATGCACTAACTCAAAGTCCACAAGGAACACAGACTGTTTGATCACAATTATTTCTACAGGAATCAGTTGCTACAGGAAGATGAAATTATGGTAACTCCAGCAGTGCATGCTCTTATGTCATGCACATCAAGATAATTTGTTTTGATGTGGTCTCAGTGATAGTTTTTAGATAAGAACACAACCTCCTAACAGCTAATTTTCTTTGTGACATCCTACCACTTAGGAAGGTAATTTCTCAGCCCCTCTGTAATGTAGCTATATGCAGGGTCACTTCTCCACTTGAATGCCTCCAGCAAATGTGATCCCTCCACAGGCCCAACCCCACCGCTCCAGCAACAAGAAGAATTTTGTTCTTGCATGGCCAGGCAGCTCTTTGTTCCAAACAGTGGAAGAATTAAGCATTGTGGACCAGATCCTCAGCTGATATAATTAGATGGCATTTCATTGAAACCAGGGCCAGCTGATACCAGCTGAGGAGCCAACACTTGATCTGCAGCAGCAACAGCTGAGGAGTAAAAAACAGGCAGGGGAAAAAGCCTCCTGTTCCACTGCCTTAATAGAATAACGAGCTCTGTGCTTTCAACAGGTTGAGAGCAAGAAATCCCTGGGGGTTTAGATCATCCAGAATATTGCATCCCAAATTAAAGAATGGGAACACTCAAAAGCAAAAGGCTGGACCTGGAAGCTTTGGCTTTCTGAAATCAGTTGAGGCTGGTATTGCATTTCCACAGAGAGCCCCCCGTTGCCCAGCCCTGACAGGACCAGCCCATCAGCCCCTCCTTCCAGTACTATTTAGCTCCAGCTCGCAGCTCAGTGCCCCTTCAGGCAACCTTAGCAAGGCCACCACGGGAAGGGAGCGGGTGACCACAATGCCTCTGTGATTTGGAGGTGGAGATTCGGGTCAAGATTCATTCAAAAAAAAAAAACCAAATACCTACCAAAACCCTGGGCTGGAAGGCAGGCAAAACATTAATATAACATTATTAAAAAAATTATCAGCACACCACTTGAAAAGTGTGTTGCTGATTCTTCATAGACAGAAAAAGTTGACAGTGAAATCAAGCTTCTGGAATCACCTCCTGTTCAGTACCAAGTGTATCCCGCAGCAATAAAAGCGATTTTGGCAGTGTGGGAGGTTAATATGCAGCACCCATTAGATTGCCAGTGTGATCTGTGTTTATAAGGCAAGGCACCAATAAATTAGGTCAGCACATGGATCTTCAGAGGGAGGAAGGAGAGGGAGACCAGGAAGGGCACCCTGGGCAGCACGGCCACAGGGGCCAGGCAAGGCATGTGATGCCCTCAGGACTTCCAGCATCATAGATGGAGGCTCTCAGAAAGGAAAATCCATTTTTCCATTAGAAGTAACAATAAAAAATATTACACTGATTCAAAGTGTGCAATCAGGCCTGACTTACAGCTTGCCCTGCTGCATTCAGGCTTTACATCAGAAGGCTGCAAACCGTTATAACAGAAAATAATAGCTGGGTATGTTTACTCACCCAAAACCATGCTTCATTTATTTACCTGAATACACTATCACGTGCACTGACCATTGTCACTGCTCAGTGAGGCAGGCAGACGAAAATGGGGAAAATAAACATCTACAGAGATTTCAGCAGCAGATAAGCTATTAATTCATGCACAAAACAATGAAGAAATGCCAGGATATACGACAGTAACCCCTCCTGAATTCTTGATTGTGTTATTAAATAAAAGCAAAGGTAGAACATGCAAAGAAGTGCTGAGTGCCAATTTGTAATACCAAATTAAAAAGCCTGTTAGATCCAAAGCAATCCTGGCTCGTGATTGTAGCAATTCAATGTGAAATTCCCAATAACATTCAAGTACTTCAATAAAAGAGAGGAAAGATTTTAATTCAATGACCAAAAATAAAATAAAGAGTTGATGTAAAGGACTTGATTTCATTTATATTATTGAAATGAGCTGTATGCAATGACTTATTGATGTCACAATATTCCATTAAGAACTTATTATTTTCTTGTTTATATAATGCCAGCAATTACAGGGGTAATGCTGGTCCAACACACAGCACAGCAGAAATGAAAAGCTCTTTGCCACATGCTGGAATTCCATATGAAGGCACGGAGTTTAGTTAAGGAGAAATATTTACATATCCCTTACTGAGAGCAAGTTAACTTGGAAAGTTAAATAACAAACAACCATCTTCTGCTTCCTCCTAACAACTGCCCAAATCAGGCATGATTACAAAGACCCTGTGGCTCTAGGCACACAAGTTTGGTACTTAAAAGCTTGCTTGAACAATAATTAGCAGTTACCAAAAATTTTGGGTTTTTTTATCAAGTCTTGCACACAAACGTTTGAAGCCAGAGCAGGTAACTTGCATGCAAACATTGCACTTGCACTGGAAGGGAAGGGGCCGGGCCCTCACAGCACACGGACAGGGATGTAGGGCTGAAATCCAGCTGGCTGGACACAAATCCCCATTTCTTCCCTTGCAGCAGAAAAAGGGAACCCTTCCCTAGCAGGGGTGGACCACACACATCCCCCAGACCCCAGCACAAGCACAAAAGCTCTCTGGCACCAAGCTCGCACTTGCCCAGGGCCAGCAGTGGTTTTGTCCTGGCAAGTTGCGCTAGCCTTGGAACAGCTTAGACCCGGTCCCTGAGTCTGCCTGCCACCCAATTTCCAGGCTACCCTGACCTGCAGCCCAGCTCCTGACTCCTCCCAGGGGTTTCATGCACCAACAATCTGTGGCTTCCTGACCACGAGCCACCTCAGCCCTCCCAACCCAGCAGATACTTCAGTTCCCATCTCCCTGGCCAGAACACCAGGCCCCCTGCCAGCCCCGTGGGGTCACCAGCAGGAACACAAATGTGAGATCGTCACTCATTGTGTTCCCAAACAGATGACTGGAGAGGTGAGAAGGGCCCCTTCACTCACACCCAAGGCACAGCGACTCCAGGACCAGAGCAGGGCTGTACTCTTGCACCTGCTCATGGGAAAGATCCAGAGGAAAACAGGTGGGCTGGTATCCTCCTCTTGTGATGAGCTACAGGTGGAGCCCGCAGGGGTCTGGGGGGAGCCAGCTGAGCTCTGGCTTCAATCCCTTGGCTTCACCCATCAGCACAGCTTAGAGGCACAGAGGGGCTGTAGCATACTGCTGGTGCTGATCATCAGCAACCTTCAGGACAGAGAAAAAGGCTCAGGAAACAAGGAATTGTGCGTTTCCTTAGTCCAAAGCAAAGCAACAAGCTCTCTCTCTACCACAGTTCGCCAACTGGCCAGTGCATCTTATTTCGCAGATGACCCATCAGGGGCTAAAGGCATTTGTAGATACTGAAGTTGAGAAACAAAGGCAGAGACATAAGACCTTTATTCACATCTCTGGGGCACTTAGGTCCAGGCAAAACTTGTCCACAGAGGTCAGTTACAGAAGAGAACACAATACATCTACCAGTCTCACATCTTTAGATAAAACTCAAATGTTTAAAAGGCTTAAAGAATAAACAGTTTGTGGAAGACAGGGAGTTTCAGACACAATTTAGATGAAACCACACTTAACTAAATAGCCAATATGCACTAAAGGTCACACCGATGAAAACAAAAATATGTAGTTTCAAGGAAGTAGTTACTTGTTCACAATATTGTCATTTTCACCTCTTGAAAGTCACGTACACAACTACATCTAGTTGCTTGCATTACATTTCAAAGCCAGTCTCCCTTTCATTATATAACTCTTACACACGGAGTTTGTCAACATGTTTGACACAATGTTCTATTATTGCAAAGTAAACTCGAACAACTTTAAAGAACTCAAGTAATTTGCAACTTTCTCCTCAGACTTGTTTTCAGTAGGGCAAACACTAAGAAAATAATTCCATGTAGCTAAAATTTGCAACCTACAAGTCCTACTGTGCCACGCTAAAGGAGACAATGTGTCGCATTATCTATCCTCACATGAAGTGCTACAAAAAGCTCCCCCAGAACTCCTTAAAAAACCACAGCAGAGCATAACACAAGTGATAGAAAGGGAACCGTGTACCCTGCACTCACCCCTCGCTGGCTTCGGCCACCCTCCTCCATCGGCCACTCCCCGAGCCACAGGCTCCAGCTTCCACCTGCCCCCTTTTGTCTTCTTGGGCTTGATTAGTAATCCAGCTCAGCTGATTTCCCTAGGAGACAGCAGCAGGAGAAAGGCTGCAGCCACAGGCAGGCAAAAAAAAAAAAAGAACCCCAAAACCACGGAGATAATCTTCCACATGCCATTCGTACTGCACCCCCAGCATGTCTTGTACCCCTTCCCAGCAACTGTGGGTTCCCCAGCTGGACCAAAACTGCAAGGTTCTTCCTGATGGACCCAAAATGCCAGCTTCCTAAATTAGGTTACAATAAGCTGAATGTTATTTCACTGCATAGAGAGGTAGGTAAATTATGAACCCAACTTGATTTCCCAAGCAGGACCATACAGACTTGATATGGAACAGTAGCGGGGGGCAACGATACACCAGGAACCACTGTCACTGTCCACACAGTCAGCTGGCCAGACAGCCTTCCTCCAAGCTGATCTTGGTGAAAAAAAGTGGGGAAAGACAGAAACCCTTGCTTCTGGCTCTGCAGCAAAACATTTCGCTGTGGCTAAGTACACCTGTACTTGAAGGATCCAGGTGGGCCTCGGAACCCTGGGACTACAAAGTCTCCCCAGGACAGGAAGTTTTGTCTTTCCACAAAGCTACAGAGCAGTCCACAGGATCATGGTCCTGTTAGGTCTTTTTTTTTTATTCCTGCTGGAAAAGCAGTGATTTCCCCTGTGCAAAACATGATGCCACTGTTACACTGCATGGACGTGCTTCAGAGGAGTGCAGGGCACGGGGCTCTGCAGAAGTGCCAGTAAGGGAACAGTGCTGGATGGAGCCTGGCGGAGGGGGGAACAGTTTTTGAGGAAAATAAATACTTTAATGTGGCTTCATTGAGGGAAAAATGGACCGCCACATTCAGCATTGAGATGGTTCTGTGGAAAGGTGGTGGTGGGTTTGAACAAGCACTTTACCTTTCTCACTCCTCCTACAGCCCAACTCAACAACTGCTGGAGCCCTGCTACGGACCAGAGAATCCAGGGAAGCTCTGCCCAAAGACAGAAAGCAGCAGCTCTGAGCATCCCTGCCTGATCACCTGAAGACCAGGAATAGCTTGTTCCTCCCTCCAGAGTGCCCTCGCTCTTCGACAGCTGCCAAGAGCACTGTCCGGGCTGCGCTGGCCCCAAGGCCACCACTTCCATCAGCCCACTGGGCCAGGCGGACACGGAGCCAGCTGCGCGGGGAAGGCAGCAGGAGGGCGGGCAGCACCCTCCGGGGTTATCACAGCCCGCGGGATCTCGGATTAGCAGAAAGGCTGTTCCCAGGGCGAGCAGCACCCTCCGGGGTTATCACAGCCCGCGGGATCTCGGATTAGGCAGAAAGGCTGTTCCCAGGGCGAGCGGAGCACGCGGCTCCCCGGGCTGACCCCGCCGGGCCGGGGGCGAGGGGAGCGGGCAATGCGCCCCTTGCCAGCCCGGGCAGTGCCGGGGGAAGCGCCGATCCCAGCCCGGGCACGCACCGCGCTCCTGCTTCGCAATGCTCTTAGTGCAGATTCCTCTCTCCTCTATTGCTTCTTCTTTTTTTTTTTTTTCCCCTTTATATTTTTTTTCCCCCAAACCTTTGTGGAACAGACGCCCTCTCCTTGCCCCAGTTGGAGCTGCAGTAGAATGAAAAGAGGGGGTGGGAAGGAGGGAGGAGAGGAGGGAAAAAAAACCCCGCTTTTGGTTGAGGTTTTCCTGTTACTATCACTGTAGCGTTTATTTAGCCAATCTCCTAACTATGACGTGAGGAAGGCAGGAATCATGGCTCGCTCATAATATTTAACACACCCACTGAAAGCTGGAGCTGCAGAGCTACTAGTCCAACCAGTCTCCAGAATTCAGTGTAGCTGAAAGAGGTTTTCACTCTGCACCTGCCAAAGATCTCTCCCCCCTTTTCCCTTCTCTCCCCCCTTCTCTCTTCCTTTCTCTCTCTCTCTCTCCTAAAGAAAGATCTGTAAGACCCAGCAAAGATCAAAGACGTCTTCGCTAAAAAGAACCTCTACTGATTTATATTAGTTTCTTTCCTCTAATCCTTCCTTCTCCCCCCCTTTTTTTTTTTTCTGTGCCATATTTAACCTTTATGTTGCAGTTGTGCCATCAGACAGTTTTGCAGCCAAAAAAAACCAACCCAAGCCAAAGCACAAGCCCAGCTCGGATACAGCAGCCACCCAGACTCGATCTCAGTTGAACATACTAATCTCTCCCAAGCACTGGACGCGATGGATGAAGAAACTGGAACCGCTCTAAGAAAATGATTTTCCAGCCAATGTTCTTAAAGAGTCTGAGAGAAGAGAGGGAGCGAGAGCGAGCGGAGAGCGCTTCTGCTGCATCACTGCTCAAATCCAAGGGAAGGGAGTCAGCGTTTCCAGCACAGCCAAATATTATGGATGATTTTTTTTCTTCGGTCGCCTTTCCGCACAGGTTTTCTTAATATTTTTCTTTTCCCCCTCCTCCTCCCCATTTTTAAAAAAATTTTATTTAATCAGCGCCTGTGTCTGATGCCGGTTTGTCTCCAAGAGCCAGTTTTCCCTGTTTGTTGTGATCCCTGTAATAAAAAGAGGGAGAAATCGTGAACAGATGGCTTTCTATATTGCCATGCCGCTGGCACTGTTTTCCTGTTGATTTTAAAGGCTCGGTCCGGAGCTCCTTTTTTGTTGTTGTTGTTTTTAATTTTTTTTCCCCTTTTATTTTTTTTTTTTCCCTCCCCCTCCCAAGTTCTTGATGGTACTGAGACATGAGGACCTATCGGGTTTAGCCTGTTTATTTCTCGGCGCCTATGGAGGTAACTTTATTGACTTGATCGCTCGCTTCCCGACCCGAGAGGAGCACGCCGGAGCCCCGGGGGGGGCCCGGCAGCCCCGCGCCCGCCCGGGCTCTGTCCGCCGCCTCCCCTCCCTCCCCCTCCCCCGGTAATTCATCAGCCGCCCCGGCCATGAAAATGCTCCTGGTCCGCAAGTTCCGGGTGCTGATCCTGATGGTGTTCCTCGTCGCCTGCACCATGCACATCATGATCGAC